>JAVLVB010000001.1:699013-718459 GCA_032876305.1 Orestias chungarensis | reverse complement strand
TCAGATTTGAAAAAAATATGGCTCTAGCTTAAATCTCAATAGATGAATGCTTTCCTGAAAGCATGGGTAAAAACCTATGTGATTCTCAAGCGTCTAGAAGCTTTGGATAGGCATGTACCCATATGTCTTGTTTTTGTCATACGTCTTTATATGTCATGAAAACACGTATGTGTGTGTGTGTGTGTGTGTGTGTGTGTGCTGTAGTGTCAAATTCAAATACTGTGCAGCCTTGTTGGCTGGTTGCTGTGGGGACACACAGTGACACCTGAGAGTGTCGGCGGGTTGGGTCTGAATCCTCGCTGTTACAGTAAGTCATTTGGCATTTGAGCTTTTCCTGCTTCTAGATTTGTGCAGCTGTGAAAAGAGAGTTGGATAAAAGAAGAAAAAAAAACTTGTAGTGAAGGGGAAACAAAGCGTCTGTGCTTACCCCTTTTAAAACTACTGCCTTAAACGCAAACCAGTTTGGTTTGTTAACCAGATCCTAGGTCAAACATGGGCTGAGGTAAACACACTGGGTAAAAGGCTTAACTTTAAGGCTACCAAGGTTGGTTGAAAGGCTCACCCATCTGTTTCATTTACCTTAGACTAGCCAGAGGCTTTACACTCAATCAAGGTACAACATTTTGCAGATGCAGTTTAGTTTCTAACGCTGAAAGCGTCCCTTTAATAACATCAGCTAACTAACAACGGCGAAAGGGATGAAAATACTGAACAGATTAGCCACAATGGCTTTCTAGCAGTAATCCAATCAAATTCTGCATTTAGATGTGAAAAAAACGACTGACGTAAATTAACAAAGACACTAAGTGTTGAGTCATTTAGAGTTGCCTTACCCACAGTCGTCAATCATGTTTAGAGAAAATTATCAAAGAAAGAGTAAATGTCAAATGATTGCCAGTTGTAACGATACAAAATGTAAGTACTGGTTCAAGAAAAGAAACAGCGGCCCAAATAACTAATGATATCAACCATGGTGTGAGAAATATCCTCTGACAACACTGGCTGCAGTAGTGGAAGGCCAAACCAGTCAACCAACAACAGGAAACATTGGGTATACTTCACACTATCTGAGGAAAAACTAAAAAATAACAGATTAAATGTTCAGATGTTTCCTGATCTAAGAAATCTGGATTTCATAAACGTTCAGGTTCAACATCTAGTTCAAAAAGCAGGAATATGGTACCCTTATAGAAACACTTCAGGCTTCTCCTGCTTCAATATAATTGTTAGAGTTCATCCCTTTATGTCCAAACTGACACCTTGCATGAGCACTCTGTCGTGTCTTAATTGGACCTTTGGTCGGGTAGTTGTCGCATCCTTGTGTCTGGAAGTTTAGGAGAAAAGGGAAAACACATTTTTCTAACTATTTGTATTCAGATAAAGTGAGTGAAAATGGTCATAAAAGGTAACCGGGGATTGTTTATCTTACAAAAATTAGCCTGTGAGTTTGTTTGTGTGTCACAACGAGCCTTTCGGTGAAAATCAAAACTGTCTTTACAGGCTTGGATGCGCACAAATGCATGCACACGCACCTACATGATATTTAAGTGGATTCGCCTGGCTGCATGGTTTCCCATATGGTTCTTATTGATCCATGTCCGCTTTATATCCCTTCAGCTGCTTCGCGTTCTTTCTGTTTCTGTCTGCAGTGTGCGCTGATGGTGGAGGAATGATGGAATGCTGTAGGGTAAATCTTTGGTTTCCTGGAAGCGGGTCGGCCTTTATCAGAAGCGGCTGTGACAATACTCCAACTGATGGGCCAACCACACATCTCTCCTGCAGGCATGGATGGAGGGGGGGGGGGGACGAATGGGCCTTCCTGGATGCACTAACGAGCAAGGCCCTTCCTGGAAGCCCCGAATGGATCGCCAGTTGTGAGGCATTTTCCAAACATCTTAAAAAAATTAAATGAAAACATAAAAATCCCACCTTCAAGCTGACATGAGCTTGGCAGCAGCTGCGTAATTTCATAGAGCACACCAAGAGCTCTTGGTTATGCTTAGATTTTAATCAGGCTGCATTAGAAGGAATAGTCCAACAGCGTTGCCGTTGCTCAACCAGCCTCCCATGTCTCCGTGCTTTTGAAACATGCAGCTAAAGGAAAGAATAGGGCAAAGCCCAAACAAGCGCTGTGAACGTATGTAAGTTGGGTGGGAGGTAGGGAGTCGTCTGAGAGCCGGGTGTTGTGCCTGGCTTGAGGTGCTGTTGACAACCGTTGAGCTGGACACAGCAAGTCATAACCCGAAAAAATGAATCATGGTGGAAACACTTTTGTGCGAGCGTGTGAGATTCACAGGAGGAGCGAAGGATACGGGGCAAAAATATTCCAGCTCCGCTCACCAGGCAACTATAGGGAACATAAAATGAGTCACGG
This sequence comes from Orestias chungarensis, assembly GCA_032876305.1. Lineage (NCBI taxonomy): Eukaryota > Metazoa > Chordata > Actinopteri > Cyprinodontiformes > Cyprinodontidae > Orestias > Orestias chungarensis. The sequence continues at coordinate 716,085 of JAVLVB010000001.1, read as the reverse complement.
TGAGCTGAGCTGGCTTATTTAGACAATGTGTTTGTGTGTAAAACTGGATCATTCTGGTTGGAGTTTTGGGAAGAGGGCTCACTCAGCTCTGTTTGTCTTTTGACCAACGTCACTTTTGTCGGCGAGTGCCAACTTGGTTTTCCCACTAATAAACAATATACTCTCTCTCACAGACACACACATTAGGTCCCTCCATCTTCACAAGCACTTTGCATGGACTTCCATTCGTTTTTATTCTTTTCGACAATGTCACACTGAGCCTTACCCTAAACCTAACATTAAATTTGTCTTATTAGCCACACAAGTGTAATATTTTTTTTAGAAAAATAGGTGATAAATACTAAGACACGCACACGCACAAGGCGTCAAAGCAAAATGGGGAACTGTAGCACTGAATTATTGTAATTACCCTCAATCAGATAAGCTACAAAAACAGGCATTATACATTATCCCCAGTCTCAGAGGAATAAACTCACTACACCCCTATTTAAATCCACAGTCAAGTGTGTCAAAACACACTACAGTCCACACACTCGTTATTTATTTAAAAAAAAAAAACCTCAAATGGAAAAAAACAAAAAAACAAAACATTTACACAGCATGGTCCGGGAAACCATGGGAAACCAATTCTTGCGGTATTGATGCTCTTTTTTGTTTGACTTTGTCAGTTTTTATCAATGATGTGGAGCAATGATTGCTTCACGACCCAGTTCAGACAAAGCTTAAAACCCCCCTTCACTCTCTTTGTTCTTTAGTCACTCAGTTGGAGAGTTGGGTTTGGTATCGTTTTCCAGTTGACGACCCGATTCGGCTCAGGCTTCAGGTGTCTGAACGTTGATACCACAAAATGCTTTGGAGCACAAAGAGGATAGAAAGTTGACTGAATGACGGTAAAGGTTTTTAGGTACTACTGTTTCTAAACAAGCCTGAATCATCACTCTTTCTCCACCGTGTTTGACAGTCGGTATGAGGTTTTCATGTTGATATGATGAGCTATGCTTTCTCCAAGTGTGGTGCTGTTGATCGCAGTCAGTCAGCAGGGTTCTCGGTTCATTTAGCAAAGTTGAGGCAACCTGGCCCTGTGGCTGCAAAACAAGCCCGTTATTCATCTCTCCGTCACCTCGCGTGACAGCTGGAACACGCCATTTATGCCAGTATTGGCTAATTTTAATTGCATGTTGATATCCTGTTAAAACCTGGACTGATTTCAGACCTGAGATAGACTAAAAGGTAAGGACATGTCATTTAAGACGTAGGTTGCAGCTTTTAAGTCCTAAGATTTAGATGTACTGCTGATGTCTTTCCTTCCGGACATGGTGTTGCTACTCACATCTAGGGAAAACATCTAAGACTGATTTTGCATAAGTTGGTTTGCTCTTAATAATTGCTGCAACAATTTCTTGTATACCATCTGGAAACAGACCAGATTTTAAAGGTGCATCTCAGTCGAAACCCTTAGAAAAATATACAGAAAAGTTATTGTGTTTAAAACACTTTGTAGTTTATCACTCCGTCTAAACTGAACCGAAATGAGTCACGCTTTTTACATTCAATACTACAATAAACACCAGTTTTTGATAAGATATATTTAATTTAGACTTGCTTCTCAGCTTGAAGAATGAAACTGGATTTAGTAAATCATCTGCTTCTCCAGCTACAAGTAAGGAACAGTCACGCCAGCACTGATTACTCAACGTTTCCCAGATGTGTCTAAATTCAATCTGATTTATTTATTTATTTTTTTTGCATGAATTTCCTTGAAGATATAAAGCGTTTTCTCATCAGCGCTTCTGTCATTTATCTCCCAGCTCATTCACTCCTTCTCGTATGCACACACCAACGCCAGGCAAGCCGTAAAAACTCAACTCAATTAAAGTGCCTCTTTCCTGGAAGCTGGCCTCAGACGGAGCACAAGGTATGCAGGGAATGGGAACCGTTTGTGTGTGTGTGTGTGTGTGTGTGTGTGAGAGAGACGATGTGGTGGAGATGAGGGACTGAGAAATGAAGAAACTCACCTTCTGCTTAGGTTTTTACCAACAATATTCTCACCTCTGGGAAACAAAGACACACAGATTCAGGCCTGAGGCTGAAAACCACACAGCCCGTCGTAAATCTCGTCCACGTGGATGTTCTCATCTTTCTGACCTCACACACACTCTGCACCGCAAGACACCATCCTCTCTCTCTCCCTCTCTCTCTCCATTTCTCTCTTTCTCTCCCACTTGCTCTCACCCCCGCTCAGGCAGGATGTATAAAACCCCGCCGCATTCCTTTTCCAGTCAAGTCCAGCCCAAAGTCAGCTCTCCGCACACTAACTGCTGTGTCAAAGACTCTGCCCCGTCTCAGAGCTTCTGGGAATCCCTTTGTCACAGCCTGGCACTCAGCTTTCCTAAACATTCTTACGATATTACCCACAATGCTCGGAAAAAAACAAAATAAAAAAATACAAGAAGTGACGATTGAGGTCATGTCAAGCCCTAAAACGTGCAGATGTCCTTAGCTGTTGCGTAAACAAGTCTTTGCGCAGCCAGGAAATCCCATCTGACAGTAAATAATCTCATTGCGTAGCCAGGAGTTGCTGGAATACAGACTACTTCACAATACATTACAGTAAGTTAAAGCGCATCCAGTCAATATTGACTCAGGGGAGGTGGGGAGAAAAACGAGAAGCAGCAGCAGCGCGGGAGGCGGCGGGAAAAGTAACACACAAGGCAGACTGCGGTTGGCTTTTGTAAAAATAGTGCTCTTTAATATAAATTATTGAAATATTTTAGAAATATAAATATGTGCAACGTTCCCGTTTTTTTTCTCCATTTGTTTACGTAATGCTTTCAAACATTGCAGATATTACAGCTTGTATTTTTTGCCAGACTAGTGGCCAGCCATTTTGCGAGTGAGTCTTTATAAAAGACAAATGATTTACATACACACGGTCTCCTGCTGCGACACAACACGTAGGAACTTGGGTGATTGATGCAAGACGGCAAGACTCGGATGTGACCGTCAAGACGGAAAATGTGCGTCACTGTGGCTACATAAACTCACGCCGTTTCATGGCGTGAAAAGAGGCAGCCAACCCCATTATGGATTACAGGTGAGTACGAGCACAAGAGAAACCAAAAAACAACAGAAAAGATTTAAAAAAAAGTAAAAAATATCGGTCAAATCTGAGTCTTGCAGTTTGTTTAAAAACAAAAAGAAAAAAAAAAGGCATTTTCTTTAAAGAATCTCTTAAGGGGACGTCTTTTGTTCCCTGGATTTCCTCCAGAGGCGAATACAAATCAAATAAAAACTGGTTATAAACAGTTCAACAACAGTTTAACATGATTGCTCTGAACTCCTTCATGAATGTTGCTGGCAGACCAAGTAGAGGGAGGAGAGGGAGAGCGAGAGAGCCGATAACATAACATAAAAGAAGCTTAAAAAGACAAGAGGTGTTGATGTTACACACATGACACATGTTTCCAATGGTGGCGAAAATAAAGATATACGAACAAGCATTTTGATGCACTTTTTTTTTTTAAAGTTTAACAAGAGTAATAAAAAACAAGCAGAATTCATAAAAAAGTGGAATCATCTGGTCCGATATCGGTATCAGTCTGATCTGTGAAACCCAGCTCTTTATTGCAGTTTAAAATCAAAGGTCAGGTTAGATTCAAATCAAAATCACAATTTTCATTAGTTTTTTTTTTGCAAGACTTTTTTTTTTAACTAATTCTAATTAGCTTGTCTGGTCTTCCCTGTTGTTTTTGGTCTAAATCTGATAACTCTATAAACAAACCTGTAGCACACAATCAAAACAACATTAAGACAAATTGGGCTTCTTTGTGCTAAATCCCTAATATAAGAGTAATAAAGTCAGAACCAGAAGGTGGGACCTCAGATATCTGTGCTGACCAGGGAAAACATGATCAGTGCATTTCTTTCCTGGTCATTTCTGAATTTTCTTTCATTCTTTTAAATTTTAACCCTAGAGGTTAAGCCAATATAAGAGGGAAAAAATAGGCAACCGGTTGGTATTCAGATTCTGGGTTCGGTGTTAAAGGAACAGTCTCTTAACTAACTTTTTATTTTTATCACGTTAAAAAAACAAAGTGCATCAAAGTACATGCTGTTGGTTGATCGGTTTACGAACTGAAAGATTGGTTTCCCAATCTCTGGACCAATTATTGACAAACGTCTAGTGTGAAATTCTGAGTTTTTGGCAGAGAATGAAAAGATAAATGCACACTTGTGCTTTTCATCCCTCGTTTAAAATCTGGGTTTATAAACTAAAACCTGCGTCTGACTAAAACAATCTTTTTGTGTGCAAACACATCAACAAACATGTAACTTAGAGTTATTAATGAGGTGCTGTTTGTTATAATTGGCTATTTTTTCTTTTGGGTTCAAAAAGAACTTCCTCTGTGGCGCAGCCGTCTGCCGCTGAATGAATAGGAACAACACAGGCGCTAATCTGTTTGTTTTTTAGTTCTGAAATAGTTAACATTGTATCACAATTAGCCGATCGGACCTCCCAAAAAAAAAATTGTCGGATATCGTTATCAGCCACTAGAAGTTACATGATTGTATTTCAAGCTAGTTTTATCCCAAAGAACTGATTTTAGATTGAGCTGAAGCGGTTATATTTACACAAACTACATCCTGTTGGACCGCATCATCAATCTAATCAGTATTGTTTTATCAAGCTGTATACCAGTATGTCTCCTCCTCCTTCAGTTTCCCCTGTCCTAATCCCATTTCCCGCTCCTCTCCCTCCCCTCCATCTTCCCCCCCTTCTTCCTTCCACATCCCCAAGATTATTAAAGCGATCTTTACATCTTAGCAGTCCGGATAAAAATCATTTTTCCCCTCTCCTTTTGTTTGGTCCCCTCACCAAAGCCTCCGTGTCAATAACAAGCCCTTGTCTCGGCGACTGCGGCCTGCAAAAATGTAGGCAAGGGTAACAGAGGAGGAATAAGAAACAAACAGCAGAAGAAGAAATTCTTTTGCAATAATTATTTTTTTTGGTTCCCACAGAGACTAAAACCTTCATGTGGGTCTGTACCTGCGAGTGTGTGTGGAGCTAGCGTGCATGGCCAGCCCACTCCCCCTGTGTGGCAACATTTGCGGGAAAAGGGAACAGAAATATGTGCAAAACCACGACGCACATACTCAGACAAACAAACACTGTATGCCTGGCTCTCTCCCTATCCTTCTCCTGCTTTTTCATTCATTCCTTCCCCGCGTTTCTGTCCTGTGATCCAAAGCGCTTGGACAAATGAGGACGTTGTTTCTTTAGGACCGCTGACGCTCACTGAACATCGGCGGCCGTTTACAATCTTCTACGAGGCTCTGCTCTGCGTCTGAGTCAGTCATAGGAAACGCTGACCTATGACCTCTGGTTTTTGTCCGCCGCCCCGCCATACAAACTGGTTAGCGGTCGGGTTCTCATGAGGCGGGATGAGACGAGGTAATCGTCGCTGAGAAAATCCGACTCCGGCATCCCGGGAGTTTAGGTAAACCGAGCCCGACAGCGATTTAACAAACATATTTTTTTTAAAGCGCTGATTCAGGTCACAACGATCTTATTTAAGCATTTCAGTCTCCCCGTCAGTCAGATAGGGGCGTCGTACTCTTCCATGAAGCCTCTGAGCGACTGGGGGACGTCGGCCGCCTCGCCGTGTCCCACCTCGTTCAGCCTCCTCCGGCACATGTGCTGCAGCGACGCCATGGAGGCCTTGAGAGGCCTCCGCAGCTCCATCTCGATCGTCTCCCCGCAGCTTTGCAGCATGTAAACAGGGCGATTCCTGTCGTGTTCACTGTGTCCCGGGTACTTCCCCATGTAGTTAGCAATGAGCTTCACCACGCAGTTGAACCGCGGCAGCTCCTCTCTCTTCTGGGAATCCGACTCTAGGAAGAAGTCCCCTCCTTCGCTGTGGACGCGAAGGTTCCTGGTTCCTAGAGTCGTCCGCACGGACAGGGTGAAGAAGTGGTGGCGGTCCGACGAGTCGCGGACGAGGAAGGTGCCGGGGGGCTCATTGCGCAGCAGCATGTTAGCCTCCCGACCGCCGATGGCCCCAAAGTAAAAGCCGCTCTCCTGGAGTTTCCGATGAGCACTCATAATCTGAAACAGACAGAAACACAATCAGGGACTTCTCCAAAGATCAAAGATTCCAAAACAGGCGGATTGTGTTTCAAGTAACAACTCAAAGCTCAACTATGATGTGAATGGACGGATGGATTGTGAAACTCGACAAACCGACAGATCAGCAAGCTGATTTATCGGAATTATAGACAAAAAACCCAAATATGCCGTAAACGAGACCAAACCTACTTTAAAGTAACTTTTAGGTGCCATATAGGAACTTATTTTAAGAAAATAATGATTGAATATTTTTAAAAACTTCCAGTTCTATTGGCTGATTCTTTTTCTTCACCCGAAACAAGTTCATTGAAACTAGTACTTCTCATGTGTGATCAAGAACATTTATTTCCGTTTATCATTATCATGATTTCTACATTTATCGTCCCAATGTTAAGATACATAATGTTTAAAAGCTTGAAAATTTTTTCCATTGGAGCAATGATAAATGTAAAAAAAAAAAGATTAAATGCAGTTACTGTTTACAGTTTGGTGATAGTTATTTTTATGTTATCGCGACAGCACCACATGATTTCATGATAAAGGTTTTGATTATTGCCCATGCGTATATTTAAGCATTTTTGACTTAATCTTGTAATAGAAACTAGACAACAATATTTGGTAAGGTTATGGGTTTTTTGCACTGAGGGATAGTCAAGGATGGACGGGCTGATGAAGGAATGAACTAACGGAAACAAAAAAATGACTTGATTGATGGACAAACAGAAAAACTATTAGATTGAAAGAAAAGAAATAGATGGATGGATGGGTAAATAGGAGGACGGTCGGACAAATCAATGGAGGGACCAGCGAACAAAAGAGATGCATGGTTGCAGGAGAGTACGGAATGAACAGACTTGACTAATGGAGATGGAAGGATGAATAAAAAGTGAAAAGAAATTAAATGAAATCAAAGGATGGCTTCATGGTTACAACGTGTAGAAAAGGTGGAAATTAATAAAGTAATAAAGGCATCCCGAGACAACTTTTTCATTTCTGATACGATATCGTTATCGCAGTCTTCAGAACGATAACGACCCAATAGGACATCGGCATGAATCACACACACTTTTATATTAGCTTTATAGAGTCAAATATTTAAAAAAGGGCTTGTTTAAGAGATCGTACTCAAATAGTGAACAGTAATTTACAACATTAGCAAATTAGCAAACGCTTTTGTAGCGATCACAGCTATGAATGTTAGATACAAGCTGCTGGAAGAGACTGCCGATATTGGAGATTTCAGATGCAGACCGATATTATCAGATGTTAACTTTGTGGCTGACATTGGCCCGATATCAACATCAGGAGATCCCTCTAAGTCACACCAAATAAACAATCTGGCTTGACCAACCTGCTGGTAGTGTTCATGCGAGCTGAAGGGCTTGTAGTGAAGCAGGGTTAAGTCTGGCCCCTGAATCCTGCTGCTCTCCGAAGGGGTCACGCTGCTCATGGCGAGGGGCTTGGCTACCGCGGCCCCATGGCCCCCTGCCTCTGCCCGCCGGTCGAGGGGCAGGGGGCCGAGAGAAGGAGCTGCCGGACGCAAAGGTTGAGGCGAGCGCGGGGCAGCGTGACCGGAGACGGAGGGGGAAGGGGGGGAGGTTGGCGGAGTCAAAAGCCGGGTCCAGGGCCCCGGAGAGGAGGGGTCTGATGCATCCAGAGAGGGGCTGGGATAAGGCACCTAAGCACAGCTGGAGGGAGACAGAAGGGATGGAGCCGGGGTCAGACATTTCCATCTATATATAGCCTGATGACAAGCAAACTTACTTACACTCCCTTATGATATAAACAAACAAGCTCTCAGTTTACCCCACATAATAACAAAAAAACAAACGTAGTTATGGCGGCTGTGACAGATTCATGGAAGCAGCAGCAGCGGGTTATATTTAGTTTAAATGAATCCTCAGCGTACTCGCTGGTGCAGCTCTGCAGCCAGACGGCAACTGGATCCTGATTGCTTTCAATTGTCTTCGATCGGCGCACCGCAACAAGGGATTTCTGAATCGGGGTCACAGTGAAAGAGTCCGGCACACTTTCTGTTTTTCCTCCCCTTTCTCTCTCATCCCTTCCCCCCCTTTCTTCTTTCACTCAATAACTCTTTATTCTTGTTGTGTGTGGAAGAAGAGGAGGTGGAGGAGGGCTTCCTCTGGTTTCACTGGGATTAAGAAAAGAAAAGGGAATAATAATGGAGCCGGTCCGGCTTGCTTTGCTGTGATCCTCTGCAGACTGACTGGACAGTGGAAGACAGAGAGACAGTGAAGCTGCTCAGGAGGACAGAAGTTAGCCTCCGATTCGTAGCAGAACCTCTTTTAAAGGGCTATTTCCCTCTTTTTTGTATTCTTCAACACATTATTTAAAAACCTCACACTGATCAAACCTGAACTGAAAACAGAGATTCTTTAAAAACTGATTTGAAAATTCTCACAAACTAAGATGCGGCTCAACTAAAGAGAAAATTGGCTGAATTCATGCCGATTGATTGGTGCGTCGATCAGGTCTTTGTTGGTTGATACCAAGTTAAGGGGAACTTTATACATTCAACACCTGATAAACTAAACATACCCCGAACATTATTCATTATTTTAGTACCTGTATTTAAAAAAATATATACTTTCTTGGTACATGCGATGTTGTAATTGGCAAATACCAATACCAAGATAATAAGTGGCGCCGCCCACTTATTATGCATATCGTGCATATATTTTATGACAATGAATTCAAACTAGGAGAGAAGACGCTTTGAGTATCTGTAAAAGCGATACGTACAAATTTTTGGTGCATTTTTATGTGCTACGTTTGAGAATCCACCTTTGTTCATGGTTATGATGTGGTAATAAGATGGCATTCATCTAGTATAAAGAAAACAATTTGCATTTCAGCATAAAAATAATTCAAATGGATTAAACTGTCCTTAAAACCTTTTTTTTTTAAATGCTGCTTGTGCAATGTTAAAAAGACAAGCATTTAATGTTTGTTGGGGAAGTATTTATATAACCTACATCATCATTATGTATTATGTAACAGTATGTATTGGTTTTAAGGGGGAGATATAACTAAATATAGAAGTAAACATAATTTTTGCACTGTATAGAGGGAATATGACAAGCTTTTTCCTTGATATTTTACCAGTATACCACTAAAAAAGAGCAGATCCTTCATTAAAGACCAACTGATGGAAGCTTCATAGCGCCTTTTTTTTTTTACAGCTCCTTTTAGATTAAATCCTACTACACTGCGAGCCAAACATGCCTAAATAAAATAGCTTATTGCCAGGCTCAGGATTTTTAAATATTACCTATTTAAATGTTTGATTTTTTTCGAGGTGACGCTTGATCATTATCTAAAAACACGATTCGACCTCAGAGATTTACTAAGTACTAATTTGGAGTAAATTAATCAGACTGTTATACAGATGTTGGGCAACTTTAGAGTAGATCTGGAATCAGAATCAGGAAAAGCTTTGTTGTCATTTGGTTTGGCCTATTTAGTGCCTAATAAATATCTAAACTATGGCTATGATAAAATGATTAATATGTACATAAATATTGGAGTAAATACAATTAAAAAATATTGTATGTGAGATATGTCCACTAAACAGCAGTAAACACTAAAACTGCAGATTATTATTAATAAAGATGACGCCATGTTTAGAATGGTTCAAGTCCCCCTCTTAAATAAACAAAAAAGAGTGAAATAGCCCTTTACTGCAAGTGACCAATCGGACACTGACTTCAGCATTGGAGCAAGATAGGATTGAATCCAGCCACCAAGACTGTGGGGTCTACATGACAGCAGCTCTGCGTGGGATTATAATTATTACTAATATTTCCCCACTTTAGCATTAATAAAATAAATATATGAAAAAAAACCTCATCCGAGAAAACTCACCTTGCGGATGAGCTGCCGAAGTCCGCACCGCAGCCGCTCGTCAACAGAGAAAAACACCCGCAAACTACCCGAAAGTAGTACCAGCTGAATTATTAACTCAGGCATTAAAATCCAAAGAGGGTTTGTATTTTTTTAAGAGTATATTAGGAGACAGACAAAGAGAGAGAGAGAGAGCGCGCGGAGGAATGCGGCCGGTCGGAGAGACTCGCCGTGAGTCGGAAGGTTACCGGAGGTTGTTCCAGTGTGAGTAAAAAGCCGATGTTTAGGAAGGCTCCGCCCCCTCCCCGTTCAGACCTTCTTCCAGTAAACACACGCGCGCGCATACGCGCCCCCCCTCCTCCTGAGCGCGCGCCCCGTGGTGCACGCGCCCGGGCAGATTGCCATTAAATAATCTGCGTGGCCTTTGGCGCTGCGCTTCCTGGTACTGGCTTCCCTTTATCGACAACGTGAAAAAGTTAAAAGCTGGACATGTGGCACAATAAAAAAAAAAACATGATCAGGCTTCATTTTTTTACTGGGGGAGGAAAAAAAAGCCTACGTTTAAACTGAGCAAAATGAAGCAGGTAGATCCTTTACTTAGGTAATAAAACAGGCTGTTATTTGAACTTGAATGCCAAAAAAACTATAAAGCTGACATATCGAAAATATCATTTATTTCCTAGATTGTTTTTTTATAACAGCAGCGAATGAGACAAGCAATTAAAGGAAATAGAGAAGATGGCCATGCTAACATATTTCTATACAGTAGTTAACAATCTGACCACTTCTCACTTTGCTGCTTTTTTTTATTTTTATTGTCCGATCTGCTTTAGTTGCTCTTTTTTCAGCTGTTTTCATGTTTTCTTCTCCTAGAAGCTACAACTGATCATTCTCCATCTGCTGCTATTGACGTTTTATTCTGGGTTAACTGTCAAAAAGCACATTTACATCAATTGGCTTTTCTTTTTATTTGTATTTTTTTAACCCCCCCCCAGTTGGTCGGAGAGGAGTTTTTTCTCTCCACTGTCGCCACTTGCATGCTTAGTATGAAGGTTTGCTGCAACGTCAGCAACACACCAAGCTATCATCTGCTATATTTGTATGCTGGCTCAGTAGGAGGTAATGCTGCAAGTCGGTGACTCGATTTCCTTAGACGGGAAACATTTCCAACTGATTTGAATATTAAAACAAATGTGATGAACTGTTAGGAACAATTTGCATGTATGTCTGATCGGAATTACATTTTTGTTTGTGTAGATGACAAATGTTGTAAACGGATGCTATATTGAATTGCATTGAAAACTGAATAAAAAATAAAATACTGTACAGTGATGGCAGAAGAAAAAGGTAAATATTGTGCAGTATTAGTATGCAAAATACCAGCAGTGACGTAAAGATTACCGTATTTTACGGACTATTAGGCGCACTTTGAAGTAGGTTAGCTGGGAGCAGCGATGGTTTTAAAGTTTGACTGCTGCTGGAAGGGAGGTTCTGTGATAACGCTTCTTTGTGCATTTAGGATGCAGCGCTCTGTCATGAACTTTATGCATGAGAAAGGAGATTTTGTCCAGCAGCAATGTTAGTTAAATCGGAGTTCTTTTGTATATTTAGCTTTGATTGTATGATATATCATCAATTTACAGATAATACTCCATCTATATAATACAATTAATGTTCTAAGTACACTGGACCACCGCATTTCAGTTCATTATTCACAGATTTTGTTTCGTTGACAAGCAGGACAGTAGCTCAGGTGTGTCAATTGTCCTCAAAGGACATATAAGGTGTGGCAAAATGTATTGATTAAACCCATTAACAGACTGTTTAAATATTAAAAAGTAGATGCCTCGGTGACTACTTCCTAAAAATAGTGAAATAATGCTTAACACTTTTTCAGATTGATTTAATTTGGCAGTATACAGAAAAAAACTGCTTTACTTTGATTGCTACAACAATATTTAAGCTCCCAAATTAGTTATCTACAAGGGTTCTACTTATTTATACATAATTAGTTATGTCTAAGATGGTTTTCACTCTTCATATTAAGGTATATTTGGTGGTTTAAATATTATAATACGAAATTATAAGCATATTTATCAGGGGGGGGGGGTCCGCTTTTTTTGTGGATTTTAGATTTTAGGTATTTGCAAGCGACTGTGGAGACTAAAATATGGGATGACGGTTTTATTTATTAAGGTACATCCAGGCCAGACTTTCCCTTTGTCAAGAAATCATGAATAAGCTGTGATTAAACACATTTTTTGGAAAGCTCGAGTTCAATTTCCACAGTAACAATCAGGCCTGATTGCTCCCAGACCTGCAGAATCAGAACAATCATGTAAGCACAACACATCGACACGAGGTAGGCCAAAAGATCTGAAGGAGCATTTCGACATGCTCAAACTAAAGGCAGACAGCAACAGGCAAGAATCAAAACTTTGTCTAAATCTTCTGAACTGTAGAAAAACTTAATTAAAGCCAAAAAAAACAAGAACGTAAGCGTCTCATCCTGTTTTATTATCGTAAAAATGTTATCATCATAATACAATTACATGATTCAAATTAATGACGTTTTAAAACCCCAGAATCAACACATTTTTCTCCACTGCAACGACAATAGGAGTCTAAACAAATATCTATATAACTTAGAAATCACAATTGAATGTAGTTACTGTGTGCAGTTACGTGATAAAGTTCACACTTCTTTATGCAACCACTGTCCTGGAGGAGCCCGTTTGGGCTCTAAATGGGTTATAAATTCTTTTGTTATCGTCAAAATAAAGCCCATAAAATATATATATATATATATATATCTATATATATATATATATATATAGACCTATCACATCGCCCAGTCCCTCACTAGGGACTCACAATAACAACACTTAAAGCACTGCAGATCTCTTTTGCGTCTTCCAGGTGAGGAAATTTCATGGCAGTATGAAAAACTATTTTTATGATCCACCAAAACAACTGCAAATATATTCTAAGGTTAGACTTGTTGAAATGTAACAAAGAGGCCGTCATACCTTCAGTCACAACAGCAAGTTGACTTAAAAAACAATTCTGCAAACAAAAATGATCTAAAGACCATTTACCATTAAAAGTTTAATCTAAATTCTGTTCTTTATACTTAAAGTTGATCTCTGTTCTACTTGAAAATGTTTTTGGTAATCTGCATCTCTAAATGAATGTAGTTTAGCAGGAAGTAGCAGCAAATTAACAGTTTGCTGACCTCTGGAAGTTTATGCAGTTCTATATATGGGGAAGGAATTTCTCTAAAGTCACATTTAATATTTCATTAAACGTTTGTTACCTTTAACTGTCTAAAAAATAGTAAATACATCTATTTATGCAATAGTCTTTGTCCTGTTTACTTTAGCTTCATCAGATACTTTTCAGGTTTTTCCTTCACCTGTGCTGCAACAAAAAAACTTCAGTAAATAAATACAACGGGAGTCCTAACATGAATCAAAAATTGTATTTTCAAATCCTCCAGAATGAAATGCATTGCCCTTTCATTTCGCTGTCATTGTGTTTCGACTTGAAAAACACATCTGACCTGCTGGCTCGTAAGCCAGCAAATGTATAAAGATAAGGATAAAGTCCCTCTGGGCTGTTGCGCTGTGCCAGGAAGTGTCTGGCTTACTGTAAGTGCTCTTGAGCAACAACGAGCAGAGTCTGGCTTTTTTTACAAGGAAAAGCCCAGCATTTCAAAGCCAGCTGTGTTGAACGGCACAATAAAGATACCGAAGAGGAAAGTGTTTTCTGCTCACAATGACTCGCAGGCAATTTACTGAAAATGAAAACAAGAAGAGTAACATACATTTTTACTGTCAAAAAATATATATGATCTGCTATTATAATCACGAACATACATATTTTATCTTTTAATGTGATCAGAAAGTAGCAGATTTAATTTAATAACAAAAAAAAAAGAAAATCACTTAGAGAAATCTGAAAGGTTCAGCCTCTGATACCCCTAAAAAAAATATAAAAATCTGATCTTGATGTGATGATGTCACATAAAACAAGTTTACTAAGTCACGAAAATGTACAAATACCAACTTTTATTGTTGCAGAAGTATTTTTAATAAACATAACCCTAAATATTCTTTCAAAGTACATATTTTATGAAACGACTGGGCTGTCATGTCGCTTTTTGGGACTTTTAGTTGTTTATTTTATTTGTTGAGGCAGTTTCATTACGGGCTTGGAATTTTTCGCCATTAGGTTTGCATGTTCTCCCTATGCAAGTGTGGGTTCTTTCTAGGTACCCCAGTTTTGACCCCCAAAAAAAAGATCACTTGCAGGACAATTCGTCTCCATAAAAGGAATTACCTGTGCAACCTGACAGCCAGCCCCTCTGCAACCTTGCATAGTTAGGCGAATACATACAACTTGATATATTGCTGCAAAGATTAACCTTAATATGTTTATTAGGCGGTGCTGATTGATCAAGCATTCCTTCTGTTTTTGTCCCATCGGGGGTTAATAAAGCATTTCTAATCTATGTAAATTTACGCATGAAAGTGTCAAGACCTACTAACTTCTTGTTAGTCATAGGGATTGACTGTGGTTGGTACGTTTTCTTTGCCGCATAGAAATAGGATTTGTTACAGACTATTTATTGTATTGATTAATAAAATTTAGTGAAAATCTATTAAAAAAAGAGAACTTTGGATTTACCGTAAACAACAGGAAATCTTTCGAAGCAACCAAGAGTCAACCGTAAAACAAACAATTTCACTGTTTAGAGTGCAGCCAGCTTTACATCAACAGGAACGGGCAACGGGACTAACTAAGAAAGAAGCAATTTATCTAAAATCATACGTAGAAGAGTCAAAAACTTTCTACTGAATTTATTTATGATGAGAATTGACAAAGATAAAGCCGTTTTGTTTTATTAATTGCACGGTGGTGGGTGGATCATGCTATGGGGTTCTTTCTGTGCCACAGATGCCAGGGTATTGCACAGTGCAGTTGAAAAAAATGCTTTTATTTTTTCAAACAAAGCATGAAATATCATCCAAATCGTGCCAACAAACTGGTTGTTACAAGCGCATGCTTGTAAACACTATGCATACACTGGCAGCTAACATCACGCTTTAACGGGTCACATGGAGGGCAAAAGATTAAACGAATGCCACAGGATAATAATATTTCTATTATTTTTCTATTAATTTTTATTTCTATTAATTTTGCATAGTTTAAAAGATATTTATATAAAATACTAAGGGATGTATGCAAATATGTTAGTATAAAAGTTTTTTTCAACTTTTATTCTCATTGATGTGGGATTTAGTAAATCAAAACCGTGCTGATAATCCTACAAAATTATAATAGAATAATTTATTATTCAAAAAATCTAATAATCTACAAAGTGGCTTCTAGAAAAAATACTAATTAACTGTTTAGAGTATTGAAATTTCTTGATTCAGAGAATTTCAAACATCATACATTGCGTTTAGAGCCCAGCTCCCCAAAAAATAAAATAATTACTTTTACTTACGTAAAAATATTCAAAATATGTAATTTTTTAAAAGATGTATGGATAATTTGAGACCGTGTTCAACATTAAAACTGTGCGAAAGGCTTTATGTTATGGTTTGCGGGGGCAAGCTGTAATATTGATTGGGAAAGTCACATGGAAGCGAAGAATGTACAAAATATTTGGTTCTCATAAAATACACACAAAAATGACAACAATGAAGTATAGTATTTAGAGAATGTTTGTATTGTTTGTCTTGTAACTACATCTTGTTAATGATTAAGGTAATATTGAGTTTTACATAAAAGGAGAATTTATACTAAATCAATAAAGAAGTGCTTAACTGTATGATGCACATATTGTACATCGTAAAATGTCTGTTTACACAGCGGTTAATGAATATGTGTGGAGATGTTTATATGTGATAACTAAATAAATATACCTTTAGTCTAATGTTATTTCAATTGGTGTCGCACAACATTTGATGTAAAATATGGGTTATATTATACCATTATTTCAACAGTATATTAATCTTTCTATAATGAAATATAGTCTAAAAGCATTTCATGTAAAATATGGGTTATTTTATGCCTTTTATGATAAAATACAACAAACTTCTTTTTTTATATATTAAAGCTATTAAAACACCAGGATTAGCAGTAGTACTTGTACAGTGAAGTATTAACCAAGGTGTATTATCTACTTCTTATTGAGGTCTAAGAAACCCTGTCTTTAGATAACACTGCGTCTGTTCACTGTGTGCGGTGTCAATAAAGTTTTCAGAGCTCCTCGCCGCAGCAGTCATGGCGGCCCCCATGACTTGGAAGAGGCTGGTGCACTCGGTGTACTCCCCGGCCATCGCCGGCATGTTCAGCCGGATATCTGACCGCTTGTTTCGCTCCCAGGACAGACGTAGAGGGTAAGAGTTTATTCTCACCGTCTCGGCCGCAGACGCCGAGTAAAAAATGCTGTTTATCGGTCCGAACCGTGTTTCCGGTTAGCATTCCTTGCTACCGGAAGTTTTCTTGCTAACTACCCTGAGTCTATTATCGGACGCTCTTAAGACGGTATCGTTTTTTTGTTAAATCTGTAGTGAGAAACGAGTTGAAATCTTCCCAGTTAGTAGTTTTCTTGTCAGACTTGTGTTTGTTTATGTAGCGTGTATCCCTTTAAGCGCTCACAGCTAAACTTGACTGGAAGCTCTTGGTCCCCCGGTGTGAAGCGGCCGCACACACCTCTTCCACATCACAGGTGTTCCGCAGAAAGTCCGTCCCCGCGACAGTTGAGGCCTGACAGTAAATGTTCAGTGGCGGGGGGACTTCCGTGGAAGACACACCCGTGTTTCAGGTGAATCTACTCGTTTATTTACAGATAATAGTTGGTTCAAATTGAGCAAATCTTCTTTTGACTGGGATAATAACTGCAGGCTTTTCATACAAAAGGTTGGATAAGGTATGATTAAGATGCTGGTAAATCTTTGTTTTTTTTATTCCAAGCATAAATACACAGTACATCTGTTAAAACAAAGTTTCCAGTCAGATTTCACTTCTCCTGGATCAGCACACTGAAAGGACGGCCTGCGTTATCGTT
>JAVLVB010000001.1:685208-698913 GCA_032876305.1 Orestias chungarensis | reverse complement strand
GGGGGGGGGGGGGGGGGGGGGGGGTAATAGCAACAGATGAGTTGCTGGAAGCACCACCACCGGCTGATGTCCTCCTCATAGAAGTTGTCTCGGCTCTTTTTTAACACACGTTTCCTTTTTTTTAACACACCCTTTATTTACAGCTCTCTTACTGGCATACTGAAAGGAAAGCCTGTTAGGCTTCATGTTTAAGCAGGATACTGTTCCTAAATGTACAGCTAGAGCTACAGTGGCTAAGATTAAATGAAACTAATGAAGTCAAAATCTGCTGGATTAATAATAACTTGGATCTTAGTCTGGACTTTTACTAAGATGTTAAAGAGATGGACTTGTTTTGTCCATCAGAATTGACTGATATTGAGCTGTTTTAGAAAGAAGAATGCATTAAAAAACCCATCTAGGAGTGGTCCTTCTTTCCTGAGCTCAACACATATGAAACGTGTTCAGTAAATACACAATAAATTCTCATTCTAAGAAATTATAATTCGTCAGGATTTTATTCCTGGATTTTAAATAAAGTGAGAAAAATTATTTTTGCACTTGGACATAAGTTAGAGGATCATCAGATAAAACCAAAGGCCTTACTTGTTAAGAGGATTTCAATATATTTAGCCACATTTTGTCCAGTAACTCATTAATGCCGGTTGCATTGGGGGAAAAAAGATGAAGTCAGCTCAGAGGTTTTGGTGTCTGTAAAGTAACTACCAAAGTAAATTTGTGACACCTGCAGAGGAAGCTGAGGGAGTTAATGTGTTATAGGTTATCAGAAATGAATTTATTATGGTGTGACTAAACGGATAAAAAAAGAGGTTTATCTGTATTAACAACAGTCTCATTAGCCTTATCTTTTAAAATGAAGATAATTAATGCTTAAAAGGGGATCCCGTCCCGACAGAAATTTAATTTGGTGAAATTATTGCTGCTCCTCAAGCAAATATTACCACATCTGCATATATGTCAAGTTAATAATCCTATTATAAACCCAACACTTGCTATAAAATGTATCTTTATATATAAAAAAAAAAACCCCGAGGCATTCAAAACTATTACTTTGTTTTAAACATAAAAAAATTGCTTCTCATACTTCCACCCTTCTTAGATCTATTTGCATAATCTGTAAGTATGGCTGCAGGAGTTGACAAAAAAGTAAACAAATATGTATAATGGGATTTTATTGCATTTTTTAAAACAGAAAAGCAACAATTGTCCCTATTTTTCCTAGAATACTTACAAGATATAAAGGTATATAATATTTATCTCTCAACATTTGTACATTTTTAAAATGCATTGAAGAAAATAATAGAAGTTTAGAATAAATTAGGTAAATTAGAGTTCACATCAGAGTTGGAGAAAACTCTCACACCATCTTATTAGAATAACTTTAAATTGTGTAAACATTTAAATTATAAATATTTAAAAATCACAGTATACTCAATTGATAAAATATCCACGAGTGGTCCAAAATGTAGCTTTAACACGGGTAGCACTTATTTTGCTTCCACTCTATTACTTTTTTTGTGACTAGAAAGGTTTCTAAACAGCCACAGTTTTATTTCTTGTCAGGCACTGGTAGCTTTCTTTCAGCCATCTGGCAAGCAGTGTGCAGAAACAGATAGTCCAAGGATAAAAGCCTACTACTCTATCCAACCAATTGGAATAAAAACCCTTGTTTTGTCAACAGTTTTTTTGTCAATAATTAGAAGGATTTTCTATTAAATGATTCATCCGTTAATGGGGGAAATAAATCTTCTTGTTACTTACTGGACAAACAGACTTGAAGGTTCAGTTTGTCATGAGTCACATAACTCATGTAAAGTGAAGAAATTCCTTGAATTGAACAACTTAATGAAGTTGTCTAAAAGATTGCACAAGTCATCACAAACACAATTTAAACTGAGAAGGAAGAAACTGGTTGACATATATATTAGCCTGGAGAGTGTTTTAAAAAATGTTTTTAAAGCTTTGGGACTTCGACAAGCAACACTGAGAGTGATTATCCACAAACGGAGAGGACTTGAAGTTAACCCCCAGGAGTGGCTTGGTTAACAAAATTACTCCTAAAGTGCATCAACGACTCATCCTGGAGGTCACATAAAAACCCACAAATGCATCTATTACTTAATGGATGTCTCCGTTTAGTTTAGCGTTTGGGATTCACAGAGAAAAGCTTGGCTAATATAACAGCTATGTGAGAGTTTTTGGGCCAAAACCACGAAGAGCCGGTTGAAATATGACAAATAATGTTAGAGAAGTATTCTGTGGATTAACAAAACACGAGTAATACCTTTTCAAACTTTGTGTCTGGTCAAATCAGATGTAAAAACATGCGGACCGTGGAATCTGCTCCTTAGTAGGAAAACATTAAGGACATTTCTTTTTCAAAACTATTTATTGTCTTTTTTTAAAAACAATTCTGCAGCGGTGTAAACTTCTTTGGCTCAGATGCTTGATTGTCCTATAAACCTAGTAATTAGGTTTAGGGGTAATTCATTATCTTACCTACGGGCAGTTTGAATATTTCTGTTATTAAATGAAATCGTAGAAATCTCAACATTGGTTTGATATTAATCGATTGAGACAAAAAGGGAACAAAACGAAAGGGAGACCAAATACTTGTTTACAGCACTTCACCACATACCATGAGACAGCAGGAAGTTTTGAATATTTTCAAATGCTTGACTGATGAGCATCAAAGACTAAACAGTAGGTGTTTTTAGGCCAGTTGTACCAAGAGCTCATTTCAACATTCCTGTTGTTTGCTTCCTTGAACACGCTGATGTTTCCCAAAGGGAAAAAAAAACTTGCTATTTTTAGGTTTTTAAATAAATAAATAAAAAGCATTTTTGTTAAACACGATGCAAAATGGATCTAAAATACTTTTATTGAGTGCGATTACTTCTTAAAAACCTCAACAACAAAAAAGAAACCTGTATAAAACCTGTTGTTTTTAAAAACATTAGGGTAGGTTCTTTATCATTCTAGTTGTTAGGAACAATATTAGCTCTGCAGCTCTTTAGTTTAGTGAATCAAATAGTGCGGAGGTAGTATTTCAGAAACATCATTATTCTAAATTAATCATTGTGACAATAAATTTGTGACATTAAGTCCATCATGATGACGACATGATACCATGACGGCATCCAGAATTAGCCATTTTAGCACCGTCTCCC
The DNA here is from genome assembly GCA_032876305.1 of Orestias chungarensis. Lineage (NCBI taxonomy): Eukaryota > Metazoa > Chordata > Actinopteri > Cyprinodontiformes > Cyprinodontidae > Orestias > Orestias chungarensis. Next base: position 695,743 of record JAVLVB010000001.1, on the reverse strand, counting down.
GTTCTTGGAGTTGAACCCTAAACTCTACATTTAACAGCGACGAGGACGATCTGCGGCGCTTTCAATGTTCTTTGTGCTTTTTCCGGCTTCCGGATGGGAAATCATTTTTAGTTTCTGATGAGTATTTTGGTTTTGTATCTAGGACAGAGCCTTTGATGTCGGCCTAGTCCTACTAATGCTCCTACTCCTACATGTTTTTGCAACCTGGATCATTCATAGTTTTCTTTCTTCTCTTTAACATTATATTTAAAACCTGTGCCCCTGTAGGTCGGCCGTGCTGCTGCTGGCTCCCCTGCTCGCTGAAACCGAAGCAGCTCCACGCCGTGCCTCCAGACCCACCAGGTCAACCGGAGCTCAGGGCTCCGATGGCCTCTGCAGCCACTTCCGATGGATGGCGGAGCAAGTTCCCGCCTTCCGGGTGCCGGGGTCCCACGTCAAGATCCTGACATCGCCAGACCAGTTTTACCAGGCTATGAAGGTTTGTGTCGGTCTTTTGTTCACGTCTGCTGATGCCTTTTAAAAAAAAACGAGATGACTCAAGATGACAAGAAAAATTTCAACTTTCTCCTGCTCTGTCTTGGATTTTATTTTATCTTTTAAATGTGCTAAAGTTGTGATTGAAAATCTCCAATAATTTCATAAGAATCCAAAGAGGCGGGGTTAAAGCCTGGCGAGATTCCCAGTGAGTCACAAGGCAACACACAACCAGCAACCACGAGGGCTGGTTGCTGGTTGTAGTCCACCCCCCCGAGATATTGAACCAGTGCTTGTGCAAGCTTGCCTGAAAAAGGCCCAAATTTAATAGCTTTGTTGTGTTTTTATAATCAATCTTAACATCTTAGTTTGACTTTTATCCAGTCTTTGAAAAAATCTATTGACATTATTTATCTGCATAATCCAAATTTAAAGATGTAAAGCAATGATAACATGTTTGTTTTTTTAAAACTCTAGGAGGGTTATGATTATAAAAGCTCGACACGGTTCAACTGAATAATTAGCCCTGATACAATTCAAACACCCATTCGCTTCGGTTGAAAGATGTTGCCAAAATTATACTCCTGCCAGTAATGTGTGCGCGAGTGTCATTTACAGTACAGCCACTCCCACGAAGCATTTAAAAAAAATGGGTGGGTTCCAAGTGAACTACGCACGGTTGGTCATATTTATAGCACCTTTTGGCACAATTTCCAGTGTCTTCCATTGCAGCGCCGTCATGCGCTTGTTTATGTGAGCCAGCAAAATCTTAAACATGTTTTTAAAGAACAAAAGCACAACTTTCTGTAACAATATCAAGGTACAGGCAGTGAGGTGTAAGGAAACAAAAACAAACAAACAATGTGGTCCTTTACATGTTTAGAATTATTTACCGTAACTATAGAAATAGCCTATATTTGCACGTCTTTTTGTGCTACATACTAAATGTAAAGTTGTGTTTTCAGTATTGAGTGTCTACCAAAGGATCATTTAGAGCTGTTTTTTCCCCCAATGTTGTTCTAAAAAGGACATTCAGCCTTTATATTTAGCGCTGTTGTTTTTTTTTCCTGTTTTAAAATCTGAGTTGTTTTTGGAGCTGAAAAGAAATCAAAGGTTTTGTTTTTGAACAGAACCTGTGCATACTTGAGTTTTTAGACATTTATTGAGAAGATGCGAACATGTAAAATTAAACAAATTACTGTGATGTTATGGAAGATGAATTACAAATGAATTATTAAACAATGATTATGTTTTTACATTCTCTTCTTGAGTTGTAGTTTAAAAAGGCCCCTATAAACTTAGATTATTTATCTGTTTTCATTCTTTTTGTCCTTTTAATGTTTTTAGAATACAAGCTCTGTTTATATTTTGGATTAATCTGTAGGTTTAGATCTTGATCTAGATTAAGCAGCAGCCTACTGATGTCCAAAACACCACAAACTACTTCAGGAAAAGTAAACAAAGCTAACCTGGTATGAAATTAAACGTGGGGTTGTATAGAATTATTCAAATTCACCCAGTGTTATTTTATGACAGGCAGTTTTTGTCTTGGTAATTCCTCAGTTTACACAGAATAGAGTGTTTTAGAATCTAGAATAAATAAAAAAAAATTAAAAAAACATCTGAAAAATTAAACGGCTACATGCTACGATTCAGTTTGTTTTGGTGAATTGCTCCGCGCAACCAACCCTACCACTACTTTTACTGAATCACATGGTAAAATACGAAGAAGCAGAAATCAAAACCTTTGTGTTTACATATTAGGAGAAGAAAAAGAAAAAAAACTACGGGAATGATTTACAATGCCTTTGTTTCGCAAGTTTATTGTAGTTTCGCTGATGTATTTGCTCAGGGGCGAGCCACAATTGCCAAACTAAACCAAGCGATAAAAAAATGGATCAATAAAGCAATACCTCATCCAGCAATACAAACACAGAGCATGTAATCATTCGGAGTTAACAGAACCAACTAACCAAGCAGTAAACTTGTTCCATAAAAACACAACAATAAAATCCAGTAACAAAAAGAAACTCACCGGGTCTTTAAAGACCCGTAAAAGTTCCTAATGTCTTAGCAGCACTTATGTAACAAAAATATGATTTCAGAGAAGTGGAAAGAGACTTATTTTCTAGGAATAAGGTTTACAGGACACACATCCATTAAAAAAACAGCACATAGGATTTTTTTTCAACACCAGCCATGAGTGGTCCAAGTGAAAAGCTATTAAGTTTTTGGGGAACCAGACGTTTTCTAATGGAACTTAAACCTATAAAATCATTACTCTCACCTCTGAGCTGAGCTAGAGGAGGAGTTTGCTTTCAGTCAAACACTGCGATTCTGTGGTCATTAAAGCAGTTATTGGTAAATTTAGCAGTGTAAGTAAATACCAAGTCCTGCTGGAAAATAAGATCAGCATCTCCTGAAAGTTCGTCAGTAGAGGGAAACTTTAAATGCTCCAAGATTGGACTCATAAAATGTATGCCGGAGATTCTCTGCCGCTTGATTTTCAAAAGTACTTCAATCCTAAATGAGATTTCTGCTTTTTCATTTCACAAATATGCAAGACTACAACATTTTGTAACTACTCACTGTGTCTTATAATAAACGCTAATGTTCAGAAGTCTTTAAACCCAGGCCTCATGCTCCGGTTCCAGCAACTTTTAGATGCGTCTTTGCTTCAGCACATAAGTCAAATAAGTCAAATAATCAAATAATAAGGTCATCAGCAAGACTCTGGAGAACTGACTATGCTACTGAGGAGGTGATTCAGTCATTTCATTACAATGTGTTGGGACAAGGGACACATCTAAAGGTTACAGAACCCCAGGTTAAGATCATTACTTGTTCTGCCGCTACATGGGACTCCTATTTTTCTACTTTAATCCCTGTTGCTTTTGAGCTTGTTTTTTAACACTGTTTTTTCCTTCCACTAAACCTTCCACTTTCATACTTTATACAATTCTCCACCAAGCAGTAATAATAATAATAGTCACAATGAATCTATATTGTAGGAGTTCCATTTTTATGATTTCAATACTTTTTCAATACAAAACGGTTCCATCATGTATGTAAGTGGAAAATATAGAGCAATATGTGTTTTTGTGTTTAAACATTTCTTTTGTTCTATTCTATTTTTTCATTTTTATTTGTTGGACTATTTTGAAGCTTTTGGATTATGTTCTGAATGTTCTTTCAGGTGTTTCCCTACACACTAATTACAAGTATCGTTTCATTTCCACCTCCTTTCCCACAAGGCCCGCATCAGGACGGCACAGAGGCGAGTGGTGATGGCTTCCTTGTATCTGGGGACAGGACAGCTGGAGCAGGAGCTGGTGAGGCCGAATGGCTTTGCTTCTTAAATCTGCTTCTTTATTTCAGAGCAGGTAAGAACAAAAGCCCGAACCTTAACCGGCTCTGTGGAGCCCGCCAAGCGATTGGTCATAGATGCCAGAAAATATGAGTCAGAGTTCTCCTCCCAGAGTACCGCAATGTTTTTTTTCTTCAAAATAAAATGCGGAGATCGAGCCAGAACTACAAGGAATGAACCTAAATGCAAGGGTTTATGGGTACGGGAGAGCAGCACTGGCGTGTGAGGGCCTGCTGTTTTTCATGCCTGGAAAGCCTAGCATAACAACATGAAACCAAAGCAAACCACAGTCTGGACCGGTGCTCGTATTCAGCTGTTTTTTTGTGTTTTTGTTTTTTCTAAATGACCAATAATGGAGAGGTAGACGGAGACCGAAATGCTCAATCACAGTTAAAAGCACTGAGATCAGCTGCTAAACCCTGGAACTCCACAGGATGATGGATTACTAGAAACGTGAGTCAGAAAAAGGTCCAGCAAGGCCGTTTCACTTTCTGGGCCTTTTAAGTCTGTGCTTGCTTTTAGAAAAATAGGTGAAATAAACTAAATTAAACTCTGTGTGAGGGTTTGGGCGCAGTCTGTGGTTCGGACGGAAGAATGAGAACGGCAGGTGTTGTTTCAGTGTAAAACTTGGACTTGGTAACAGAACTGCTCCTGAGCGAACACTTACAGTCACGCCTGAACTGTATATTTACCTAAGTGGTGGGGCCAGAAATGACAGTAATCCGATAATTCAAAGCAAGGTGTGCTGATCTTACTGAAAAAAGCAAATGTAAACTTTGTTTAAGGCACCTTACAGGAAAGGTACAAGAGTAATTAGTTTTAACGTCTTACACAAAGGATGCACACACAAGAGTTTCACCAGGAGGAGTTTTGTTTTGTTTCTAGCCCAGCCGAAGAGAGAAGAAGAAAAAAAAAAATAAGTTTAAGATTTAAAAAAATATATAGTTTTGTAGTTTTTTTTTTTTTTTTTTTTTGTGGATTGGAAGGAGAGAAATCAATTTGTGCCACCACAGTAAAAGCTTCATAATACCATGATTAAAAACATCTTGTGGACCATCTTGTTTCTCCATTAGGGATTCCAAACTTTAAAACTCTTTGACGCTTCAACTCTAAAACAACAGATTGACCTTAATAGTTTGAATAAATCACAAAAGCAATAGCTTAGGTTTGGGCAAAGCTGCTCAATGCCAGAACAATTTATATTTTTACAACTTTTTTGGGGGTGGGCTTTAAAACTGGTCTATTAGAAAATTAGCAGTACTGAGTTACCTTGCCGCTGATGTTTATTTTGTTTTATTTATACTTAAATAAATACAAATAAAATTGGATTTGAAGAGTTTTATTGTCATTCCAATGTCATTAAATTTCCATCGTAATTATTCCTATTTAGCCGAAAGGTCAAGGGCTAAAAATAAAAAATTGTTCAGTAAATTTGAAATGGTAACATCAAAATCGTCAAACCTGGACTCTGATGAGCAATTAGTTTGGAAATGTTTGGCCACATTTGCATAATATTTTGGCTGGATATATTTATGGATTTGTTCAGACTGCACATCATTAAGCTGTTAGTTTTGTCCATTAAAATCCGTATTTCCTCTCTGTCTCCCCTTAAGGTGGACTGCATGGAGGAAGCTCTGCAACATTCGAAGGAAAACAGTCGCTCTCCTGAGCTCAAAGTCTCCATACTGCTGGACTACACACGTGGATCCAGAGGTGGGTCTCCATCGCACTCTCTGTAGTTGTTCATCCCAGATCTCGGCGCTCACCATCGTCACTGTTGGTGTGACTGGGCTTTTTTTTGCAGGTCAGGTCAACTCCAGGACCATGCTGCTGCCTCTGCTGCAGCGCTTTACAGCTCAGATGCGAGTGTCTTTGTATCACACCCCGGACCTGAGGGGCCTGCTGCGACTTTTGGTGCCGGAGCGCTTCAACGAGACCATCGGAGTCCAGCACATCAAAGTTTACCTGTTTGACGACAGCATTATCATCAGCGGGTACGTAGACTTGAATTTAAAGCAACACTAAGTAACTTTTCAACCTTCATAAAATATTTTCATAAGTGTGGTGATTATAGAGTACGTCGACTTACAGCTCGTTGAATGACACCTCTGTCATGGCCCGAGGGGGTCCGTATCGCTTTACCCTGTACTTGCAACTTTGAGGAGGGTGGCAGGAACCCTGCCACACAAAACAACAAAAAATGTGCTGACTGCTTTACGGTATACCTCACTTCCCCTGTTTCTTATTTTTAAAATCATTATATGATATTAGATTCACAATTCGATTCACTTCCTGGTCGCTATTCATCCTTCACACAGCCACTGCAAACAGACATGTACTTCAATCCAACTGCAGGCGACCGGGAGATCAAGATTTTTTCTACGCTATGCGACCACCGGCCGCCAAAATCGACTAGAACTGGAACTTCTTTAGTGATGCTTTAAGGGGAATGGAAAGCTGAATAGGGGCTTAAAAAAACATCCAAGCCAACAGCAGTTCTGGAAAAGTCTCCAGCTTTAATGTGAAATCAAAAAGAGAGGATTTAAATAGTTTGGCAGTAGCTAATGCTGCAAGCTAATGCTGTACTTCGAAATAGATCAAGAAATTACTGATGGCTTCTTGTTCATTTAGAAACTTAAATTTTTATAATGCAAACCACATGTTTTATAGCCTGAAAGCTGTTTTCCCCCTAAAACACATCAACGGTTGACTCAATGTTTCCTTTAATAAAAGATAATAATACATTTTCTGTTTAAAGCAGTAGATAGAGAAGCGATTGCAAATAGTATGTCATTTTCCATATATGGTACTGCCTTCCCGTTTTGTGTCAGAAAGGGTGTTTAAAACTTAAATATCTCCTTAGAAAAATAGTAGAAACCAGTTTTTAAATTATGTTCCATAATTTCAAGATTTGTAGATTTTTCACCACTTAAAAAAATGATATATTGCCTTTTCAATCTTTATTAGTGTGCACCTGCATTCAAAACACAGAGCAGGTGTTTCCACTGCTTAGGAAATGCTTTCAGGGCGCTTTCTGTCATCTGCGGAGAAAATGGAAATCATGGGCGTGCTCGAAGGCCAGGGACCGCGGTGGTGTTGTGCTTTTTTACTTTCAGTTCAAAACAGACAAACTCATATATCATCTTAGAGATGGAAATGTTTTCTGTACTTTCTGCCACGAAGGCTGAGTTTTACCATCTTGCAGAACAACTCGTCTGTGTATTTGGTTTCCCCCGTAACTCCTGATCGGTTTTGAATTTGCATCAGGGTGTCTTCAGTGGGATTTCAGTCTTTAGAAACTTTATTTTATTAAGAGCATTATTTAGTTGCGGCTGAAAAATTAAGGACACTGCAACAAAGAGAAGAGTTTAGCACTTAAAACGGTAGTCGGCAACCTTTTACATTCAAAGGAATTTAAAATTTTTCTTCTTTTTTTTAACTTTTAGACTAAAATGAATAATGTATTTTAAAAAGAAAAAAGCAACAATTTTTTACCATTTCTTATGCAGCTTATGTTTAAAAACTTTTCATGTTTTTAGGAGCCACATGTGGTGACTTAAATGATTTAAGAAGGAAAAGAATCATCCTAAATCCAGAACTGAACATGATAATTATTACATTTTATTGTCCAGGTTAGATGAAACTTACACTTTACACTAGGGATACGCAGGAATGGGATTGAATGATTACGTTTACTTTTTATGATGGTTTTAACAGTTAAAATTAATAGAAACCTTTAAATCATGGACCTATTGCTTGTTTGTCAAACTTAGATCCTTTTAAATCTATTTAAACGTTAGTCAAAGATAACAGCTTAAAGAGAAAGGACAGTGAAACATGGTGGTGGTAGTATGATGGTCCGGGACTGCTTTGCCACCTCAGGACCTGGAGGACTCGCAGTGATAAATGGACGCATGATTCTTTGGTTTTTTGCTGCAGGACGATCATCCACAAACATTTTAACACCGGAATGGACGAACAGAAACAAAATGATGACTTCGGAGTGGCCTAGTCAAAGTCTTGACCTGAATGCTTGTTGAGGAGATGATGCGGCATTACCCTTCAGATCCACGTCTACGTGTGTTGATATTCTGTTGTTGTAAACAAAAAACTCTCCAGTGTTGCTGAAATAGATTCCACATCTGTAAAACAGTGATTATAAGTTATAGCAAATGTATTTATTGCAGAGTTATTAGGTTTAGGAAGCAATGACCATTTTTTATTTACAAATTGTTTTTGGCCACACAGGTTTAGATTTGTAATTTGAACACTTTCAGCAACAGTAAAGAAAGACTAAAGTTTCCGTTTTGATCAATTTTGTTAGCTAGTGGACAACAGCGTTAGTATTTTGTCTGAAGAAGACTTCATTTCCCATGAACACCAGCGCATAGCGTCGTAAAATCCTGATGTCCCTGTCGCCTGCAGTAGGATTGAAGTACATTTCTGTTTCCAGTGGCTGTGTGAGGGACTATGAAGGTTGAAAAAGTAACTTAGTGTTGCTTTAAACATCTAATAACTTCATTTTTTTTTTCTTTATTTGACCAATGTTTAAATTGATTTGATGAAAAAAAAGAAGAAATGAAATAAAATCATTAATAGCAAAAACACTTTTTTGCTATTTCAAATGTGTTTAAAAGCCACGTTTGACCTTGGAGGTTGTTTTTTGTCAAAGGCCAGATTTGTTTAAAGAATAGTGTGTAGTGTTTATTTCATACACGTGACTGGCAGAAACAAGTTGGGGAGGGCCTGTCCTCTATATGATCAAAGCAAGAGCCGGTTTCTCCGTCACCGTAACTGTTATTCCACTAAAATGACTTTAAACCTCAGAAGTTTTGCGTCACCGCCAACCACCAAATATTTGCTGTATTTATCATAATCTTCCATAAAATTATAAAAAATATCTTGCAGGGACAAAAAAACCCTGCCTTTTCCTTCATATCTTTTTTTGTTTGTCTGTTTTGTCTTTCCAGAGCCAACCTGAGCGACTCGTACTTCACCAACAGGCAGGACCGCTACGTCCTCCTGGAGAACTGTGGGGAGGTGGCGGACTTCTTCTCCGACCTGGTGGAGGCCGTGGGGGACGTGTCCCTGCAGCTTCAGCCGGACGACTCTGTCGCCACGCTCGAGGGCATGGTGCACCCCTACAAAGGTAGGAACCCGACACGCCTCTGTTGCGAACTTTCGGCACCGGGTTCGGCTAATGGAGCTTGAAAGCTTCGCCAAACGAGGAGCTGCTGGTCTCAGCATGGAGGGAGGCAGAGAGCTCTTGCGGTTTGCTAGCCACGCAGCCCCGGATGTGAAATTTGTCAAATTTATATTTCACGCACGCACACACACTCTCTGTAACCGGAGCGCGGCCTGCCAGGACGTTGGTTTAAAGGATGAATGACATCATGTCTGCAGGATTAGGCTGCAGAAACTGACACCAGGAATAGAGATGTGATGTCACGGTGTTGCTGGAAGGAGATACGTACGGTAGTGGGAACTGATATATATATATATATAAATATATATATATATAAATATCCAAACACGCAGAAGCTGCTGGTATTCCAGTGAGAGCCATTTGTACCAGATGACTGGGACGATTTGTAATGAATTAGAAGCAGTGATTCACATCAGCAGCAGACAGCATGGAGACAGAAGATTACTCACCAAATAACCAAACACGCCTTCACAATCACCGTTATGAAAGTGAGTCTTATTTAACCCTAAAAAGTACTTAAAGATCAAAGCTGCTGGTCGTTTTGGTTGGTATTTTTCTGTAGTTGTCCAAAGCAGCGAGGTGGTTGCAGTTTTTATCCCGAGTTTAAGGAGAAGTGACAGTCTAGCTATAAAAGATCTGATTCATTGAAGAACAAATGGCAGTTTTAAAATTGACAAAACATACACTAAATAAATAAAAGAAAATGAGCCTTTAAAGCAGAGTCCAAAACCTTGCTTGGTGACTTGGTGGAGTGTTTTTTCCCCCCTTCAAAATAGAGTTTTTGAGATTGGACAGAGAAAGTCTGCAAGCGATTATTGAACCTTGTCAGGGAACTTTATTTGACGCTGCTTGTTCGTTGGTTCGCTAACAAAACTCTGAGGCCATCAATGAACAGCTGTTTTGGGTTTTTTCTGAGCTTAAAGGCAGAACTCTTTACCTCCAATTAGCTTTCAATACAGTTGGATGCACTGTATTTTATTTCAGGGTATTAGAGAAAAGTTGCTGAATATGAATGCATGTTATTATTATTTTTATTATTATCCATATCAATTGTTTTTCCTCCATTTATTCGGTATTTTTATCACATTAAATCCTGGTAAAATACTATGATAATGAGACCAAATATGCAAAAGTTACACTGAATACATCGCTGCCGTCATGGGTCACACATTTATGACACCGAGGTCGGTCCGACCCCGGCGCCTTCTTCTCCTCGCTCTGTGTCTCCATGGCTACCAGGCAGTCGGCAGGACTTCTCGGCAGCGGCCAGGAGGCGCATCATGGAGGTCGTGAGCTCGGCCCGCGTGAGGCAGCAGCAGCTGCGGCGGCGCTCGGACAATGACAGCGCGAGCGAGGACGACACCTGGGTGTTCCCGCTGGTTCAGATGAAACCTCTGGGCATCCGCCTGGACGAGCAGGTCACACAGGTGAGCCTCTTCTGTCTGGTTTCCCCCAGCAAATTATGGGTAACACGTCTGTCATCACCTA
>JAVLVB010000001.1:651439-681573 GCA_032876305.1 Orestias chungarensis | reverse complement strand
GTGTGTGTGTGTGTGTGTGTGTGTGTGTGTGTGTGTGTGTGTGTGTGTGTGTGTGTGTGTGTGTGTGTGTGTGTGTGTGTGTGTGTGTGTGTGTGTGTGTGTGTGTGTGTGTGTGTGTGTGTGTGTGTGTTTTCTGTATGTAGCTGCTCACTTAAAACAATGGACTCTGCTGTTTCACTTGCGGTTTTGACGGTATGTAGGCTAAGTCAGGAATCTCGTTCCCTCGCTGTGCTGTGGCCTCGGGACAAGGATGCACACTCACCCTCTCATGTTGAGGTTTTTGATCAACGCTGGGGATTTCTACATGTGCTTTCTTTTAGTTGTGGTTGTAGTCCGCCGAACTCCGGTTCTGCGAAGCATTTTCCTTTTCACTGACTCCCTCCTCTTCACAGGTCTGTGGTATTACCTCCAGGGCCAGGACAGGCCTTGCCTCACTCTAATTGGCTCGCCTAATTTCGGTTACCGCTCGGTTCACCGTGACCTGGAGGCCCAGATCGCCATAGTGACGGAGAACGAGGCGCTTCAAAGCCAGCTGCGGGAGGTCTGCACGTTTTTTTCCTCTCCCCTCATAAGCAGCTTCTAGAAACGATGACAAGCCGCCTCGTAACACAACACTCACCCTGCACACCTGTGTTCTGACCCGGCAGGAGCAGGAGGCGCTGTACCGGCGCTCCACGGAGGTGTCCGACTCCACGTTCCGGCAGCCCGACCGCCACGTCAAGCTGTGGGTCAAGCTGGTCACGCCCCTCATCAAGAACTTCTTCTGAGATCCGACGGGTTCAAACTCAAACAGGCAAATACTTTATACACACAAACAAACCTCCTTTATTGGAGTTAAACACAAACTGGTAGCAACACTTTAGCAAAAGTTTAATTACAACTTTACATAAAGGAAATCCTCAAAAGTGCTATTCTGGCACAGATCAGTTGTTGTTTAACACTAAATCTTATTCCTAAAATAGCAGCAGCTCATAAGAGATCATTAGTTACAACAACTACATCTTTAATTGTAACTTAGACCATCAACATGAAGTTTATGAAATTCAAACAATTAAACATTCATAAATTAATTACAGCAGGATTTGATTTGCCGTATTTTAGGGTCAGTGCACATGTAAAAGCTGAAGGCCAGTTTGAGATCCTTCTGGACTTGTGCTTGATTTGTGTACCACAGTTTTTCCTTCCACAAGACATTCCATTTATCGGCTCGAAAACAAAACGACAGTTTCCTAAAGAAGCGGTTGTGTTTTATCCTTTTTGAAGTAGAAATAACAAATCAAGGTTTTTTCTTTTTTCCAAACATCAAAATATCTCATAAAGACCAAAATCCGGTCTTGCTGAGTTAGTGCAGCGTCTCGTCCCCTTCTTTCTCTCAACTCTCCATAACATTTTTTTCAGGTGAGCTTGTAACTTTCTCCTCGTTGGCATCGTCTCTCGTTTCACTTTTACTTCCATTTATCTGGTTCAGGTTCAAAGGCCGGGGCTTTGTTTTGCGAGGTTTTAAAATGAGAGCTGTCAGCTGCATGTATCAGGTCTAATAAGAAGGATTTTGTATTGTAGATTTTGAAAACCATAAATTTCACTTGTTTAAACTGAATTATTGAATATATAACTTTGCATCGATGTTCTGTCTTACATTCAAGAGGCACCGGCGTGTTTTTATAGTTTCAAAGTTTTTTTCTTTCTTGCGTTTTTGCGCAAAATGGTCAATTATTTTTTTTTAAATGCAACCGTCAGCAAATTTTGTGCGGGGTTATCCGCTCACACATGTACAGCAAGGCTGGCTGTGGGTTATGCAGAAACTCCCGTAGTCATTGTGCAGATTCCCAAATCCCAGCCCCGGTCCTCCTCTTCCCAGAATCACGGCTGGGAGAGAGCGGGGACAGCGAGGCGGCTGATTCACTGCCGCCATGAAGTGAGTCAGTGTAGCGTTATGGTGATGATTTGACACTCTGGTCATGGAGTCCTGTCAGGACAGGGCGAGGTGATCACAGCGGGGTTTAGTAGGAGTAAACAAAGAAGTTCTGCCTCCTCTGTTGAAGCGCCTCGCTTATCTCGGGGCGGCGCGGCTAAGGGAAACCCATCAGCTGCAGGGCGCGTGAGGGACGTTTTTCTGAGAACAGGAAGTGTTTCACAGGCTGGAAGCTGCCGGTAAATGGGTGGAGTCTTATCACTACCTGAAGGCTGCCAGGAGAGAAATGTCTGAGTCATCATCTGCCAGAAGGAAACGGTTTTAAATAGTCTTTCTGGCCCGAAGTGTTAGAAATATCCATTGAATCTGCCGTATCGTAACGCCGCGTGTCATGCCGGAAAACTGCAGAAGAACAAATTTGATTTCCGTCAAAGGCTTAAGCTAAACAAATGTGGCTAATTACTTTAATTAGTCCTTTTAAGTACATAGTTACTTTTTCTTATATTTCTATTTTGTATTTTAAGCATTTTTTATAGGGGGTGAAAAACAAAAGTCAAATGGGGTTAAATGAGGTAACATGGTTCTCTAATAACTTGGTCGACCCGACGGGTTCTCGTTAGACCAATTATGGACCGCAATCAGAATCCAGTACCAAATAACTGGGGCTTCCTGTTTTCATCTGATTTGAACTAATCGCCCCGTTCTTGTTTTTTTCTTGCTAGGTTTTTATCTTTTTTGAGCTCCAAAACAAAGCTCTTATTTTTATGATTAAACCATGTCACACAAAAAAAACAAAAAATAACTACTTAAGATTTCATATAAAAGTCCCTAAAACTTTAAGCTCTGGTCCAATTTAGAAAATCCTTGAAATTGTGAATAGTTGGATTTTTCAAATTGCTTTAAAGTTGTTTAACTATATTTTAGCAATAGAAATTTGAGAAAAAGTGTTTGTCGTACATCAGGATCTCCTCTCAATACGTCTCTTTATTTCTACCAATAATTTTAAACACTTTAAAAGCAGAATCCCGTTTTTGATTTGTCTCGCCATATTTAACCTAGAACATTTGAGCTCTGTCCTTTCTCCTCCCCGCCTTTCCCTGAGGAACTGGTTTTGAGTTCAGTTGCAGTTTCAATGGGTTCCTTTATTTGTCGTTTTTTTGTTTTTGTTTGTTTCCTTCTGGCGCTGCGATCAACTTCACTTCCAGTATCTTCTATTTTTATTCTATCTTCCCCGAACGGCGAGGCAAAAACAAAACCCGTCCTCTCCAACAATAGCCTCGCCTGTGAAGGATGTGAGGAGATCTTATCTGTGACTCGTTCCTCTATTGTTCGGAGAGAGTGTCAACACATCGAGGCTTCTTGGGTTTAGCAGAGTTCATAACACCCACAGGACCACATAAAGCATATGGTGATCACCCTCTAGTGGTCAAAGAGTGATTTTCCAGCAGGTCATTTATAGGTTCATCTCGATAAATAGAAATATATAAAGGTGCTGGTCATAAAAGTGAAAAATGTATATTATATTCATACATTTCACACAGCCTAATAAGTTTCACTTTTTGAATCGCTGTTGCACGTTTTTAGGCCGTGTGTGTAAGCCAGAGTACCTGGAGAGAACCCACACCTGCATAGGAATAACATGTAAACTCCATGCTGAAACCATCTAGACTGGGATTTTAACCTAGGACCTTTTTGCTTAATGGTAACAGTCCTACCAACTGTACAGCTGTGCAGCTCTAAAACCACATAAATCTGAGAAAAAAACAATAACTTTTTGAGTTACTAAGGTGTGAGATTTCAATTTATCAAGATGAACCTTTAATCAATAACACAAAAAGATTTTTGCTTCTTTTTTTTCTGGTACCACCGTTAAAAAGAATAAGTAAAAGAAAAAGTCAAGCAAAGACGGTTCTGGTTTTTAAATTATCTGTATGTATTTTTTGAATATAAAATTCGTTTTTTTACATTCATAATGAGTTTAAATTGAAAATGTTACATTGCATTACATTAAAGTGTCGCCGAAGCTGCGTGACCCCATGACCCCTTCAGTCTTTCCTGTCTGTTTCCTCGAGTCTTTATAAACTTCCTAACATTTCTCTCTGTCCTCTGCAGGCGGCTCTTTTGTTTCGGGGCGCACTCTTAAGGTTTCGAAGCCGAGTTCGACCCGTGAGGTCACGGAGGAGACGATCCGCAACGCCGACCGTATGGCCGCTCATCGGCATCCTACAGGAAGTGACTCGCGCTTCAATTCTTTTATATTCACCCTCACAGTCATGAAACACTTCCAACAAAGAAAGCCACTGATTACCTTTCCATACCTCCGACAAGCACCAGTGTTGCATGCGTGTAAGCTAAGACGGAGACTTTAACGTCCGAGACGTGACGGCGGTAAACAGACTGGTGTGGCGAGGGGCCACCGTCCCCAGAGGAGCCTTAATAACGCGGTTTGTTTCCAGCTCAGCCCGGAGGTACGTGTACAGTTTTGTTCGTCAATTAAAGGATCTGCTCGGTTTCCGTGGTGTCTCTCCAGGGCTTTCGTCTCCTTTTGTTGGGAAACGGAGTTGAATGCTTCACGTGCAAAAGATCTACTCCCAAAGTTTTTATTTATTAAACAACATTTACAAAATCAAGGGGATGAGAAAAAGTCTTTTGATACTAGAAACGGACTCCCATACACAGCGGCTGATATTCTTACTCATCCATCCAACTAAACGTTTCTCAGATGAGTTTAAAGAGGCAACAGTTCTGACTGGTCCCCGGTACGATTCCCAATCATGAACTTTTAGTTACGTAAATTAAAGGTAACTCTGGGGGTAACTCGGGTATTACGGTTTTGTTACAGTAAACTCATTTGAAGCAGACATATTTTATATTAAATTCTGACCAGACATTCACGCTCAGGATGAGCGACTCCTGTAAAGTAAGCAAGAGATCTTCTGTCTCGTGTTGCCATTTCAGGAGGAGTGAACGGCTCCATCTGCTGGATTTCCTTATGTATAAAACATCTTAACGATAAACTGAAGTTGCTGCACTGATAACTAGAGATAAACTGGATTGGATTGAAATGAATTTTCTTATTAGTGCCTTTAAGATGACATGCTGTGAATCGGCTCTATATGAAGTTTCCTGGTTGGACCATCCTCCAGCTTTTAGATGCGTCACTTCATTTAGACACCTGACTCAAAAGGCTCAGCAGCATCTCTTTTTCTTATTTTTGGGCTGTTTCAACTGGCTAAGCAAGACTTCATCCAAAAGCTTCAGGATGGTGACCTCTGACATTTTGAGGTTTCTAAATCGGATTCTAAATGTGTCTTTACTTCTTTTTTTGTATTTTATTTATTATGGCCTTTACTGCATTACTGCCACCTTCTAGATTGGAGTCTGAATCAAAAGCTAGAGCTATTATATTTTTTCAAAAAATTAAAAATGTCAATTTTCCTCTTAATTAAAAAAAAAAAATTCACTTCCCTCTAAATTTTACTTTTGTTCTTAGTTAATTTTCTAATTGTCACGTGAACATTTACTACAATCATCAGCATAGAAAATATATTTCTGTTGCTTTTTCGCTTTGAATAAAAAGTTTGACAACGTTGTGTGCAATATAATCTTATGAGACCAAATTTCATTCTTGATACATCTTTTCTTTTTTTTTTTCATTCTAATACATTTAATTAATTCACCAACTTTCTTTTGGATATTATAATAAATTCAAGCATTGCCTCATTGCTCTTGCCCTTTCATTTTTAATCCATTTTTCCCTAAAGTCTCATCCTCATTTTTACACTTAAATCCACAATTTTATGTTTGTTTTTGCAGCACTTTTAGCTAAGCTGTCAGTTTATTTCCTCTGTTCGAATAAGTGCAGTGATCCATACCAGTTTGCCCTCTAGAATGATTTTTAAACCTGAAAATGAAATTAAATACAGACTGTAGTTGAGCTGCAATGATCCGATCTAAGTGCGTTGAAGCAGAAAGACTTTAAAACACTCCCCTACAGCCACGTTGTTTTAGGGATTTCAAAATAGCTCCTTAGTTTAACTTTGACATGCCATGGATGAAGTTGGTCAGTTTCAATCAGCCGTGTTTTAACAGAGATATGTGTTTAAATGCTCCTCCTCAAACACGCCTGAGTCAAATTACTGGATTTTTAGAAAATCTGATAGGTGCTGAAAAGTTAACCACTCATTGCGTTCAACTGTTCGAGCATCTAAAAGTTACAGGATGGTGGCGCCCAAGCACTGGCGTTGAAGATCCCAGAGTAACAGCGCTGCCTCTGGCTGGAAAGGAGGCCACTACATGGAAATGATTAAAAACCTGAATAACGGTTTCAAAATCTAAAGGAGCATCATCATTATTTTTGATATCAAGACTGAGGACTAATTAACCTCAATATCAGCTAATAGTACTGGTTAGTTTCTACTTGGCTCCTTATTAAGAGCAGAGTGGCTAAAAGAGATCATATTCTGTTAAATGGACATGTTTACTCAAAAAAATTAACATATCTGTGTATTTCATAGTTTTGCACAATTCAATTTAAACAATACAAAAGTACGACCTACAGAAAAAATGCGCATGTTTTATGTTTAGCTTCAAAGCTGTCCCAATGCTTTACTTTTACTCAAAGCCATCATCCTGTGAGAAAACCTGGTCAAAAAGGAAAACATTTTGACTCCTGTTGACTTGATTGGAGGACGTAGTTGGATTTCCAAGAATCCAGGAAATGTTTAGAGACGCAATTTCATGTTTCTCGACCAACGGTGACCTACTTTCAGTTTTGCTGTTCGAGATTTATTTAAAACCTCCAGGTATTTAAAGTCTAATGAGGTTACTAGGGTCACTTAAAAACCCACAGCATCACAGATCCTCCACCGAACAGGAACTGCTCCTCATATAATTGAGTCTTTGTTATGCTCCAACTGTGTCCAGTTAAATTATCAGAGTTTAAACCTAAATCCTTACATTTGTGATGGTAGGCCAGAAAAGTCTCTCTGACTAAATCTCAAATACTTTCTGCTTCTATAATAAAACAATTTAAGGGGATGCACCAGAGGAGAGAGACGGTAAATGTGAATCTGAGTTTCATTAAGAAACAAGTGAACCCAAACTCACTTATCCACATGTGGTTTGAAACCCAGGCTGTGGGAAAATGATTTAAGGCGGTTTCTCATAGAAAATATGAACACCAACCATTAAAGCTCTCCGTTTAACCAACATTCGCGTCAGAGTAACAGGGACCAGCAGACTGAGTGGGTGTTGATGGTAAACCAAGAAGAAAAACCACAGCTTCGTTTTAGGGTTCCTGTGTTTGTTGTTTTTAGGTCATTGTCTGCTCTAAACGGGGACTCTCCCCACTTCCCTTTGACTGAGGCGTCCATCTTTGTGCCGAAACACAATCAGATCAACGGCTGCAGGAGGAAGCAGATAAGATCGGTTTAATCTGTCAGCAAAAAAATAAAGATAAATCAGCTTGACTGAGTGATCGAGATTTTTATGTCGAATTGATAACAGGTTAGGCGGCTAATTGTGATAAGATGTAGAAAAACCTGTTTAAACAAGAGATTTTGTCACTATATAAACTAGACAACTTTTGTTTTTTTTGTACATTTTTAATCTGAGGGGGGGAAAAAAGAAACAATAAATTACAAGAAATCTGGATAAATAAATATTAAGCAATACCTTAATTTAAACAGCGCAACTGACAGCAGTAAGAAAAAAGGCAGCAAAAACGGGTGGAACTAAAGGTCCAGACTGAACTCGGCAGCATTCATGATCCGTTTGGCTGTAGATTCCTTCATCGGGTCAGTTTACAGATTTACAAACATTTCTGCTGACTATATCGTACAGCGCAACAACAAACTATTTCTTTTGACAATGTTTAATAAGAAAAGGGTCAATTTTTTTGTTGTTTTTGCTCTTTTGATTTCAGTTTCAGTTTTTTAATCACATTTCTCCTGCAGACACGTTCTGAGGTCTTAAACTAAAAAAAATGCAGCAAATACCGGGTGAGAGAAACTCGTGGGTCAATATGACTCATTTCAACAGTCGTTACAGCAGATTTGTAGCCGGGGTCAAAGGGGAACAGTCCGAGTACTGATAAGGCTTCGAACGGATTTTATTACATCCAGACTGGTGACTTTGTCCTGGTTAAACTTGAAGATGGCTGGTGCCGAGCCTCTTCAGAGGGAAACAGAAACGGTGAGGGATCCTCTAAAGCATGTCTTGGCGTGACAGCAGCAGGGTTAACAGGACCCCCTTCAGTCGACCTGAGCCGGTCCTTCGTTTGGGTTTCGGTCCTACATCCCCTTCAGGGAGGAGACCTTCTTCTTCCTAGCCGCCAGCATCTCGTAGAATGGATCCTTGCTGATGGCGGCTCTGCAAGGTGGAGAGGAGAACATCAGTCTACAACGATGAATCAGAACGTCTTTGGCTCCCACTGATGCGGACCGAACCGTGAGTCAGCTCAATTACGTTTGGTAAACTGTGGGGTAGATCTAAAAGAGTGAACATTGCTATCATCTCCGTAGTGACGCGATTCCTTTCCCCACAAAAAGAAAACATGTTACGAGTCAAATTATCAACAAGTCGTATAAACATCAGCTAATGCAGTGTGTGGAAAGATCCTCAGCGGAGCAAGATGTACATTTAAATGGAAACCCAAGGTATAGACTTGGCCCCAAGAGACACAATATAGATAAATGACCATAAAACTACTATACTGGTGCAACACGATCAGAATGTTATTACAAATCATGTAATCCTAATGAAATGCCTTCTAAAGCGCATATTCCAGCTTTAACTAATCTTTCAGAGCTTTACAAAACATTTTTTTGCTGATAAAATCGGGTTCTTTTAACATTTTATATATCAAATTTTTGAATTTGAATGTTTAAATTTGTAAAAATGAATAAATATATAGAAATTACAAAATAATTTCATATCCAACACACCTGATTGAAATGCTAGCATTAGCTTCTGCATGCTATCAAGTGCTGCAGACAGACCACACAGATCCGTGTCATAACACAGTGGAAACAAGGATTTAAAGCCCCTTATTGCATGTAAGGTTAATTTACTGGTTGAAGGAGTGAAAAGCAAGTTTAAATTTCTTGCTCTTCATATTCTATGTTCAAAAATGTAGCATAAAGTGTCATTTATTTTTACTTTTAAGCTGGACGCACATTTAATTAAAACATTTGATCATCGCTTGTTTCTCCGGATCGTTGAGCATGAAATTTCAGGACCGCTGTTCCGTATCACGGTTCCGATATGAGGAGCTAAAGGTCTCACTTGATGCTTTTGATCCATTCGTCCTTCTCCTCTGCAGTCGGAGCGGAGATCCTGTAAAACGTGTGGTTTCCCTCGACGACTCGGCCGTCCGCCTCCGTCTTGCAGGCTTTGATCACCTGGTCTTTGTTGTTGGGGATGAAGAGCTCGAAGCAGTTCTGGTAGAGAGAGGAAGAAACGGAATGGGTCAAAAACTGCGTCAGGGCGTGGAAAAATAAAAAATGCTTTGCTTTATTTCATATAAATTTACTCACAGTTAAACTGATGTAGAACAGAAGTAAAAGATCGACACAAATACATTTAAATAATAACATATAGACTCGGCTAAAATTAAGTACCCATGTTACCATGCTAAGAAAATCTTAGTTATAATTTTAAATATTGTATTATTTAACTAGGAAATTATAAGGGGGCTTTGTATGTAAAATCTGGGGTAACGTTCAATCGTTTTGTTTATTTTCCATCTGATTTCTAAGCAGAATGAAAAGTATAGAATATATGTGGTCCCTTTGGCAATTAAGAGTATAATAATCAATAACCTCTCTTAACTGATGAGATATGTAAAGTGTTTTTCTGTGTAAACTCTTTCTGTCATTATGACTATGAATGCTGTTTTACTAAATGTCTGGGAAAGCCAAAGGAAAATAAAGTTTAATGTGATTTTTATTTAAAACAAAAAGGACGACGAGACGTTTACCGGTTTCTTTGAGTCTTCAACTTCTCTGATACTCAGATTTTCCAGTGGAATAATCCCTCTGGGTTCTTTGTCCTTATATAAAAAAAAAAAACCCCGTTAACATTATTTACAAGAACACAGCAGAGCCGTCAGCGCTAAAGTAAACGCATCGAAACGTACTGTGGTGTATTCAAAGTAGTAGAGACAGTTGTCGGTGAGGATAAACCAGCGTCTCTTCCATGTTTTCACTCGTCCACCTGAGGACAGATTCAACTTCAGAGAAGGCTCGCACGGTGAGCAGCAGGTTAATCAAACTGCAGAAGCTTGGGTTAAAATTCGTGAGCTAGCGGCGACGAGTGGATGTGGATTTCATATGAGGGTAAAGCAGCACAAAAGCAAACCCATATTTAAAACGCATCAAGTAGCTTTATTCGCAGCTGACGGGAGCTAACAGGAGCTGTAGAGCAAAGCAGTGCACTGAAGCTGAAAAGTAAAAAAATAAAAATACGTACCTCCTGGAGTCAAAACCATGAAACACAAACAAGAAGAAGTCAGTTTTTTTATGTTAATCCAATTTATTAAACGTTTAAGTCGATGGTCGAGTTGTATTAACCGAGTTTTAGCAGCCAGCCTTCTCTGTCGGGGTTGAAGAAGGTGTGCGTGAGGTCGTTCCCATCGTCCTCCGGAATCTTAAAGGGCTCGTTCTTGATGCTGTCGTACAGATTCTGCGAGGATGACAACAAACATGTGGTCAGCACATGGGCTGCAGCTAAAGCTACGCTTTTCAATGTTTTGTTTTTTTAAATCGTGCCCCAGAAACTTTATGATTGTTGGAGCCGAACTCGACTCACCCTCAGCAGGTCCTCGGGTAAATCTCCGCCGTCGTTGATTCCTCGGTTCATGGCGGTGAACCTCTGCACCGACGGCTTGTCTCTCACGTTGGGGTTGTGTAGACTCGTGTTCAGCATGATCACGGCGAACGACAACACGTAACAAGTATCTGGACACAGGCAGAGTTTTCATGTCAAGTTTCTGGATGGGTGATTTAAATAAAATTAAAATTTAATTTAGGCAGTTCCTGATACTACTACTACTACTACTAATAATAATAATTAAAAAAAACAACTGTTGAGTGATTTTAACATAAAATGAATCCCTTTTCACAAGCTAACTACTCTCTCCAGGATCCTACATTTATTTCCTTTCAAATCTCAAAGAGGTCTCAGTTCTTTATAATCCATACAAGTAAAACGGCAGGAGCACAAGTGGAAAGGAAAAAAGACACGATGAAGAAAGACACGGAAATATGACAAGAAATAAAGACGGCGAAGGAGGGAGAAGACAGATGTGAATCCATAAGAACAGAAAAATACAAGGACACAATGAAGAAAAAAAAAGAGGAAAGGAAAAACACAAAATGTCAAAAGAAAAGAAGAAGAAAAGGACAAATGGAAGAAAGTAAAAAAGGCATGGAAAAAGTACATGAAGGAGGTAGAAGACCGAGAATAAAGGTCAACAAAGAAGTAAGGATTCAAGGAAAGGCAGAAGAAAGAACATAAAAAAGAAGGAAGACTTTAGGACGACTACAAAAAGGGAAGAAAGTCTGGTACTACCATCTTATCCAACTCTGGACTAAAGATTTTCCCACACTCCTTCACCCATTAAAGTTTCTGTTTACACGTTTTTGTTTGTTGGGTTTTCCCACACACCCGTGCTCTGAAACACTCCGGGGTTGCACCGGCAGTATCTCTGCGCGAACGCCTCCATCATGCGGTCGATCTTCTGGGCCTCGCCCGGCAGCCTGAAGCTCCACAGGAACTGCCGGAGCGCCTGAACCAGGTTTAGGTCCGTGAACTCGTGCAGCCCCAGGAAAGCGTGCAGAACCTGGATGTTGAAGTCGTCCCTGCACGACGCACAGAACCCCGCACAGACACACGCCCACGCGCATTAGACGCAAGTTTAAAGCCCCCCTAGAGCGGCTTGTGTAACGTTATGAATCATAACGACAGTAATGTGAATTAAAAAGCAAAGGAAGACTGTTGGCTATCTTCACCTCTCTCCCAGATAGTCACCAATGGCCGTCTTGTTCAGCCCCTCTCCCTTGTAGAGAAACTGTCCGATGTCTTCGCTGATGTTTTTCAGCAGCGAACTGTCGACAAGGAAGCGAATCCCCTGAGGACGACAAAATGGCAAAGCATGACTCTGCTAAATCATAAAGAAATTAGACACTAGGCAGTCACATCTGACTAAAATATGGAGAAAGTTGAATCTAAAAGCAAAAGTATTCATTTGAAAATGTTTTAATTAGCTCGCAAAATAGGAATTTTACTCTACTGAAAAAAAAGGCAATATATCTGTAATTCAGGTTTAAAGTAAAATCAAGATTCATAAAGTGTTTATTCATGTTAATATAAATATACATTAGTGTTTTTTAGGAAAAATAATTTGACACAGGACAAACTAAATCATTTTTAATATTGAAAGGTTATGTTTCAATGAATGGAAGAGAAAGAAAAAAAAGAAAATGTAAATTATACATGTAACCATCTACTAGTTAGGCTATTCAAACCTTTAGTTTCCTTTAGATTTTGACATGGATGTAAAAAAAGAAAAAGAAAAAGGAAGAAGTAGAAAAAATTTGCTAAATCATAATCTAGCAAATTTGTTTTAATCTTTTGTTTTGTATATGAATTTTTTTTTTTTTTAACCCAGTCAAGCGAATGTAATGTAATTCAAAACTTCAACTTGCACATAAAAAGACGCTAAATCAGAGGAAATCCCAGCTAAAGAAGCAGTCTGTACACAGAAAATTGAGTGGAAGGCAAAACTGTGATAGATAAAGCGACAAACAAGACATAACCGCAGCCTTGATGGGATTGGTAATCTGGTCCTATACAGTATGTTTATTTTCAAACATACATTTTTCTCCCTGTGGTGAAAAGCTAGAAAATAGCCATTGAAAACAAAGTTATGGTCCATTCACCTTTGTGGGGTCCATGTTGAACTTCTTTCGGCCGATGGCCATCTGTTTGTTCCTCTGCATGCTTTTCCTACAATCAAAAAAATATAAATAAATAATACTCTCCATTAAAATAAATCACAGTTTCGATTTATGTATTACTTTTTTTAAACAAACATCTTGTTTTAGCTATTCAGTTATATAGATGCACCCATTTTTCCTCCTAACATCGAAGCAGAAACATGCATATAATCAGAACATTGTGTTAGTAGAAGGAGTAAACATGGTGTTTTTTTTGTCTATAACAAATATTTCTGAAGTGAAACGAAGACCAAGCAGAGAGGCTAAATGGTTTTTGAGAGACACTTTACCTCTCTTCAGTTAGGCCCAGGCTTTCAATCTCATTGGTCACCTCTGCTATCTCATCCTTCAGCCTCTGAGAGCAGACAGAGAAGAGAAAGAGGATTAAAAAAACTACGAACCAGAAGAAGAACTTTCTTCAACTTTAAATCATAAAAACTTTTGTGCGTTATTCAAACCCTTAACACTTTATAGATGCTTTAGCGTCAGATTAGATTGCATTTTAACTTTTTTGTGTGACTATTTCAGGAGCAACTCGCTGACTAGCTCATCACGACCAGCACCTCCCACTTAAGCGACAACCCACAGTAACTCCTAAAAATAATTAAGTGGTGGAGTGAGTCACCCCGCGGAGTCTTTTTGCCTTGGATTTGAAGCAGCTGTTCTGGGGACATCTCTCACCACCTCCACCCCTGTTTTCTTCTTTCCTTTTGCTGACCCAGATTTATCAGTCCAACCCTCCTCGCCTCCCCGACACCCTTAAACGTCTGTGTGGGTGCCAGGGAGGATACAGGAATATGCAGGATCAACGACAGATTGGCGTAGTCAAGAGGAGGGAAGCAGATGGCAGAAAAAAAAAAAGACAGGATGACTGGGTTTCCTGCACGTTTTTTTTTATTTTTAAATGATATACAGTGATCCCTGGTTTCTTTCGCAGGGTTACGTTTCAAGAAAAGAATACGCCTGTTTTCTTCTTTCAAAACATCCAGCATTTAATCAAGCAGTTCGAAACTCATTGTGAGTGTTGATGGGAATCAGCACCAGTTCCGCCAAATCCACAAGAATAAATGTGATAATTTTCTTATAACTGTGACTCCGCGATTCCCAGAATACTGCAATGTTTAACGTTTCCTTACTCATCCGACCCTGAGGTTGACGCTGGCACCGCTAAGGAAAACTGAATGACATTATGCAGTTTGTACAGCATCGGTGCCTAAAGACTGTGGAGATCTTCGTGAAGCTACAAACCCCCACTTTAACCCAGCAATTCACACAAAACATACTAGAACCACTTAACCATTATTTTATTTTTTTTGGTATCTGGTTTCGGTTTTTATTGTTTAGGGGAGTTTGATTCTTACTGTGGTGGAAGAAGAAACTTTGTTATTCCCCTGTGAGTTTTCATGACTCACAGGAAGGTTTAAGATTCACTCTGCCTGGTTAATCACACATAAACGACTGTTAAGTGTTTACTAAAATAAATATTCTTTCTTTGGACATTTTAAAAACTAACAAAGAACATTTCCCCAACTAAAACTGAATCTTGGAATGAGAACCTTGATAAAAATCTTGGCTTTATCTATTACGGCAATACTTTTATTCTTTTGATTTAGTTCTTATTTTTGCTGTAGTTTTCTCCACTTCAAATCACCTGGTGTAGAAATGTTGATACGCAAACAAACACCTCTTTATGGTTTTATCAACTGCACTACATGCGAAACTAAAACTTTCCACCTTCCAAGAACTAATATTGTTAACTTTTCCAGGGTCTCATGTATGTTCAGGTAATTAAATTAGACTTAATGTTAAATAAAAAATTACACAAAGGTCGTATCAGTGGCAAAGTCCCACAATGTAATAAATGAAATCTTTGTTTTGCTCCTACGCAAATAAATAAAATGTCAAATATATGCATTTCATAAGGAAATGCAGATTATTTAATGTGCCGATAATTAAAAACAAATATAAAAGAAATATTTAAAATATTAACCTATGTTTTTTATAAAATATATTTATTTATTTTGTCATGTTAATGTAATCATTGTTGTCAACGACAACACAAGCCATTGTTTCGGTCTCCTGATTCAGGAGGAATGAATGCTGCAAGACAATGACTTGATGCAATCGGCTTGGTTTCTTTAGATTGAAAACTTTGTTCAAACCTTGTTCATGATGTATCTTAGATTTTAATTGATTTGCTTGTAAAGTAACTTGAGATGACATCTGTTGTAAATGGGTGCTATATAAATAAACCGATTGATTCTTGACGGTACGGCATCAAAATGACTCCAAACAGGTATTTGTTTAAGTTTTACAGCAAGTCAATTTCAGACTAATTACATTAATACAATTTTAAATGCTAGCTAAACTAATCGCTAACTGAACAGGCTGAACAGTTTAACAGATATGGGTCTGAAGCTGCATTTGTAAAGGAGAACATCCCACCACTTTTTATATTGTCAAGCTTGATCACAGTCCGTTTATCAGCTTTAAATGATCCTGAGAAAGCCAGTGAACCCAAGTCGTAATAGCTCAAAAACAGAATTTTGATACTGGACTGTCCCAGCTTCAACTGAAATCTAAATACATTTAAAGTGTGAAGTGGAAATGAGCCTTTTGTGCACAAAAATCCTCAAATGTGGCTGAAATAAAAGAATTTTGCTATGAAGAAAGACCGGGGCAAAATTCCTCCCCCTGATGTTAAAGACTACTAATTAGTTTTACTTTTCCACTTAATTGAAGATTTTTGATTAGGTTGTCTTTGATATTTTTTGACTCATAAAAAAAATAATCTTTTAAAGGCAAATACTGTATTAACATTATGAACATAGTCATTGCTACTGTGCCTTTAACAGGAAACACTGTAATTTAATGATGGCAATTGAAAGCATCATGAGTAATTGTTCCTGCAGGCGTTTATTTATTTTATTTTAAACACATGTGGGTCCCCCAAACAAAGAGGATGATCTGTCTGGACTGTGTACAGTAACGTTCTTGTGATATAACCCCCCACAATCACCCCCACACTAGCTGGTCTAGACATAAAGGTCCAGTCCTAAACAAGGACACAGGGAAGAGGCTCAGTCCCAAACAGCTGTTCAAACATGGAGGAGAAAATGCAAACAAAAGCTGTCGCAACAGATGTGGAATACAAGGCGTGTGGATTTTTATAATCAATTTCTGAAATTGACAATAAATAAATAAGAAGATACTTTGAAAATATAGAAAATAGTAATTAAATATATGAGAAAATAATGTGAAAAATAACATGAATATTTGGTATGGAAAACTGCATTTTTCCTTCTTTAGTATACGATATACAGATGAGTTTCCAACTCTTGAATAAACCATGAATGAGAAGATTCACAAAAAATTCTCAAACAAGTTCTGGCTCTAACACTTTGATCAGTTAAAGCACTGCAGCTAGTGAGAATATGGCTTCAAGGAGGATGGAGGTACATATGTTTCAAATCATCCAAGCTTGTATACATACTGTAAACAAACATCCGTGCAACAGACTAAACCAATCACTGCAAGAGCTTCAGATGGTTCTCTTCTCTGCAGTTCTTCATGGCGATGTTAGTTAAGGTATTTCCAGGGTCTTTATAACCTTGTTTTAACTTTTTTTTTAATGAGTTTAATGAAGAGTAAAAAAAAAAAAAAAAAAACACCAACTGAAGGTCACTCTGCATTTCCTGAGTACCGAGAGTAAAGAAAGTAAAAATGCGCCAGCAGGCTAGATTTACTCAGCAAGTCAAAATGAAGCACGGTCTAAGACTGCCTCACCACTCAGTGCTTCTTGCTGTTACTTTTGCTAAGCAACAGAAGTTACTGTACTGTATATAGATATATCTAATAATCTTTGAGAAATTTTCAAAGTACATTCAAAGGTTGGATTGACAATCGAGTAGAACCATAGCTATTGATCATTTTTACAAGGTGTCAAAAGGGAAACATATGTATATAGAATCAATATAATATCAGTTATCAGCCACAACTGTAATATTATTCTATGTGCGGGTTTATTAATGAATTTATACCCTTGATTAAGGTTTTGATGTGGCAAAATCTTCATTTTCATGTTAGCTTCGCCAAAATAAGAATGTTTTTGAGCTTTAGAAATACCTTCATCATTCGTAGATTCATCATACATAAAGATTTGAACTAAAACAAGAATCAGCTCAAAAATCTAAACACAAAACAAGTGATTCATAGATATCAACATCCATTTATGACTAACAAAGGCCTTGAATGAAACTGGCTCTGATGTATTTTACAGATTGAGGATCTATTATGAGAAATGAAGATTAATGCAGCGGCTCATTAGATAGCAAAGGTCTTTGAGAGAGTCTTACTTGTATGTCCTGCAGCAGCTCCTGTTTTCTGCGGCGGATGCTCTCCAGCTCCTGTCGCTCCTCTGGACTCAGGTCATCAGGCACTGGGTGAAGACAAAAACAGCGCTCAGGCTCAAAGATCAAATATTACCAGAACAGCGTTACAACGCAAACACATCACGACAAAACGCAAGAGCGCAGAGCTGAGAGTCCCGCCGCTCAGGCAACACAATCTAACTTCCATCCGATTACTTTAACAAACTGACAAGGAAAAGATGGAATCAGGATTTCAAGGTGAAATTATAGAAATTAAAGAAATTTAATACAAGGAAAGAGAAATGTAGTGGATATCAAGAAAAACAAAACTGATGTAAGCTTCCCTCTGAGCCATTTTTATATGAGGAATAGAAAATCTCTACACTAATATGAAAGAAAACAAATATTAGTCTGGAGCAATAAAATAGGTTAAATGCTTTTATTATTGATTGTGCTTTTATTTTTACTATTATTTTTATTTACTATTGATCTGTTTACTATAATATCAAGACTTAATAATAATAATTGTAGTATGTACAAACAAGTATTTTAAACCGTATTTAAACATCCAGCTGCATCATTTGTTTTTATATAACCATAGTGAATGTCAAACAAATAACCTACATTTATTACATTCGGAAATCAAATACCTTTAGTTTGGTAGCTTTAAGTGTTAGACCGGAGGTCTTCAACAGGGACTGCATGGGGGTCGCGAAAGTTTTGGTTGATTAGACTTTCTTTTCACTATTTTTCCAGCTAATTTTTCCACTAATTGAATTGTCTTTAAATACACATTAACCTGAATTCAACACACTGTAGTAAACAGATAAATGAACTCTTTATTCTAATTTTATCGTACCGACATCTGTAATCTTAAGCACTTTAGTGTAATGTTTAAAGAAAAATGAGCAAAAATTTATAAATATATATTTAAATAAACTAAATGTTAAGAGTTTGTTACTGCTTAATGATATCCTGATATCACCTTTGCAGTGATTGGTTTGACATTATTAAGGCATCCTGTAAAGAGATGCATGCTCACAGCAGGCTAAGCAAGTGCCATATTGTCAGTCTTTATTATTTACTGCATCTACCGTTCTCAAATTATAGTGTTGGCTTCCTCTCTGCATGGAAAACACACACGTATCTGTACAGGAGTGCGTTTTGTCTA
This sequence comes from Orestias chungarensis, assembly GCA_032876305.1. Taxonomy (NCBI): domain Eukaryota; kingdom Metazoa; phylum Chordata; class Actinopteri; order Cyprinodontiformes; family Cyprinodontidae; genus Orestias; species Orestias chungarensis. Next base: position 663,120 of record JAVLVB010000001.1, on the reverse strand, counting down.
CCACGGAGGCGCAAAACATCTGCAGAGTGACGATAAAACAAGACAAACGCAGCTCTGCCAGAGAAAGTCTTGCGGTTTTTCTAGAGAAAACGTTACCAAGAAGTAAAGGAAGAGGAAGAAGGTCGGTAAACAGGAGGGACAGTAAGAACATTTCAACACTGCAAACAGTATTTTATTCATAATTTCAGAAGCCCGTCTCATCAATGACATGACTGCTTTTAAAGGCACATATTAGCTATTAGGTAAGAAGAAGAAAAAAAAAAAAAAAAAGAGTAAAAATTTGAGTGACAAACAGTCGATGACAAATCAAGCTATGCTGCTGCAGCTCGTCAGCCTCATTAGAGGGATCCTGCTGAGGGAATTCAATCAGTTCACATTGTTCATTTTTGCTTTGCCCACATGACGATGTTGCTTGGAGCTCTGCTGAGACGGGCCACGAAGTGCGAACAGGCCTAATCGAGACCGATGATCCAACCGGGGTCACTTTAGTACTTCAGCTTCATTTCTTCACGAACTACATTATTATTATCAGATAACTTACTCGGTTGCCCAAACTACAACACTTAAAATGTACTTTGTTGTGATTTGGCGGCCTTTAAGTTAAAGAAAAGCTGAAGAAAAAGTTGTACAGTTTTGTGTTCAAGCCCTTGTAATATTTAATTCAAAAATACTTTTCTATCAGTAAACTGCAGACAAAAAAATAAAATTAAAATACTTTGACTTTTTTTCCGAGCATTACTAGTGACAATAAGTCACAATTTTTATCGTGACAAGAAATGTATCACGATACAGATAAACCATACAGGAACCTGCAGACCAGGGATCTTATCTAGTCAAAGGATTATGTAAATTTATATTACATTTGAAAATTATATATATTGCAATGAATTCATTAATCAATATTTTCACCCGCCGCTAGTATTCATCACTTTAGTGCTAGTTCAGCTATTCTGCACTGATCAACTATCGGTAGTAAAAGCTAATCAGATCAACATGTTACAAATATACACCATCAGTTTAATGGCTATAAGGAATAAGATGGCCAAAAAAAACAACACAGTCAGTCTTGTCCCACCTCTGACTTCAGTATAGATATGATCTTAAGCACACCCAGTGACGCACCAACTAATCACACACATCACCTCGTCACCCAGAAGAGGCTTTAAGTAGGCCGGAGGGGGTTTTCATTATGAACCTGAGGACCGGAATAACATGAAATTGTAAACAGAGAGGTAGTGAAACTGGCATTTATTCACTTCCTCTGGCGGTTTATTGCGAGAGGAAATAGGCTGGCTTGTTTATGACAGCTTATAAAACAGTCCTATCCTCCCTTTTCTTAAAACGTCCAACATAAATCAGATGCGATTTCAATCTCCTATGCTCAACAAACCATCAAGTTTTGTAAGAGTGCTGCAACTCAGATTTGTTGCATGTCTTGCTGATGCAAATCACAATCAGCTGCTCTGGATCCCTTCTCTCTATCCTCCTCCCATCTCTTGGTGGTTAGCGAGTTACGCGTCACGTCCTTTCAAATGTGCACAATAATCGCTGTGCAGCTCCTGTACGTTTAACCGTAGGTTTCCCCGCTTTCACAAGACGCGAGAACTCACACAACCACAGACTCCTCCCTGGTTTGGGTTTCTGCAGAAATCTTACATGCGCGAGTTAAGACGACGAACTGAACACCTACACATCCTTGTCACAATTTCGACGCACGTACTAGGGAACAAAAAAGACACGTTTGCTCGGCTTCTTGAAAAAGTCCCAGAACAAGTACTTTCTGCAACAAAACAATAAAAAAAAAAACAAACACAAACCTGAGGATTGAACTTCATCACCAGTTCAAATTTGAAGCAGTTAGTTTTCCTTAGTCCATTTTAAATAAATATTAAAAAAAACAAAAAAACTTCAGTCCCTCTCCCACGCTAATCTCCTCATTACAGAAAAGGGAGTCTGCCAGCAGCTAAATGAGGGCAAACTTTTTTTTACGTGCCTGTGAGGGAGGAACACCCTTAAAGTCTCATCTCTATCTCCCCCCTCCTTCTGTCCATGTCGTCTCCTCCCTGCTCCCTCCCTGTCCTTCGTCCATCCAGCAAAGAGAGGAGCATCAACTACAGACTCCCTCTCCAGTTTGCAAAAACAGCAAAAAAAAAAAAAAAAAAAAGGTTTTGCATCTGTCTTTAAAACAACTCACAACAAAGGATTTGTCTGTTTCAGCTCCTCACATGTGTTTGTTCACATAATGGAACATGACCGGAGATCGGAGGCCAAGCGGTTTGCGATAAGAAAAACGTCTGTAGCTTTCAGAAGGACAAAATGCTCCTTGGGGCTTCTGTTCACAAGGCATTAACTGTTCATTTAGGATTTAAAAAAGACAGAGGGCATAATTACACATTGTAGAGTTTCTTGGCTTGAGGATAGCTTGTTTTAAAAGATTGATGTAATCCTGCCCTGATCGCCTTCCTGCCTTAAGGCTTAAAAGTCCAGCAAGTAAAAAACAGATCGGAAAAAAAGGAAGCAGAGAACAGAGTGGAACATATGAGCCTGAAAACGGGAGGAAAAAAACATCCTAATGTGGCTGAGAGAAACTGGGGAAGTTTTAAGAGAGAGGTTCATTCTCTGGGTGAAAAACGGCCACTGTTTTCCCTTGATCAACTATGAATTATATGCTAGTTATATTTATAGTTTATTCTCCCTTTTTGCTAAAAGCTTTAATTTTCTATCCGCTAGTCCGTGTAGGGATGGAGATTCACTCTGGACCGAAAACCAATCACATGCGCACAACTAGGGGCAACCCGGAGTGACCAATTACCTTTACAGTAATGCTTATGCTATGTCGGAGGACGCTGGAGTACCCAGAGAGTACCCATTTGTATATAAATGTGTGGACCAACAGCAAACATTCAGAAAGAGAGCTATGCTTTAATTAAACGATCAGAATCACTTTAATTTCCTGCTGGATTTAAAATTGCAACCTAAAGCCCTTTTTTGTGAGTCCTTAGGAAAAAAACAAATAAAAGTTCAGAAGAAAGAAAAATCAGAGATTGCAATCAGTCAATATACAACTGACTTACAGCCACTGATAGATATTGATAAAGAAATCTTATTGTAAAATTCAAACGAGGCTGTTACCAGCTACTTAAAAGTAAGAAGATTAAATTAAACAAGTTAACAAAATCAATTCATCCTTCTCCATACGGTTCATATACTATATTCGGAAATATGTTTCATCTTTTTTTTTTTTTGATTAAATTGTTTATGTCTAATATCAGGGGAAATAAAGTGGCACCAAAAAATTTGAAACTTATGTGGCAACTTGTGTAGAAAATCAAGCAGACTGCTTTAAGTTACTTTTGTAGTGTTTATGTGATCTTCCTCTGTTCTCCCTTTAACTCAAACACACATTCAAGAATCTGAGTGGTATTATAGAGGGTTGCAGCTGAATAAATGATGCAAGTGCAGCTCAGTATTTCACAAGAAACACCAGGGAACAGCTGGATGATCTAGGAATCATTAGTGTTTGGCCTCCTTGTGTGGACTGGGTTTCTCCACAGCTGTCGTTTTCCAAGAAAAGTAGATCCAGTCAAATCTAACAAGTATTTTGAGGACAATCCAACTAATAAATGAGTGCATTGATTGGATTCAGAGACACAGGCGGGTGCACAAAAAGCACAGACCCCCATGAGTCTACCCAGATAGTAATAATACTAATAGATCCCTTGTGTTAGACTATACAGACCATGTTAATATATGAGCCACATGCGGTTTTGTTGCACTGAGCCTCCATTTGAAAGCTAAATCTTACCTAAAGCTGTTTTATTCGGACGCAAACACGAAATAAAAACGTAAATGAACAGCAGGATGTAGAAGTTGAACTACTTTAAACCTACTTTAGACTTTTAAGCTAGCCAAACACAAACAATCGATAAAACTCACCAACTCCGTCCTCTGACTTCAACACCATGTTTGTGTCGCTGTTTCCCAGAGGGTAAATCTTTTTTAATTGAGTTTTTGGGTCGCAGGGGAGCGGCTCGGTCTAATAGCCCCTCACCGTTAACCAGTAAGTGACAAACCGACGATGGAGAAACAGCCGTTAGTGCCAGAGATGCCGCGGGGTGGAGCCTTGGCCGCTTCCAGCCAATCAGAGACCGGCTTACAAAACCTCTGACCCAATCGCTGCGTTTGTTTTTGATGTACGGTTCTCAGTCTCTCTCTACCTCTTTTTTTTTTATTCCTGAAAAAAGTCAGAAAATCAAACATTTTGTTAATTTACAAACAAATAGCACTAACAAATATGATAAAAGTGTAACAAATTTCAAGAGCCAAAAATAACAATACTATATGCTTAAATATAGGAACATATAGATAAAAATAAATGCAGGCTTAGCTTTCAAATCATGTTCTTCAGTTAAAGAAGTTTGAGAACATTTTAGAGCTTTGAGATCTAAAAGAAGCCCATGCAATACATTAAACTCTGTCTGGATTTGATGGAATATGGTTTTTATACATCCCAAGCATGATAACAGTGTTTATAAAAAAGTTATTGTTTAGATTGTTCAAATAGGACACTATATTATATTTCTGAGAGAGATTTTAGGGAATGCCCAGTCAAAAACATCAGCCCCAAAAAAGGCTCAACATAAATGCACTGTAAAAAATAAATACTCTGTACGTTTCAGTCGCATCACAGAAAACACAATTTTTGGTTTCAATACAAAATCATTTTTAAATAAAGTCACAGCATGGATAAATACCATTTAAGGTTTCATTGTGAATCTATTTGGCTTTCAGAACAATTATATATTGGAGGTAGTTGGTAAACAGTTTATAATCTGCTTGTAATTGGAACAATTTTAATGATTTATGGAATTTTTGAATGGAATACAGGGATATAAAATACTATTCATTGCTGTCTGATGATTTTATTAAAGAATCCTTAAAGAAACAGACTCATTATGCTAAGGCAGCTAATGCAAAGCTAACGTAGATTTAGCGTTTGTTTGCTGCCCGGTGTGTGAATCAAAAGACAAATGGAAGGATGCATGCAGTGATCTACGTCCTTTAATACCCTGCAATCAACCCGCACTCCTCTTGTATTAGGCACCCCTGCTTTAGGCCCAGATGGTTAGTGAATATGCCAGAGAAGGTCCTACATAGAATAGCTACATCTTTGCTCTGATACACCTAAAAAAAACTTGTGTGCAACCGATGTCTTACAAACCTCTCATAAGTTTCCAAGAAAATGAAAAGAAAAAAACATTGAACTATTTGAAATATCAGGACATTTCAGTTTTATGGCAACAACCAAAAACAGTTACTCTTCAGACTTGATGCTATAGAGAAACTAGGAGATTACCCACTGTAAAGAGAAGAGAGCATTGTAGATGATAAAAATGTCATAAAACAGACTGAAGGCTGACTTAACGCTAAAATAGATAAAAACATAGCATTAACAGCATGAGTTCTTGCTTGGCCGTTTAGCAATGACCGTTTCTACATTTATTTGTAAACGTGGCCATTGTGCCCTTTCACTAAGATTGAAGGTTGGACGGGTCTAAATATTTCCATTGTGAGAATTTGCAACTTAAATAAAAGGTTAATTGCTTTGCAGACATCTCTAACTTGGGCACCTTTGAATGTTAAATCCACACAGTTTGTTTCTTTTTTTTCTTCTTTTTCTCCCCCCCCCCCTTCTACGTGGTGTAACAATAGCCCAGTGAATGATGTCTTATCCTGTTCTCTTTTCTGGTGCAGTAACCTGCTTTTGGTGAGCAGAAGATATGTTTGTGTGTACATGAAGGATGTATTTTCATAAAAAGACAAAAAAAGTAAATATCTAACACAAACATTTTAATCCTACTTTTTTATATTGGAGCAGTGTTTTGTCATGTTATTTAAGCTTCGGACCCACATGAAATGAGAACTCAGGAGATATTTACAATGATTTTATTTAGATTGAGGAGAGAAGGGAATCCGGCGGTGAGCAGCAAAGGGCAAACAGCAACGAGCGGCGAGGAACGGGAAACAGCGGGGCGGCAGTAGACAGCAGGGAGCTGAGAACGTCTACGACGTAGGGGACTGGATGCCTCTGAAGGTGAGGACAGGTAAGGTGAGGAAACAGCAATCGGTTGAGGAGAAATGAAGGGAACGATCTTTCTCGGAATTAACTGTTGTCGCCAGGGAGGAGTGAGTGGTGAGTTTCTTTCAGCAGAGTCGGTGAGGCTGTAGTCCAGAGGGGTAGTTCAGCTGATGGAGTATGCTGGAGCGGGCAGACCGAGCTGAGCCAAGGAGAGTTGGAACCAGATGACGAGGGTAACCAGAGAGGATCTTGAGGATGATGTGAGTTCTGGAGTGAAGGAAACCTGAGGGTAAACACAACTGTGGTTGGAGGCGTGGGAAAAAACAAAGTAGCAAATCAAAATCCAACAAGAACGAAAAGCAACTAGAGACAAAACTGGAAGCATTCAAAAAGGCTAGAGACACTAGAATAGGCTAGAGACACTAGAATAGGCTAGGGACACTAGAATAGGCTAGGGACACTAGAATAGGCTAGGGACACTAGAATAGGCTAGGGACACTAGAATAGGCACTGAGACTAGGTTTTACCGGGAGTAAACAAACACTCAGGCTACAAGTAGCTGATCCACCACTCCTCTTATACTGGCCCAGCTCATCAGCGCCAACCAGGCGCACCTGGGGTGGAAGGAGCTCCAGCAGAGGAGGAACACTGGTGACCCCCCGTGGCCAACTCGAGAAGTGGCTGAAAGAAAACTCACACTGACATGTTTAATATTTTAAGTATTTTAAGTATTTATATTTTTGCTTTAATGACTCAAACATCTTTTAATCTAACTTTGGTTTAGTTAAAAGTCCTTTAAACGTTTCTTAGATTGCCATTTTTACTCCTCTGATGACGAAATGTAAATAATTTAGGGATGATTAAAACACATTTTTACAGCATTGCTTTCCTGCTATTCGCTTATCAGTGTTAAAAACTACTTCAAGCACCTTTTGGGCGGTTGGTTCGTGCAAACTTTATTGTCCTTATAAGCACATACCTGGCAAAGAAATTACTGTTTCCACATTTCAGCAGGAAGAGGAAGCAGGGCTCACAAGATATACATTAAAAAAAAGGAAATTGAAATAACAGCCCCACCTGCTGAATAGCAGACCCAAACTAAAACTTATTTGTTAAGGGAAGCTCCTGCGCTATCAGAGATGGACCATTTGGGAGCAGGAGAAAAAGGAAGGGAGAGGAGAGGGTGTAGCGAAGGACAGAGGAAAAAGAGGGCAGGGGATTGCAGCTGTGTGATTGAATCCCGGCTTTATTCAGAGGCTGAACCCACCAAAAAACAGGATATGCTGAGGCGTGGTAGGAGAAAGCTGCTAAATTTAACAGCTTATACCGACAGCTTCCAAATATGCAGTGACTTGAAGAGGTATTCACATTATTACCCCAAACCCAAATTGATATTGACAGGATTTTACAAGCGTGACACAGGTTTAGGTCAGGTATCTTTCAGGTTTGGATGGAGAGCATTTGTGAAAATAGATTTTTTGAACCAATTCTCATTTAGACTCAGGTTTGAACCAGTGGTTCAAACTATTTTAGCGCTGCATGCTCAGGATGTTTGGAAAGGGAACCGGAGTCACAACTCTTTTGCTGGGTCTGAAAGGGTTTAACTCAGGATTCCCCTTTAAAACTAACCAGCTGCCCTGTCATTGCTGAAGAAATACATTCCCAGGGTACGATGCCACCACCACCATGTTTCACCATGAGAATTGTGTTCCTCTCCATGCATCTAGCTCCAAAAGTTGTCCACATCTTTCTTATGCTTTTGTAGAATTTACCTCTTTGCCTTTCTCCTCTACCTGTTTCACAAAGTTCATATTTAAATGCCCAACTAATAGTTGCCATGTCAACAGTTACCTGAGCTGTGGAGCTGTACATCTTACTTCTAGAAAGCAATTTCAGCATCCTGATGGACTAAAGGCCTCAATCTCTTCCAGTTTATCACCTAACAGCTTGTGTATCCTCGGTTTTGAAATATGTAAAACATAAAACCACACCTAATGTTTCACAAGCAGGTTAGACTAACCAATGAGTCCGTAAGAGAGATGCAGAGGGGACAAACATCAACATGTGTATTCTCATTCAGGGTAATTCAGAGTTGCTTATTAGCCTAACATTCTTGTTTTCAGACTAAGGGAGGAGAGCGGAGTATCTAAAAAAAAACGACTCCGATGCAGGGAAAACCATCAAACTGCAGACAGAGGTCAGTCAAGCTTCTCTTAACAGACGGATAATATTGGATTAAAAGAGCATAGCTCTACCTGTCAGCAGAGACTTTAGATAATTGTTTTAAATTTGTGTGAAATAGTGTAAATGTTTTTGATAATTACTTTTGGTTTATTTGGTTTTTTTGTACAATGAATCTTTATATACATTAATTTTTTTCTTTCTTTTTTTGAGGTTGTGTACTGCTGATACGTTAATTCATATGATTCATTTTAAAGTAGAATTGCACTAATTTCATATAGCAGAATTTTACTCCCCCATAGTCACTAATTAACTACTCCTACAGTGGTTGTTAGTCATTTTCTACGTAATTTTATATCTTACTTCGTTCATTTTGCATTTTTTCCTGTTCTTTATGTTTTTCTTTTATAGGTTTTCTTTTTCCTTTTTTTTTTTATCTCAAAATTAGATTTTTGGGATAAACCCCCTGAGTATTCAGGTCCATATGCTTTTAACAAGAACATCATCACAGCAGAGCTTTCCCTTTCCCATCTTACACAACATGTGACGCTATAATCATGGAGATTGTTGTAGTCCTGGCAAAGAACTTTACGATTTTGTATATCTGAGAGTTTATTTTGGCCTTTCTTTCAAAGTAAATAAGAAGATAATTGAAGTATTTTCAGGTTAAGAAGATCCTGAAGGAAATATGTTGCCTGTCTCCAGTGGTCACTGTGTGAGAGGCAGAGTACATCCTGGAGTACATTTATTAATATGAATAACTTTAAGTCTGCATGGGGGTCTAATCGTTCCTTGCAGCAGGAAAGTGTTTAGTTTAAATTTCAGCCTGAGGTATTTCTCAATTTGAGTTTTTTGTTCTCTCTGTGCATGCATGGGCTCTCTTTAGTTTCATACATACAGACTTAAGCAATGGGCAAGGACCTTGTTTATTTGAGATTACATTTGAATATTTTCAATCTAATGGTTTCAATCTGAATTTTAAATGCATTTAAACACACACACAAAAAAACCCATCCCTGGCATTCCGGACTCTGAATTCCAGCTTTCTGTATACACAGTAAAACTCTTTGTTGTGTTTTTGGGTTTCGTTCGAGCTCATGTACCCACATGTGCTGCGAGGGACAATAAATCTACTTGAATCTTGAATGTCCAACTGTGTTCATGTTCCAACAGAACCAAATCGTGATTATAAATAGCTATTATGGTTTGGGAACATCCCAGGAAACAGTAAGGCTCAAGCTGATCATCTACTGGAAGATGATGGAACACCAGTCTTGTCTACTTTGCAGTATTAAAAACCAAAAACCAAAATTATTTGATGAAAACCCTATTTGGACTACTCAAAATCAGACTTTTAAAGCCACAAAGAGTGCATCAACTTTAAAGAGCGGTGGTGGCAGTATCATGTTGTGGAGCCTTTTTGATGAGAACTGAATGCAGCGGACAAGGCGAAGGATTACTTTATAATTGTTTACCTCAAATCAACAGTTAGATAATTAACACTTGGACAACGACCATAAACACAGATCAGCACGAGCATCTAGGTTCTGGGGGGGGAATGACCTAAACCTTATTAAAACTGTGTCAAAAAGCCTATTCAGTGGTGAAAAATGAAACATTTTTAAAATATATTCTATCTTTTATGGTCAAATTTTCAGTATGAATTATGCCAGGAGGTTACAGATGCAACAAAAAGTGTGGGGTTCGTCTGAAACTTGCTGAAGGACATTCAGCCAAATGTTAGTGGGGGTGGATGTATAATTATGTACATAATTTTGGCTTTGTGCAAATATGTAATTTAAAACTTCTAACATGTTCACCTGGGTCCTGTTTTTAAATGAGCTGCATGCTGCATTATCATAGCATTTTTTAAGTGAGCAAACAACAAAGTTTTCACTTTTCCGAGGAAAATGTTTAACTGCAAATATTCATAGGAGTTCGGTTGCTTTGTGTATCTTAAGAGAGCTTGTGAGTTTGTCCCCTGAGGGCGTTGCAAAAGTTTCTTTTAAAGCCATTTGGTCGTACATATCCAAAGCCAAGAGTATTGAATTGTTGGCCTTGTTGCTTTGGAAACCTAAGGGTGTCTTCTTTGATTTCTGTAGAGTGTTTGTCTACTAATAAAGCTGCTGCTGATTTCTAAACAGCTTGTCTCCTGAAGGTCTTTCCATAAGATGAGGAGATAATATTGATATTTAATGATATTTTCATTCAATTTTATTTTATTTATTTGTTTAATTCATCTAAAAACAACAAAAAGAGAGAAAAAAATTAAAAAACATGACCATCCTTCAATGAAATAATTAATAAAAAGGAACAAAAAGATTTATGAACTTATTAATATTTTTTCCCTATTCACAGAAAATACAAATAAAAAATAACTCAGAGGTCCGTCATCAACACAGAAAAAACCCCACTCAAAACTCCAAGACACACAAAATAAATGTATCACCAAAATCAACAGCAAACATTAGTTTAATGCCCCATCTTCACAATATAATGAGTCACAAAATATAGGATCTTTTCATAACATAATTCTATATCTTTTTTTTAAGTTACAGCATTCCTTTTAAAATGTTTACTTTACCTTTCAATAAATATAAACACAAGTCTCAAGTTTCAATAGATTTAACTGCATAAATAGAGGATTTATATGTTTTCTACAAGCCTTTGTGTTTAAAATATCCTTGACTTTATTCATTACAGCAATGGTTTTAGATATTTGAACATCTTATTTAATTTATTTAAGGTTCCTATGACAAATGTTCATCTTCAAAAAACCCAACAACCTTATTACTTTTTTTTTTTTTTTTTTGTGCTTTGCATCTTAAAGCTGATATCATCAACACTTGCTGTTCAATAAACGGAAGTGATAAAAACGGTTTCATGGGAGGAGACTCTGATCTCGGATAAAGCAAAGGAATGGGATTAAAATGAACAGTTTAAATTTGTACGCAGATGTTTATTGCTTTTAAAGTTTCTCCAGGAAATGTGTTTCCACTAATAGATTTCAACATCTTAACATCTTATCTGACATGTTGATGGTATTCCCACAGTTTAGAGGTGAAAAAGAGGAAATAAGAGACAAATGACTGGGCTCAGTTATGTTTGTATTGAGAATCAAATTCACCTCTGCTTCCCTGCCAAGATTCTTTCCGTGTGTAAATAATTGCTCTTGAATGAGCGCGTCAACGCTGCGTGTAAAGCACATGCGTGGAGAGCCGTGGGCAGACACCGAGATTATGTCACTTCGGCACCCACTGGTGAGGAGGATCCTGGACCAGAATGTGATGGGAGTGCGTCATGTTCTCAAATGAAGCCCAACATCTCGCACAGACACACACACACACACACACACACACACACACACACACACACACACACACACACACACACACACACACACACACACACACACACACAC
>JAVLVB010000001.1:633732-651339 GCA_032876305.1 Orestias chungarensis | reverse complement strand
TATCTCAATGTTGTTGTCTTTTTTTAAATCACAGAAGCAACATGTGATCTCACGTGTGATGTCCACACATTTAACAAATTCAGATCCCAGCAGCGTGGGACACTCACCTGAGGCTGCAGCAGCAGGTGCTCCCTCTCGCACACTTGGGCAGAGGAAAGCTTGGAAACTGGACGCACACAGCTGGCTCACGGTCCCCATCACAACAGAGATTGGTCACAGAACAGGACTCTATGGTTAGCGGCGAGCTTCCATCATCCCTTCCCTTCGCTCCCTTTGATGGATCTCAGTTAAAAGCTCCCTGAGAATAAAGCATGTGTGTTTTTTCCCTTTCCGACCATCACCAGAGTCTGACGAACTCTCCCCACACTCCCACTCCTCTATCTCTCTCTTTTTTTATCCTCCCTCCTTGCCTGTTGCTCACACACTTGACCTCCCTCCTGAGCTGCTCTCTTTCACACCAGAAATACGCCACGCTTTCTCTCCAGCCTCGCTCCTACTTTAAGAGGTCCGATCGGTGTTACTGGGTGCCTTCTCCTCCCCCTCTGCCTCTTTCTTGTGTTACTTCGAGCAGTTGTTAAGAGGTATTCTTGGTGGCGATGACAAATGCAAGCACACACATGCATGTCGCTGCATCCTGTTTCACACCTCCACACAATGCATCAGGGTCCAGTTCAGTTTAGTCAGAACTGAACAAATAAGCAAAAATAGGAGGCAGAAATAAGCTTTTCAGCAGCTATTAACGTTTCACTTCTGTTTAACTGACATCTACATCAGTTCCTCTGTTTCTATTTGTGTTTCTGTCTTTCTAAAACCTCCTGTCAGTCGTGGCCAATGATCGCTCCTACTGGAACCAGTTCAGCTGGAGGTTTCTTCCTGTTAGAGGAAAGTTTTTCCTCTCCAGTTTCACTGCAGGCATGCTCAGTATGAGAAATTGCTGGTAAGTCAACAACACAATGCAACCTTTTGTTTACAAGTCAATGTCTCGATGCGATCTGCTGGGTTTCCTTCAGATTGGAAACTTAGTAATGGGGTTAGAGTTTGTTTGTCTTGCAGGAGAGGAAAAACACCACACAGGGACTGCAATCAAACTGGAAGACAAGTGAGCCGTTGATAGCTGTTGATAGCTGTCTGAGGAAAGTGAATATTGCAGAGGAAAAACTCAGAACTGCTGACTGAGGTGAAGAGGAGATGATGCTAGGAGGGGTAGATGGATTCACAGACAGATTGGTGTTGGTGGTTAGTTGACGCTGATATTTGTTCTGATGATACCAGGACCGTTGGAGGGTTGACAGGCTGGTGCGGGTGGAGTCAAAGGACAGTATCCTTGCGATGGAGCAGCAAAGAGTCTGAGTACAAGATGCCAGGGAAGAATCCTCAGAGCTCAGGAAAACAAATCTGTCTTGAAGCTGAAGCGCATACTGCCAAAAAGGAACTGTGTCTGGAAGGCAAAGTCTAGGATGAGGAGAGGTCACAAAAATGTAAATAGAAGGAAGCATTATTGTTCAAGGTTCTCTTAAAACTCTACAGTTACCACAAGTGGTAGTTAACCATCAGACATCTGTCTGAGGAAATCCACTCCTCTAAATTCAGCTGCAGGCTGCACCAGCCAATCACACCCTGCAGAGGAGGAAGGTGAGAAAATACAAACAACAGCAGCACCCAAATCTGTGGATACCACATACACAAATCCATATTAAATGCATTAATGTATGCTCATAGTATTATTTTTTTAGTTAATTTTTTATTTTAAGCTATTCACTGGTTTGTTTAGCGGGAGATCAGATCCGCAGAAGATGATCTAAACAAGAAATTATTTGAGTTTTTAAATAAAAATGTGCATTTTTCTGGACCTTTCTACCCCTAATTATATATTCATTGATCGAGGTGAGCTACATTATTTTAAAAAGTGCTTTAATAACACAGATAAAACATTACGTTGAAAAAGAAGGGATTTCTTACTGAGATGACAAAAAGTATACATTCAATTAGCAGCATCTAATTGAATGTATACTAGCTGCTACTAGATCGCTCCTGAAGCATCCTTGGGAAACTGCGAAATGGCAATGAATCATACCTGTGGAGATATAATTAGCAGAAAGCAGAGCCAAGACAGTAATGTTTGCGGCACATAACACAGAAATAAATATGAGGCAAACTTGGTGTTATTAATAAACAGATCGGCACAGTTAAAGTTTTGTGATCTCTATAGTGTATGATTGCGCGTGAGCATGCAGATATTGTGATGCAGGTATTACATGAATTATGCTCAGCCATGGGTACAGAGGGCCACTGCCACCCCCCTCCGAGAGCCAAGACCAAGCAGAGGAAGCACAAGGTCCAGGACACTGGGGCCACGCAAGAGCACAGAGATCAGACAGCTCACTGCAGGGACACCATGCACCCGGCCAGAGGACCGCAGAGGGGGCCCGGGGTAGAGCCCCCCGCGGCCGCAGAGTATAGCCCACTAGGGTACCAGGAGCAGCACCCTACCCGTCCCGCCAGGCCCCGGCTGCCCAGGCACGGGCCAGGGTCAGGTTCCAGGGCTCAAACCCCCGAATGCCCCCAGCGCCCAGCAGAGAGCCCACCCGACACCCGAGAGAGATAGGCGACCCCAGACAGCCAGCCGGGGCGGATCGATACAAGCCCCCGTGCCCCCAGCACTGCACCCCAGGGCCCAGTCCTGAGTCCTGGTGAGAGCAGCAGCAAGCACACACACACGGGAATAGCATAGGGAGGCAGAGGACACCAAGTCACAGCCCCACCCACATTCATATACAATCTCACTAACTCACTCACTCACTCACTCACTCACTCACTCACTCACTCACTCACTCACTCACTCACTCACTCATTCACACAGTCACTCAAGGTATGGATGGGGTTGGTGGTTGAGGGAACCATGCCATAATTTTAAACATATTGTCTGTAAACTTATGTCTGTAAAGCTATGAATAGATATTTACCATAAGGTCTTCACTAAAAGATGTAAAATTTTAAGAGCATTTTATTTTGTAAATTTTGGTTCCGCTTTGTTTGTTTTTTTTACATTTAAATAATAAAACCATATATTCAAAGGTTAAGCTCCAGAAAAAACATGTTTAAAATAATTTTTTTGTGATTTTTTTTCCTGTTTATCCATCCATCCTATCTAAGAAAATCCTACTGCTTGATTTTAGCTCTCACCCCTGATGTTGTGCATCTCTCCTTACTTTCATTTTTTAATCACAAAAGAGTCTAAAAAAACCATTTTTTAGAACCTGGAATATTATGAAAATGAGAAAAAAGAAACAAAAGATTGTTGCTAAAGTAGTAGTCTGTTGATTTATTCATAACCTCTACCCAGCTGACAGAAAGAGGGTCACGTATCACGGGCTGTAACAACTTGAATCAAAAACACGTTGAAAATGTCAGCAGTTGTCACACCAGCTGCTATAAAACATCAGTGCTGCTGTCTAGAGGATTACTTTGAAGGACTTCATCCACCAGAGCTTGATTTTCCCCCAGATCTTCCTTATTGAATGGAGAATTCATCATCACTCTTATTAAATCTATTTCAGCTTCCACCCTCCTCTCTCCCCTCTCTCTCTCTCTACAGAGCTGACCTCCTTCTTTTGCAGTTGACCTCCTCCTCTCTTGAACTTTCTCTTCCACTTATCCCTCAGTGCAGCGTTCATCCCTCCTCCCATCCCTCCCATCTCTCCCATCAGAGCGGCTGTCCTCCCTCATCAGATAAGATACTCAACAACCAGGAACGTCTTTTTACTTCTTGTTTGTAATTTTTTGATTCATCTTTAAGACTCACAAAACGTGCCGTGAAACATTGTGTGTCCAAATCTCGAAGGAGCACAAGAAAGAGAAGAGGAGTAGGTGTTGTGAGGTATGCAGCCTCTATAAGCTTTTTACAAGATTGGCATATGGACACAAAAAAAAATATATATATATATATATATATATAAATATATATTTGCAATTTATCACATTCATCTTTTCAGGATAAAATCCATGTTTTGCACCGACAGTAAATACCATCAGGTTAAAGTTGAAGTGCCTGTCGCCGAGGATTTAAATTGTGTTTTATGGAATTGAACAACTGAAAATCAGCAGCATTTTATCAGTGGGTGGTAAATGGGCCGCATTTTCTGGAAAGCTTTTCTAGGCGGAGCACTTAGACGGCATATACAACTCGTTCAAAAAAGCAGATTTGCACAAGCATGCAGGTATAGGCCATCGTTCTGAAGGGAGAGGTGTGGGCGCTTTCTGTATCAGCGCTTTCTGTTTAATATACTAGTCTATAATGCATCCTGTGAACTGCGTCCTGGCACCATATGAGTCAGCGCTGGAATTACCGCTCTTTTACGATGGCTGTTAAATGCAAATATTAAAGCGGCATAAATGATAAAAACAACTCAACACTCTCCTTCTTTGGATTGTCTTCTGTCTTTGGAGGGTCGCATAAACAGGGTCAACACAAACACATCACACTAAACCATGCACACATACACTTAAACCAATGACGGAGCTAATTAGGGTTAAACATGTTTATTTTATGTCCAGGTGCTGAGGAATGATTGCCTTTTCATCTGCACACAGTGGAACAAGCTGGTAATACAACATAGCTGGCTTTGCTGAAGTTTGTTTCAGATTTCAAGCTTTTAATTTGGGCTCTAAATCAAAGGCCTATTATGTTTAATTTAAGGAATCTTGAAACCTGGGCTTGATGAGACTGCAATAATCACAGATTCCTTGAAAAACTGTTTTGGTAAGCTCTAAATATTACTTGTGCAAGACACAGAGTAACACAGTTATTTGTGCAAAACTCTTTAATTTCAACATATGTCGTGCTTTCCAAAAGTAACTATTTACATAATAACATTTTGCTCGCGTTAAAACCAAAGATTAAATCTATTTTGCCAGGGGTTATTTTGACAAAGCAACACAAAACACATAATAAATAGTTTACCTTGCTTCCAGAATGGGTTCCAACCCCCCCCCCCCTCAAAAAAGAACTAAAAACACACACTGTCCAAGCATGGTGGTGGCAGCATCATGCTTGTGAGGCTATTTTTCTGCTAGGATGATAAAAATGCAGGTCTACCTCTAAGGTATTTAACTTGACCTTCAAACAACAGTTAAGAGGAATGAATGCTGAAAACAACCACGTGGTTCAACGGTACAAAAATCCCTGAATAAAGCCTGAAAGATTGAGTTTCTGGACTGTCCTCCAACAAAAAACAAGTTCAAGCTGGGTTCATAATAGATAACCAAACAATTCAATTAAAAAGTAAGGAACATCTGACCAAAAATCAATGAGGAGTGTATTGTTTGTAAACACTTCATTTTTGTTTTGCCTCAAATTTAAAATGAATTCATGCACTTTACTGCCATTACAACTATTGAATTCTATTCTATTCTATTCTATTCTGTGAGTGTTAAAACAACAATTTCAGATTTAAACGTCACATCAAGCCGCATCCTGTAGAGTCCCACAGTCACGCTGCTCCATTCGCTGTTACAGGTCAAGCCTCATGGCCGACATCCAGAACAATAAAACAGAGTGCAACACAACATTTTCCATTTTTCACAACACATTCATCACAAGTAAACAAAACACGTTTTCTTGAGACAGCGTGATCTTATCTCAAAACAAGTGTTTTGGTCATGTTTTATTCATTTGTTATGCAGCATTAGGCTAAATAGTGAAGCTATTTTATGTCACACTACAAACGCATGCGTTAGCATTTTTTAATGACACAAGAACAGTTTACAAAAATGGTAGAAGGTAAAATATGTAGTTTAAAAACAAGTTTTTGAGAAAGTAGTGAATGTAAAAATTATATATTTTTGTTTTTACACAACTTTATAAAATCCAGTTAATGTAGTTTAGACGTAGCCTAAAAAAAGAGTCTAGCAAATATTCTAAAACATGTCTTTTCACCTAAACTAGAATACCGATCATTATTCATGAAGATCATTATTCATTAAACATGGCCAAGATGTTACCTCTGGAGGAGCTGCAGAAATCCAGTATAGGTTTTCTGGTAGGGATAATATAAACTTGTTCTGATGCTTTTCTTCAGCTGGGGCATGAAGGCTGTTGTTAGTTGATGAGAGGATCAATGGTGATAAATTATCCCAGTAGAAAAACTGTCAGATGCAGAAACTGATTTGAAAGACGGTTGTAATTTCAGCAGGATAGAGACCCCAAAAAAACCCTTGTTTTAACATAGTTTTGTGTGTCTGTGTGTATATAATAATTGCAGTGTATAACAACATATTTATTTGTACTCAGTGAATTTTGTAATATTTATCTTGATATTCTCTATCTTCAAAGTAGATCAGTGGATTTAGTATAGTTATCCGATGGTATGTTGAAATATACAGACCGCTGAAATTTGTAGGACTTACAATTGGGTTAAAGGGATATCACTGCAGTATTCAGAATCAAAATACAAATGGTGTTAGGACTTGAAATTTGGTTGCAGGGAGTATCAGTAAAATATTCAGAAACTAAATACAGCTCATGATACATATCAATACAATATCGTGATAAAGACAAGAACTAGTGTTTGGACTTGACATATGAGTTGTGGTAATATCTTGACATTGGATCAGAGTCCATGTCTCATATCCAAAAATGGCATGTGGATCTTGTAGAGTATCCGGAAAGAATTTAACTCCAGGATATTGCAAGTATCAAAGTGTTCCCTTAGTCGAAGTTGGATATAATCTGAACATGAAATCTACCTCAGTGCCTGTTCGGAGAGTACCGTATGTGGATATCATCGTATTTGATTAATATCTTGTAATATTCGGACAGGGATTCTTGTTTTTTTGCGCAGTGTTTCTCTCTATAAAAGCTGCACCTGGTCTGGCATTCTCTTAACTGTGATACCTTCATAAGAGTCAGACATTGGCCGAGATGATGCTGCCATCAGCTTATCACTTTTGATTAGGACAGAAAGTACTCCCACATCAGTTAATTTGCTATTTTTAAATGTCCTCTGTCTTCTTAAACCCTCAGCTGATCATGGCGGATGGAGTGGGAGGATTCTTCCTGTTAAAGGGGAGTGTTTGCTCTCTACTGTCGCAGCATGCTTGCTCAGCATGAGTGATTGCTGTAGAATCAGTGACACAAGCAACTGTCTGCCGTCTCTTCATGCTAATTGCGGAGGAGACAATGACTCGATGTAATCTGCAGGGTTTCCTTAAAACTAATTTAAATAATAATCTTTACTTGAAGTATTGTTTGATTACTGGGATCAATTGTTAAGCCTGTATGATTGGAGTAAAATGACTGGTATAGTGCCTTGAGATGACATGTGTTGTGAGTAGGCACTATTTAAATAAGCTACATTTAATCAAATACCCTTTTAGAGGACTACTCTTACAATCAGTCCGATTTACCTTTTTAGAAATAAATAAATCTGTTCTGTGAGTGAGTCAATATCAAGTGTGCTGAAAAGAGTTCATTGATAAATATATTTATTGATAGATTTATATAGAAAACATGAAACTTTTTATCAATTGTGTACATCAGGAGAGTAAGATGGTTCTTCTCCCAGAACAACAGTGGTTATTCACGTTGAATTGCATCACAGGATTCATCATGTTTTCAGTAATTCTACCTCCCAGTGATTATACCTATTAATAAATGAAGTGTGAGGTACACGCATTGAAATCTGTAAAATTAAGTAAACAGACATAATGACCATATTTATTGATGATATTCATGAAAAAGAAAACATTATAAACATACAAACAGATTTATAAGGGTTTCAAAATATATTACCAGGCTCTGTGATATGAAACAGAATGTTTGACAGACTACTAAACTGGTCACGGTGACTGGAAGTCAAAGTAGGAGCCATTTTTTGGTATTCTTCATCTGTCTGGACAGGATTGATAATGGCAGTTGCGAAGGAGAGATTGAGCCTCCTGAAACTGTGCCCACATTTTCAGAATGACCGTTATCACGACGCCGAGTCACACAGACATATTTTTAGAAAGAACTCAGTTCCTTGGCAACAGATTGAAGTTAGCTTGAAGTCTTTGAGGAAGAAATTCACCTGGGAGAGAAACAAGCTTCTCCATTAATCTCTTACAAGTTTTAAAAGTAAGGAACCAAAAAAGGGATCAAATCTTAGCTTTGAATTAGAAATTAATAGAAACTGCATGAGGTTAAAGGCCCAAAGAACACATTGTTCTTAATGACGAGAAAAATATTTGATCACTACTTTTTCTCTGACTGTATTTATTTCTTTAACCTGCTAAAAACATGGAGAAAACGCCAGAAACGCATATTTTATCTATTATTATGATCTGTAGGGGTTTTGGACTTTTAGGCTGGTTTGTACTTATGTTTTTGACATTTTTCTTTAATTGTTTTACTTGTCACTTTAGTTTTATGATTTTTTCTCATTGTTTGTGCTAAGACTTATTTGTATTTAGTGTTTCTTCCTGTTCATGATTATATTAGTTTGAGTTTTTATTAATTTGTTAATCTCTGCTCTCTTCATCTTGAATCTTTCCTGCCTGATTTCTTGTTTCCAATAGATTTCACTTGATACTTTGTGGTATAACAAGGCTGCAGTGATGACTGTTGACCACTAGGTGAGGATAAAACTACAGAAGAGACATCTGTTGTTGTATAAATTATTTTAACAACTGGCCTGAAATCCAAATAAAAGTGATTTTATATAACTTTATTATACATTACTATATCGAACAGTATTTTATTTTGTTTTAATTTGTTTTTCATTAAATTATTGTAATTTCTTGTAAGTTTGTTTTGCTACATAATTTAGTTATTTATTTGCCTCCTTGTCAGGTCTTCCTAGAAAAAGAGATTTTATGACCAGACATTAGATAATAGGTAAATTAGAGTAAAAACACAATAATATAGAAAAGTAGAAAAACATAATAACTGATTTGCTTTGTCTGTGCAACCCTCCTTCCCTACTGATATTTATTTGTTACCTCAAGCTGATATCAGTCACATGGGCTTCCTTCCTCAAAAATGTCCAAACAAAACTTTGAAAACAGAAACCTTCACAAGATCTGTTCACAAAGGCCTGCTTGTCTTGTGTGCGAAGCCAATATTGCTGCTACACTTTATCTTTATACCAAGGTTGATCTAAAACTTTGTCCAAGTCTTTAATTTTAGACAACTATGTATACAGGTATGACACCCCTGCGTGAAACAACCTATCTGGTTTATTTTATTAGCAAACCGGAATTGCCACAGCAGAACTTGTCACAGCCTTTAGCCAAACATGGCTTTCCCACATAAATTAAGAAGTCATTGTTAGATTTATGTTGAGAAAAGGAAGAAAGAAAAAGAATAACAGCTAAAATCGCATCCCCAGATAGATCTCAGAAATACTGACTTGACCTAAACTCCCCTCTGGCTCAGGCTGATTATTATGGTCCTGTTAGAGCCAATCAAGCAGAGAATGAGCAGAGATGACAAAATCGCCTGATGTGGGCCGAGCCTCCACATTGCTGAAATAGTTTCCATGCTGAGTCGATTGCCACATCTACTTGAATTCTCGCAGGACACATTACAGTTCTGCCTGGGCTGCGTCTTGTGGTGGGAAATTATAAGCAGTCAATTTAAGGCCATTGCAACCGTGTAAAATAACAATCTCAATTCATGTTTCCACTGAAATGCAATTCTTCTACTTTGTGAAGGTTTTTTATCACTTTAATGCAATAACCTCTTGCTTAGAAAGTAGATTAAAAAACATAGGAATAACCATAAAACAGCAAGTTTCTTTCTTTTTTTATTTTAAACATGTTTGAGTTTAATTGTGTCTGGTTTGCACAGCAATTTCAGCTGTCCTCAACAACTAACACTATTTTTATTCTATAACTGTACTAGTTATTATCTGCTCTGATTGCAATGTGCAGGTGAGGAGTAAGTCATTTTTTCCCCTGTAAAACCAGTGCTTAAAGTACAAATGATGATGAAATGACAAGTTTTATTTCAATGTTTCCGAATTTTTTAGCCTCCTTAAAAAGCAGTGAAGATAGGAAGAAATTTCTCACGGACACTGATTTTTTATTGATGTAAGGCTGATATTTTTTTGTCCACACAGACTTACTTGTGGTTTCATCTCTGCTCTTGTAAGAAGTTTTAGCCTTTTACACAACAGTTATTGGTCACCATAGAAAGAGTAAAGGACTGAGGACATACCCGAGGTACCCCTGTGTTAAGTTATATAGGGCATATTTACTGCAAACATTTCTATTAATGGTTTTGTCAAAAGTTACAGAAATTCATGAAATATCCTTAAACAATGACTCCATTAAGATCAGTCACTGACTAGTACAATGGCAAGAGGTCCTCAAGATAACATATTAAAAATTAATTTTGGATTTATTTATTTACGACTAGGTCGTCACAGGTCGTTACACTCTCCAAAAAGCTGAACATGCACACCAAATTTTATTGTTGTATAGTACATTCTGGTCTGAAAGCAGAATGAAAACAACCCATTGACAAAAGGATAATCTTTCAAACTTGTGTTTTTTATTTGATAATACTGAATATTCTGTCCTTTGCTTGGACTTACACAAAGCATCAAAAACATGCAAAGTCCTTTAATAAAACAATGTATACCCATTTTCTCGTAGCTCGACACTTCCTGTAAAAGGACTTGTTAACCTCACTCTCACGTTACTCCAGCGCAAGAGGTCCCTCTGTTTACACACACCTAAAAACATTTTTGGACAAACACAAAAATCATGACGGCTTGTGTAATAATAACACTGAAAAATACAAAGTAAATGGAACTGGAAAGATTTTACTTTTAAATTATGCCTTTAATACTTCATTATATATATAATTTTTTTAGATACTGTAAGTTGAGGTGTATAAAACAGAATTGTAAACCTTGATTAGTTTGCTTTCTAGGACAGCGATACACCTCTTATTTATTAACTACTTGAAAGACATGTCAAAGCTAACATTAGATATATAAAGAATATTAAACTGCTATTTGCATTTACATTCGACAGATAATACAAAGACACTGAAATATCATCTTGCGAGCTCATCTCAAACCCTTTTACAAACATTCGATCTGCCCGGAGGCTTCCCAAAACCCAGAACTTTCACACGTCTACGGTTTCATTGTATTATTTTATTTTGTGCTATGACAAATATAACAAAGATTTGCGTGTGTTCTTTCATTGCCAGACAAAATCTGCACTAAAGCTGAATTTGGCAGTCTGCGCAAATGACAATAAATGTCACATCCGCATGCTCAGGCTCTTGTCTTTACTAGAATTCATCCTCAAAAAGTGCATATCTAGTTCTAATGCAGTAAAGAATATTCATCAAGTAACAACAAAAGTATATGCATAGGTACTGTACAGCTACATAAAGGGTAAAAATCTAAAGATGAAAAAAGAAAGAGATACAATAATTCAGTTTTGACTGCAGATTAGTAAAGTGTTTACTATAATTTGGATGAGTAATCTTCATCTACGCATTTTATTTATAGAAAGCAGGTTGTGGGCGTCTTCCGTCACCAGTACTTATGGAGAGAAAATGAGAGAAGTGTAAATTGGAGATGTTTAAAAAGGCAACTTGAAATTTGCTTTGGAATACAATAAGAGAATGAGGTAATAAAAGTTGAAACAAGATGGAGAGTTAATGATCATCTGAGAGCAGAGAATGATTGATCAGGCACTGCTGATCTCATGTAGAGCATTTTTGGAAAGGGAAAGATCAGCCTTAGCAAGAACACCTCCTAACGCCAGCCTCAGGAGGAAGTTGTACAATCTCTCCACTAGCCTATAGTTGTGTTCAAATTGTCCACTGCTTCATTCTAGAGTCCACTATTAGCAATGCAACCATTTTGTAAAGCAGAATACAGGATACAGGTTTGCCATATTGTTCAAAATAGGTTATAATCTACATAAAATGTAAGCTGTTAACATTAGCAATGTAACCACAAACGTCGGCAGAGATTAAATGTAGATGGACAAGTAAAGAAGCAAACTCATATACTTTTCGTTTAATTAACAATTTACAAAATGAGTGAAAGTTAATATAAAACATCTGGCTATTAAGTTATGATCTTGCCGTACTGCTAGTGTCGACCTGCTAATTGCTAACTTGGGTGTAGCTAACTGTAGCTTCAAGTGTGTAAATAGTTTTTTCAGACAACTATATAGCTTTTATGTAATACCTTTAAATATGAGTTGATGTTATTAACTATTTGTTTAATTAATAAACTGGGTAATAAGTTTGGGATTAGCCTTGATAAATGTTCCTGCTTACTGTAGCAGCTACTGCTAATGTCAGTGCTAACTCCCAAAAATATGCTAAAAACATGTTTTAAAATGCGACATAAAACCAGTGCTTGCTTTATTTGGCTTTTCGGTATAAATCATATACTATGATAAAGTTTCTGTTGATTTTTTTGCGTGTTACTCGCTACGCAGCCTAATAAAATTTCCATACAAAAATGTACTGATATATGGTATTTCATCACATTTGGGCCTCTGTATCTTGCTGGTGTTCATTTTTTAAGTGAAACAACTGTAATGATTTCTTTTGTCGTACATTATAGCCTATAATGAACTTTGTATAATGAATGAGTGAACATTTTCAACATACCCTACGTGCTGCCTCCGAAAGACAACTTTTGAACCACCTCCGAGTTGTTTAATCATGAAAAGTGGTCACATCGACAAGAATTTTCCGAACGGCAGCTTGATCATAAAACAATAGGTTTACATTTTTAAATAGCCAAATTAATTTTATTTATCTCAATTGCCTTTTTTCTGTTTATCCCTAAAACCTTGCAGACTCAAGGGTCCTCTGCGTCCAGAAACTCCTTCTTGGGTGGGGCGACGCCACGGTACCAAGAACAGGAGCCGTCTGCCCTCTTGACGCAGGCGTAATGATTGGCCTGGCGACCATGGACCTGCTTCTCGATCATCAGATCCGTCCACAGACACTCCTCTGGGGCTGAGATTTCACAGGGAAGGGAGGGACAGCGCACAATCTGCAAAAATACAGAAAACAGCCCCTTGAACACCATTGGAGGTCAAATATTTTTAATTAATCCTATTGTTCTTTTAAAGCATAATGAACCTGCGCAAACTACATGCTATAAAGTTTAGGGAACAATATAAGCAGTCTGGAAACACATCTTATCCTAGATTTCTTCTTATTTTCCATGCGAAACCTAAGGCTTTTGAAGATTTGGTAGGCACTACGCCAAACCACTAAATAGGGTTTGCTTTGCAATACTATTGAGGCTGGAGTTGTCCCTATTTACCCACTTAAATTTTAAACACTCGACTTACTTATTAAAGGCCATTAAAGGCTTATCTTCCATATAGTGGCCTTTAATGGGTGCTTATTTGAAGACTATCAAAGTCACCAGTCTTTATGTTCTTTGTACTGAAGAAAATCTTATGTAACGCTCAGATTTTCTAAGAAGTGTGATTGTGGGTTTTATTTTATTGTAAGCCATATTAATCAGAACTACCAGGAACAAATAATTCAATCAGTCATCATTTTGAATCCCTAAAATGAATGGAAAAGTTGCGTCTTTTGACGAATATCGGATCAAAAGCATTTTACAAACTGATGACAGCAGCGTCTCGTTTTTGCCTAATCTACTAATATAAAATTAAAAACCAACATCGAAAGTGATCAGAACTTTACAATCCAATTTGTTGTTCTGAAACTTCTCTGCCTGGTTGTGTCTGGATTTTCTCTTTAGGAAACAAATATGTGCTTCCTGTTTTGTTTCTTTGTTTAGTCGTTAAACAGACACAGATGGTCCCGATGCTGCCTTACCTTGCAGTCACAGCCCATCTGGTAGCGCTGGCTAAGGCTCTTTTTCTGGGTGGCACTCAAGGAGTCCCAGAGCATAATGTAATCACACAGGGTCACATGCATGCGTCCGCCCGCCTCGGCTTTACCTGGAAAAGACGGAACGGTGGCGTGGAGCACCATAACAGCGGACGTGAGAGAACATTTCAGACAAAACAAGATTAGGTGAAGAACAACAAGCACTGGATGTTCCAACTGAATGAACAACGGATAACAGATTTGCTTGTACCCAAGATAAAAAGCTGTTTATTTCTGGACTGAAGGCTGCAGGCATCTACGCAAACGACCACAGCAGCATCTGTGCCACCCATATGAGTGCCACTAGACCAACAAGATAATACATGGAACAGAGTATACAGATCTACTGAGATCTATAAACAGCCTGTCTGGAAATCAACTCTCCACACGTTCACTGCGTGTCCCTACAGGCAAGCCAGACTCACGTCTCGTTGCAAATCTTCCAACTTTTGACCCTTCAACCTAAGGGGAAGATGAATGCGTTTTCAAAGATGCCCTACTAAGCAGAAAACCGAATTTCATTGCAAACGCTGGCTTCAGCAGTTCCTCCTATTACAACTACACTCTACAGTAATTAGAGGGGGCGAATGATTGCGGGTGCATCTCTGTCTTGTGATGGTGAAACCAGAGCCTTAATCATGTCATGATCCTGTTCTTTCAATTCACAACACCAACCTCTCTAAAGATGAAAACATTACAAACATATTCTTATTCCTTCAAATTTCACACATTTTGTCGCATTATAATAACAAACATCCATGTATTTTCATTGACTGGCCATAGTACACATAGTGTTTTTTTGGCATGGGGGCGGGGGGTGAAACTCTGACAAATAAATACATTTTTGTGAAATTTTCTTTTTAATTTTAGCTACAAGTCTTTTGGCACGTCTCCACAACCTTTGTACCTCTTGTGACTGAAATCTCAACTCGTCTTTTCTAAAATTCCTTTAAATTGCATTAGGAGTATCTGTTAATTTTGTTTTGACCACATAGTCTCTACTGGGTTTGAGTCCAGACTTTGACTAAGCCATTCTAACGTAAACAATCTTTGCTCTGAACCATTCTTTTGTAGGCCTGGTTGGAGGTTTTGGGTCTTTGTTCTTCTGGAAAGTAAACCTCTTCTCTAGTCTGATTTCTGTGTCGCTCGCATTGCTTAAGGTAATATGTAAATGAACCTGGTATGTTTTTCTTTCATAACAATGGTTTTCCTATTTAAAATTGTTCAGGTTAGATTCATGGAATGCATGACTAGAAGTTGTCTAGAAGTTGCTGCTTCTCTGATTAGTCAATACTAAGCCTATCAGCCATTCTGACGCCATTCGATCTAAACCATGGGCTTGCAAATGAACAATCATCTAAATCCCCACTTTTGAACCAGATAATGAGCTAAAAGATGCAGCAGATCGGCTGATTTTGGAAACTGCTCTTTTACAATCGAATGGTTTAATTCGATTGTAAAAGAGCTTGTCCGGCTGAAATGTGAATGTAATGCGGGATCTCAGGTCTTCTGCAGCCTGTGACAGATTCTCTTCAATGATTACCCCCTCTAATCAACTCCAATCAGTTATATGATCCCTGTTTGCAGAAAAAAACACACCCACAACGTAATGCTGCCACCTCTATGTTTCACTGCAGGGATGTTCCTTTTTCAGGGTGAACATGTTTCATATGTAGGCGTAGAAAGCTTGTTTTTAGTTGGGTCTATAAAGAGTTCATTATTCCACATGTTTGATATTCTATTATGGCCTGTTTCAAACTTTAAACAAGAGTTTTTATGGATTTCTTGCTGCAACATTTCTATAAACATGAGTTTTGTGAAGTGCAAAGCTAACAGCTACAACCATTACAATTACTTTTGTTTCGATTCGTTTAGATGAACAGCTATATATATTTATATATGATATTTGTGCCACATTCTCGACATTTTTAGATGATGAATTAAACAAAACTGCATTAGATTCTCTAACAGCTTCTTTCTTAACCTGTCCACTGTTTCTGAGTCTCAATGGGAGTTTTTGTTCTCTGCCTCTCAAGCAAAACTCACGGGTCTTTCCATCAATCCTTGACAAATATAATTTACTTTTGCAGCAGCCTTATAATTAAAGTAGAATATTTACTATAAAACAATGTTTAGATAAAATACAAATGAAACCAAAACATAAATGTGGGGTCAGACAGGTGAAAAAAAAGGAGGGAGGCGACAGTGAGGATTTCAATTTTCAAACCTGAGGCATTTCTCGGTAAAGCTACCCTGTGGGTGTTAACATAGAAATGATAATTACACCTGCTTCCAGTTTCTACTGTTGGGGGAGACGCAGCAAAGTAGACAGCAGCTTTACCAGAACCGGAGACTTGACATGCCTTACTTCAGATGAGATCCCACTAGTCTCCGAAGGGTTTACACAGAAGCATATCATTACCCATAATGACATAAACAGTTTCCTCCCCCATCATGCCCACTAGTCTTTATCTACCCTGTGTTTGTCTGCCTGGTTTTGCACACCTGCATTCGCTTCCCAAACTTCGCAAAGCAAGTTAAGAAGGAAACTTCTGTATGAAATGAACTGATTCTGTCTGATTTGACTGATGTGGGCATCAATGTGAGCAGTTTCTTTAATGTAGTTTTCATATTTATTTGCACAACAATTGTGTGACATTGTTTATCACGAAGAAAAAGACAAGAATACCCGAGATCAGGTACTCCTTCTTCCCAGTTGCGTCCAGGGTGACACCACACACAGCAGAAACTGGTGCGGTGAAAATCGCCTCAATATCCTGGTTAGGCCCTTTAAACATCTGCAATCATAAAGGACGAGACAAACAGTCAAGAAGTGAGCACCTAATCTTTTTTTCCATCAAATATTTAAAAGGCATCTGTTGGATAATCTCAACCTTGATTTGTTTGACATCATATTGGATCCTCTTGATGGGGTTCCCATAGATATCGTTCCCAGTATCAACCTCCCTTTCCCCGACCACCTTCACACGGATCACTGCAAAGAGACACATGAACACAGAATCCGATTTAACTCACGATTATTCAAATATAGAAGTTCCCGACACAGCCAGAACTTTATTTCAGTCGTATGTACATTCATACATTTTAAACAAATCAATGTAAAAATTATACAATCCAAGGAAATTCAGCAGATTGCATTGAATCATTGACTTGCAACATTCCCTCCTCTTTTATCAGCACGCCGAAATAATAGCTTGTGCTGTTAATTTTGTGTTGTGTTTTACAGCAGGTTCTCATACTGAGCATGCATGTAGCAACAGTGGAGCGCAAAAACATCCTGTTAACAGGCAGAAAACTCCAGCAGAAACCAAACTTGGGTGAGCAAAAGCAACCCCCAAAAGCTAGCTTTGGGTAAGTGAGGGAAAACATAAGAGCTTTAAAACATTTGCATCTCCAGCGTGTTTCTTCTATTCCTTCTATCATCCCTTTCCTTTCTTTTTGTTGTTTTTGTATTTCTTCTTCATTACCACTTTTCTTTTTGCTGTCATTCCTTATCATCTTATGTCAATCCTAAAATCTTTCATCAGTTCCTTCCTTCCTTCCTTCCTTCCTTCCTTCCTTCCTTCCTTCCTTCCTTCCTTCCTTCCTTCCTTCCTTCCTTCCTTCCTTCCTTCCTTCCTTCCTTCCTTCCTTCCTTCCTTCCTTCCTTCCTTCCTCCCTCCCTCCCTCCCTCCCTCCCTCATATTTTACTTTTTTTCCCCTTACATGTC
>JAVLVB010000001.1:616926-633632 GCA_032876305.1 Orestias chungarensis | reverse complement strand
TGCCTTAAAAACTCAGTCATGAGCAACTGCGGGTGAGCAGTTTGTTTGGATTTAGACGTAAGCAAAATAGCCCCGAAATACCAGAGTAGTACTTTTATGTAACAGATGTTGAAAGAGTACTGATGTTGCACATCTGGAAAGCATGTTGC
The DNA here is from genome assembly GCA_032876305.1 of Orestias chungarensis. Taxonomy (NCBI): domain Eukaryota; kingdom Metazoa; phylum Chordata; class Actinopteri; order Cyprinodontiformes; family Cyprinodontidae; genus Orestias; species Orestias chungarensis. The sequence goes on along the minus strand of JAVLVB010000001.1, from coordinate 633,483 downwards.
AGCACAGTTAATTGCCACACAAAGTTATAAAGCAATCATCATTGTTTGGAATCTGCTTACTATGAGGAAAATATTAGCATGAACAATTAAATTGAAAAGAAATTTTCTGAAGCATAGACTAACATGAAATTAACATCAATAGGAATAACCGAAGACACATTTTCCTGTTGTCAATATATACATATAAATAGGATATTATTTTATAGTATTTAGAATGTGAGTGCTAAACTTGCCCCCTATTTTGCTATTGGATTAGTCTGTAATGTCACTCTCACAGGATTAGGGTTAGTAAATGTATTTCTTGTGATGCCTCCGTAAATGAAAACAAAACAAGAAAGAAAAAACGCTGCAATCTATGTAGAAACATGCTGAATTTTTGCCTGGAAAGCTAAATAACCCAAACTACAAACTCTGCAGCTGCTGTTGACTGATAAAAGGAAGGGCACCTCAACGAAACTCTTTACATTTAGGGACGGACTTTTATTACTGAGACTTTTAAAGCTCAAACACGCCTCTTATACATTTGTAAACCAATAATAAATGGTTTCAAAATGAATCGTTTTACACTGGAGGGATAAATGAATCCTATATGATCTCTATATGATCTCTACTACAAGGCAATGGCTTGGCAGAGTCATGCTGTGGGAATGCTTTTCTTCAGCATGGACAAAATGTGATGGGTAGACAGGTGAAGCTGAATACAAGGAACAGATATTCTCCTTCTAATCTAAGTGAAGAGTATTTTTGCCAAAAAATTTGCTAAATTTTAGTTGCTAGATGAAGATAGAAATGTCAAACACAAGCAAAAAAACTGATTATTCTACAAATTACTTTTCATCTGGAGAAAATTACGTAATAACTATCTTTTAGATTGAAACAGAGAAAAAACTGAACTGTATTAAAGGCCTTAAACGTGTACTAAACTTTTGGTGTGTTACGTTTTCTTCCTGTCTGAGTCTCACAAACCACCAAGTCTCTATGCAGCTAATTATAAGCATTGTGCAACAAATCTTCCTCTAAACTATCCCCCAAGACTTATTCTCAATTTAGGCTAGTAACAGAGCCAAAACACACACAAACCACAATTTACAGCAAAACAGGAGCAGGAGACAATCACCGGATCGGATCTGGAGATTGATTAAAAAATTGGCAGTAGCCTGGAGAATGAGTCGGTCCGTTAGTTTGCTTCTCAATGTGTGTGTTGCCGCATTTTAATGGATGACTGACTTCAAGCTTTGGCTATGCTAGGAGCATTTATTTCAGAATGGATAATATGAACAATAAGAGTATGGGTGTGTGTTTCTTTCTTTTTTTTTGGGTGGGAGGACATGCACAAAGAAAAAGAAACACGCACACACTGCAGCTGTCGCCTGCTTAGGACTAGTTCACTGTAAATGCTTGGAGAGGCTTCTTCATTCTGGGGTTAATAACCTCTGGGTCTCCTCTTGATTCATACATCTAAGAATTGTGTCGTTTTATTCATAGTTTACAGAGGATGTAATTTCATAAAACTTTACATTTCAGGGAACGATATACAGTGAAGAACACAATAATTCATATCTTTGGGTTGATTCAGGATTTAAAACCCTTTTCAATCAACCAAAAAGTTGTTTTTAAGTGACATTATTCTGAGAACAATAGTTAACAGCAATAATTATGGGTAAAACTTATCCATTTATAATGAGGGCGTGAGTTACATAAATATTAAACTATAAAATAAATGACAGGTTATGTAACAATGATTGATCAAACACTGAAAAGGACTGCTTGTGTCGGAATGCCAACATCTGAGATTTTTGATGTGGGCCGATACGATGAAATATTAGTTTTTTTGCTGATATTGGACTGATATTCGATATCAATGCGGATCAGGACAACCCTAGTAAGGCGGTTTGGGTTGGATGACCCCACATTTCCGTTGCTTCTGGAGTCTACCAGCTGAGATTATGCCCGCTTACTAATAAATGTGTCATTTGTTTGAAATATGCTCAACTTTCCCATGCTAACCCTTCAGAACACACTACATCCTAAATGTTCCCGATTTGTCTTTTTGGTGTATTTCCATCAGCTTTAGACGTAGTTGGGTCTTCATCTTCACTTTAGCAGGGAGAGGGCATCAAATACAATATACACTGATCTGCTAATGGCTGACCGCGGGGCTCATTTTTCGATTAGCGCCTTAGCGTTTTTGCTAAACATTAAGCACACGTAGCTTTCCCTAAAAAAAACTTCTGATCAATTCACTTGGCTTTTTTGTAATCTTTAAGTTGAATAAAGTTCAACATCTCTGCTGTAATTTAGATTTTGGCTGTTTTTCTTGTGATTAGATGTTTAAATACATGCTCTTATTGTGACGAGGCTCAAGACTGAAGCAGTTTAGCTTCCTCTCCTCACAAATATGGTGAACTAATGGTCAAATAATGTCCAGAATACAGCATAAACAAACAACATAAGGGTTAAATTAAACAAAAAAATGATCCGCCAAATAACATGTTGATATTTCCCTTTAGCTTTGGTGGAATGAACATCCATAATTATTCTTTAGGGCTCAAACGCCTAACTTTACCTAACTGGTGACTATCCAGGCATCAGCTTATGAACTTTAGCTATATAATACAAAACATCCGGATTTAAAAAGCCACGAATTAATCTCCAAATAGAAGGTTTTGGAGTGGTCAATTCAAAGTCTAAATTAAAGCTTAGGACTGAGTGAAACAGGCCAGTTAAAATGGAAAACCCTCTTTATTAATTAAAACAATCCTGAAGAAATGTGGTCTAAAATTCCTCCACAGTCAAATGAAGGACATGTCATAAATCGTTTAATTTGTTATTGCTATCGAGGGGTTTCAAGTTTTCAGTCAATTATTTTCTTACTTAGGGTAGAGGTGAACGAAAATCTTCTACATGGGTCATGTTGTATTTACTAAGGTTATGTCTTTCTGACATTTAAGTTTCAAGCATTTAGGTGTGACAACAACAAACAAAATGAGAAAAATCTGCTTTGAGAAAATACTTTCTGGGAGAAATGTGCTTTTTTTTTTTATTGATGTCCGTATTTGGCCAAAATACCAACAAACAAGAAGTGAAGTTATGCTTATTTTTGAGTAAATGAGTTTAAATTGGGTTGTTTTGAAATGAGCCATACAGACGGAGGCCCAGGGTGGGATTAGATGGGGTTTCCAACAGGTCAAAACAATTAAATCAGACTTTTCTGTCAGCTGTATAACTTGTTATACAATCTTGGGTTTCTTTCTTTGTCCACTTCTGCTTCTGTGCAGACAGCCGGGTGACTTTGGTCCTCCAGACTATAAACAGGGCGAAGTTCCCCTCTGTGGCTGAGTGATTTATTTAAAAAGAGGAAGTTTCCATCTCAACTTTGTGGGTACGGATGCATGACATGGCGGGACTCTTGATTACTTGTGGTCTGACCTGGAGCATCTTTGGATAAAAACAGAAGACTATACAGTCTCTCATTGAGTCAACCAGCCAGAATGAGGCTTAATTTTATATAAACACATTTTAATTGTTGTTGTATTTCTCAAAGATCTTCCTCTTTACAGGTAAAGTAATCAAAAAACGTTTTTACCCATCCCACCCCTCACCTATTCCTATGATCTGCATTATGTGCTTGCCTCTGATGGAACGTTGCCCTCTAATCTGATGAAAGATTGTCCGCCGCCAATTAAACTGGGGATTTTTGCGGTTCGGTGGTCTGCATTACCAATTAGAAAATGTTTTCCTGACTCATACGCCCTCAGAAAACAACACAAGCACACCTTTACACCTCTAAAGCTAGACATCCCGTCTCTGCAGCCCGGCCAGAGATTGTGTCAGGCCTGAAAATACAGCCTTCGTTTTGTGCAAATACCAGAGAGGCACAAATACTTCCTGTAAGTGTGTGTGTGATTTGAGAAGCTGGAGCCGCAGTAATGCAGCTTTTATTTTTTAAACTTTCTCAAGGATACCATGCATATTTTAACTTCCACTGTAATTTTTTTATTGCCTGTATTTTTTGTGCCTGTATACACAGACAGCCAGATATGCTACATAGCCAGTGAGTTGGACAGACAGGCCTTCGGTTGTGAATGCCTGTGTAGGGGTGTGTTGCCCCCATGCAGCACCGGCGGCGGCGCAAAGAAGTTTGGAAAACCCCAGAAACATTCCTGCAATTCCTCTCAAGCACCACCCAGTGCAGAGGGAAAAATGCACAGGAGTGGGATTTTAGATTTCTTGTTTGTCAGAATGAGAGAAAGTTTGCGGCGTTGCATATTCTGCGGTTGACGTTTACACAGCATTCACGTTCTCTCCATCAAATGTGTCCCCTTCTCCTTTCTGGTGCCACGTTGCACCGCAAAACCCGTGCTTCACCCTGCAGCTTTAGAGCTGAGTGAAGGGATGGGGCCGGATTTTCTTCTGTTATATCAGACTAACGTAGTGCAGAGGAGAAAATAAAAGCAGAGGAGGGACTAAACGCACCAACGGGGCAGGTCCTGAGTGCAGATGCACTCAAAGCATAAATCTATTTTACTGAAGGCAGATGCTCTAGATGATCCACCTTAAAAGATGGAAAGTAAGTCCAAAATCTAAATGAAAAAGGAAAGTCGGGGTGCATTAATAAGGAAAAAAGCACAGTAGTAGCTCAGAACATTTGGTAAATCTTGGATAGGCTGAGAAAATTAGAGGTGTAGACCCCTCTGATAAAATAACAGCCCCAAGTGTTGTTAAACAATCCTAGGATTCAATCACCAACTTTGGTTAAAGTCTCTCAGCAGTCAATATCATAAGTTGGTCATATATTATACAGATATATTTATTTATCTATCTGTTCGTCTGTCTGTCTAGAATTCGAAGGCAAACCTGGCAGATATCTTGAAAACTCTTCCCCCCTTAACAAACCTCCAGTGTTGCATCTAAAGAAAGGCAAACCCCAGAACATGATGCCTCCAAACCCCTGCTGTTATAACGCCGGGTTCAGTGTTGTTTTCTTTTGACGCTGCAAAGAGCTCCTTCCTGTTAAACGACAGCACCATGCTGTAAAAACTTTTGGGAGATCTTCGTTGTCATGCAACTCCACCCTATTAGCCTAGCAGGGAGATAGCCGTCACTGAACAACACACTCAGTACTTGGGACGTTCATTCATCTCCTTAAGTGTTTTGGCCAATTCAGAAATTAACTTGGAATTATTTTTTGGGAAAAATGCCAAGTTTTCCCAAATTGTATTAAATTACTGATAACATTGATCACTTTACTATGATATTACAAATAATTAATGCTGGGGTTTTTTCTTGCACCTGACTGGTACCTGCTGTTACAATGCAACCACTTCAATCCTTTTTAGCCTCTCTGCAAACTTACCCAAGTAAAACATTTAAAAAAAAGTAGTTTGATAAAAACAATCCTTTTGTAATTATTTAAAGGCTAGACAATCAATTAAGTAGGGAATAAAGTAACATTTTATTCTTTTGCTGTGAATTTTTCAGGAAAAGTTTGTGAAGGCTGAACCACTGCAGTAAACGTTCAGTTAGATGATGATGTGTTCCTAGGTAAGCTTTAATAATCATATTTAATTCGGGAATGGTTAACTTTAATGAGGGCAGGGTCTGAAATCTTTGAGGTTTCATTTAACTATCCGCCACAGTCAATCAAGACACATGGTGAAATCTGCCATTTCACCTTTTCTCGGAGGCCCTAAATCTTCCTAAATCCATACCTGGTCTCAGCATTTTACATCGATTGATAATCAATCTTAAAGTGAATATTATAGGGGTTTTTTTCTAGAAAATGTGAGTCTTCCTTTGTCCCTTTTTTGAGATAATCCTACGTTTATATGCAAACATATTTATAACCATTCTTTCAAGATAATTAGTTCCTAATCATTTTTACTTTTTAAATGCCAACTAGTGGGGAAAATGTCATGAAAAAAAATAAATAATTTAGAATCTGCGTAGGAATGCAAGCGCGCAGCTTCGAGTCAAGGCCAATGGATGGATAGATGGCCTTGACTCTTCCTCTTCTTCCTCCTCCTCTTCCTGCAGCCTTTCCATCGGTTTCCAGGGGCCGTTCAATCCGCCTGGGAGGCAGCGAGGCGCCGCTGCAGCGGCAGACAGCTGATCCAGGTAAACAACAACAACAGCAGCAGCAGCAGCAGCAGGGCAACACTCACCCACGTCCGCGTTGCAGAACGCCTGTTGCGGATGAACCGGAGCGCAGCTGCACGCCTCCGCGAGCTCCTCCGCGCGCCACAGCAGCAGCAGCGCGAGCGCGGAGAGGATGCCGTTCACGGGAAACGGCATCGTGGAAATAAAAAACACTGCAGCGAGGTTTCCTCTCCTTCTTCAGTCTATTCTTGGGTTTTCTGTGCGTATGCGTGTCGGAGCAGATCCAGAAGAGGCGCAGATTTGGTTTTTAGCAGTCACACGTAAACAACAACAACAATAATAACAACAACCAGAGAGCAGCTCGCGACTCTGCTGACAGCAAATGTCTCTGTGTCTGGAGTGTTTTGACTTCACAGATGGAGATTTTGTAAAACTGCGGCTCCTCCCCGCTGGATTCACAGACAGGCGGCAGAGGGCGCTGTTCCCCGCATAAAGAGACCAGAGAGCTCCTGACTACAACAACAACAACAACAATAGTAAAGGCAATAATAAAGTTAGTATTATCAGTGTTAATAATAAAATAATAGTATTCCCCATTCTGATGATGGTGATAATAATAATAATCAACATCATGATAAAAATCATAACAAAAATAATTATCATAATACTAATATTGGGTGTATCAGAGTTGGACAAGAAGCTGAGTACAGAGACCTGGTGGAGTGCTTCGTGGCATAGTGTGGGAACAATCATCTCTATTATTTCATCCTCAATGTGAAGAAAACAAAGGAGATGATTGTAGATTTTAGGAGAAACAGGGACAGATCAACCCCCATTTCCATCATAGCAAAATAAGTAGAGATAGTTGAGGAATATAAATATCTCTGTGTTCATCTGGACAACAGACCGGACTGGAGAAGCAACAGTCATGTCGTTTACAAGAGAGGACGGAGCAGACTGTTCTTCTTGAGGAAGCTAAAATAGTTAAAGGCGAGATGTTGCAGATCCTCTATAAGTCTGTTGTTGAGAGAGTCATCTCCTCTGCCATCATCTGTTGTGACAGCAGCATCGGAACAAGGGACCTAAAAAGGCTCAACAACCTGATAAAGAAGGCTGGGTCTGTTCTGGGGAGAAATGTGGAATCTCTTGAGATGACGCAAAGATTACATAAAATCAAGAAAATTGTAGAAAATCCTGAACATCCTCTCCATGAGACTGTTATTGGAAAATAGAGTTTTTTCAGTCAGAGGTTTCTTCAGCTTAGTTGTAAAACAGACTGCTACAGAAAATCTTTCCTGCCCACAGCCATCACCACCTACAAAAACTGATCAGTTAAATGAGATACTCCAACACCATTTAATTTCCCTTTGGAATAAATAAAGTATTTTTGACTGAATAATTAAATAGTGATACCAGTTATATTGTAAATTATAAACAGTTAATTGTTGTTACTCAGATTAAGTCTGGGCCAAACCTTTTTATATTTAATAGATTTATATTAAACAAACAGGCACATAAGTGAGTTCGATTAAATATTTGACGTTTTTGTGAAAGCAAACTATTCTAAATTATTTGAAAATTATAAAATTATAGCAGGATTTATTATCCACTGTACTTTGCATTACTAAAAATATTTTTTCTTTAGCTGCCATAAATGAAACCAAAATTGGTTTCAGACCAAATAAGTAAATTTTTTTACAGGACTTAAATCTAAGATTCTAAATACTAGCAGAAAAGTTTTCCACCACTCGAGATTTCTTTGTATGTAATTCTTGAAAGTTGTCTCAATGGACAGTTTAGTCTCCTCAGATTTCTACAGATATTTTTAAGATTTACCCTTTTTTTTAAATACTTAAATGTAAAAGTTACCCCTAAAGTTAGGAAAAACATCAATTAGGGGGCAACATGAGTTTTTTCTTGGTTAAACAATACACAAAGTTTAAATTATTAAAACTCATAGTAAATAATAAAAAATTAAATGAAATCTTGATTTTGTGACTTCAAGCAGAGTTTTGTACTAGGAGATCTTTGGGAATTACATTGTTGAAGCCAAACATATTTAAGAAAACAACAATGATCAGTTTATGAATTATTAGAGCTAATTTTGCAATCTAGAAAAGGGAGATTTTCAAAATCGGAAGTTTCTTTTCTGAGATCTTCAGGTACTTCTGCAGGTTACTACAAAGGTTTTGAAAGATCCTGTGTGCACTTTTTCTATTGAAAGAAGATCGATTGCTGAATTTTGCAAGAACTAGCAAAAAGAATATTCTTTTGTTCATCAATGTAACTTCTAAATTTTATTTTATACAAAACAAATAAAAATGTTAATCTAGAGAATTTGAGGTTTTATTAAAGGTTACTAAAAAAAAATTATTTAAAAATAAAATAAAAATCACACGAGGACAAAACCTTGAATTAATCATGGTTTCCTCCATTGCATTGCATCCATTTCACAGATTTAATATGGCTACTTTTTTACTTGAATAAATCCCCCAAAACAATATTTTTTTAGCTATATTCACAAATAGGATTACCATGACTTTTGTTTCATTGCAGCTCCTTTGCACATTTCTGTTTTTCAGTGATGTATTTTTCAACAATAAACTCAACTGTTCAATATCCTCCTATAAGTACTTGTTATAACGTCTTATTTTCTGCAATTACATAAAAATTAAGATTTATTGTGGCCATTTTTGTTTACATATATTCTATTTTTTTCTTAATCAGTATTGTAGTGTAAAGGAAAAACAAGCACAAAAAAATTAGACAAAAGTGATAAAAATCTGACTTCTGAAAACACCACTGTGAAGCGCTCAGTTTTAAAACTGTGGTTTTATTCCAACTCATGCTGAGGTTCAATGTTTGCACAGTTCGACCATAAGCCTGGCAACCATTTCAAATGAAATGGAAAATCTCCACCCTACCTCCTTCCTGGCACAAGAGGGCAGTAGCTTCCACAAGAATGAGGGATTAATCATAAGAGTTCATAAAAGGCATTTTTGAGTTTCACAGTGAAGCCAATACTTTTTTGACAAACTAAAGAAGAGTTTGGAAGCGTTTTCTCCTGTCGCCATGTAAAAGGCACACACAGCAGGGAGGATCTGAACTCTGACATCTCTTTTTACAAGCAAGGGCCAATCAGAACAGCACCAGAGCTAAAACAACACTGTGTTCCTGATTTGGGATGGTTTGGTTTCGGAGCAGCTCTCCCCTCTACAGGGAATAATGAGAAAGTGAAGCTGACTGTGACCGACAGCAGCAGACTCTGAAATCAGATAAAAAGAAACCTAGAAATCATATTAGATTCATTCAAAATGATGGCATGCTTTGTGAAAGCACTGAACGAAAGCACTCTAATGCCGCATGTCACAGTAAGAACAGTAAGCAGACCTCTGACCCTCAGAGGCCTTTGTTAAAGTAAACTAGTTGGACTTTATCTCCGTACTGAGACACGATGGAGTCTCTGAGCTCGGGCTCCAGCTTCGACACGGCCAAGGAGCTGCGGGTGGAAAAAAGACAGAAAAACAAAACAGAAAAAATGGATCAACAAGATAATAAAGACATGCTATGAAAACAGATTTGTATAAATAAAAAGTGCATTTATTTCACAGACGGTAAAATTGTACTTCTTATCAATATAAGCATTATACTCATTATTACTAGTTTAATGTTTCTGTTACTCATATTTTTGTGTAATTATAATAATGTCATCTTATGTTTTTAGTACTTGGTGTTATTTAGATTATTAAATCAATATGCAATATGTGTCATGAAAATAATGCAATAACAATCTACATCTACATTACTATCAAATAATATACATAGATAACATTAACAGAAAATTATTTGTCATTATTACCATTTTTACATAATCATTTCAATAATCATCTTCATTAATATCATGTCATCTTTATTATTGTTGCTATTCTTGCTTATTTATTAATAATTGTAATCAAGCAACAACTACAACTAGTAGTAATTAATAAAAAATAACCATCTTACACCTTATAAATCATGAGTATTAATATTTCTGGATAAAAAAACTGTTTCAGCTTTATTCTAAATATTCAAGCTCTTCGGTGAAACTGCAAAAAAAAACAAAAAAAAAAAACAAAGTTAATTTTCCAAATTAACACACTCCTTTGCCTTTTCTTTACTTTAATTTAGACAAGCATGATAAATCGGCGTGATCATCGGTATTGGTCAATTTTAATCACTTTCTAACAGTTTAATATTGACTTGATAAGCAAAACTGGGTCCAAATTAACACCAAATTCATTCCGGTGTGGCCACTTTTGCACATCATCGATAGTAAATATGAGTCATCGGCCATAACAGAAATATTACCATATGATAATTATATCAGCTCAAATATTAATAGCGGTGAATCCCTATTTTGAATACAGGATGATGCTACCATCAGGGAGAAGTTGTGAGAGCAGTTGATGTCCTAAATACTTTTGATTGTAGCGTGATCCTGATTTATTTGCTTGATATGATTTTTTACCCGTTTCCCACAAATTCTCCCCTCATTTTTAAAAGAAGCCAACTTTGGTAAAAAAAAAAAAAAAAACAACGAAGGCTCACAAAGTGTCTTCAGAAAAACAGTTAAACTTCTGTCAGCTTCTAGCTTTTAAAGGTTTTCTACAACTTAAGTACAAAATCTGAGCTCTCACCTTTTTTTTTTTAAACCCAAGAGAGAATCTAAAATATTTCTGAGCCTGTCTTTAGCTATTTGAGGCTCACATCTGTCCAGCTGCTGTCAAACCTCGATTTTCTGCTGTCGTCTGCAGTGTATCCTAATGAAGCTCAGCTTCTTATTAGGGTTTTCTCCGCAGACATCTTACGTCGGCATCCAAAGTCAGATAACGCAGATTTATAGATTTGTTTGCAGGTCATAAAAAAAACCCATCTGTTGGCCAGACCGGAGAAGCTGTTTTATGACTTTTAGTCATCCAACCAAATCAACATCAATGCAGTGAGAAAAACATCTGGACTTCTAGGTGACATTTAGGGACTTAGACTTTAAAATTTCGGATGTTTCTCTGCTGTTCTAAAGACTCAAATGTAAGTTTTGGTGACAGACCTATTAGGTTTAATGCTTTAGAGGCATAAAATAACACAGTTTCAGGTCTGCACACAGTAAAGTATGTTAAAATTGGCTATCAGGACTCTGCACCTCATCAGATACACACTCACTTTATTTTTCTTATTTTATAGATAACATAAATATATAGAGTTAGAAAACAAAATCTGCAAAATCCCCTGATTTCTTAACTTCATTTACTGACAAGTATGTCAAAGAAGAAAATAAAACAATAGAAAGGAAGGAGACAAGGGGAGAATAAGATAGAAAAAATGAAAGACAGAAGGTTACAAAAAGGAAAGATGCAAGAAAGAAGGAAGGAAGAACTGAATATTTAAATATTTTCAATGGAATAAAGCCTAGAACTACAAATATTTTCTCTTATTATCTTTTTCAAAACATGTTAGGACCTACAAATCAAATAAATTATTTTTTTTCCAGAATGCAGCAAAGCCCTAAATGTTAACTAAATATGAGAACAAGAAAACTGCTGTCCCTGGAAGTGTAGCTTGGGCTCAAATCTTTATAAAGCCTCTGGCTTGCCTGGCGTCTTTAACGGCTCGCAGATTGTAATTTTCATTCCCCATTTTCAACTCGTTTGACTCAATCAGTTAGTAAGTCAGACGGGAACAGTGGATATAACCTGTGTGAGGCCTTTAAATGTGGCGGCAGGTGAAGGGACAGAACAGATTCATTACCATCGCTGGGGGAACAGGGAGCAGGCGGCCGGCACCATGAAGATCAGACTTTTAAAGACGAGAAAATATACAAGTCAGCAGTTAAAATCTGCGGAAAACCATTAAAGCCAATGTGACCTCCTCTACTCACAAGGCTCCCACCAGCATGACCTGAATCGGCCCGTGAAGAAACGTGATTCTCTGTTAACACACAAGTGAGCGGCATGAGGACGGGCGGGGACATCTTACCCCTGCCTTAGCAGTGGCGCACCGATAGAGACGAAGGATCTGACCTGCATGAACTTGTACTTTTCCAGCCTCTGCATGACGATGGGCAGGATGACTAGGGGAGGAAACAAAAGGGCGTAAAGGCGGGGAAAAACCACCCAAAAAAAACACTATATATGGTGACGATAAAATACAAAATAAAATACAAAAATCAAAAAAGGTTTTTCGTACTCATTCCTGGTGCTGCCATGGTGATCCGGGATACGACCACCTGAGTGATGCCTTTCACGGCTGCTTTCTGCACACGACAGACGAGGTTTCAAGGTGAAAAAGCAGCAACTAAAACCAACCTGGCCTGGACGTGTGGGAGGAAACACCTTTTCTTTTTCATTCAAGCTTTAAATAATTTGAATAATAAACCGATGCACGGTTTAATATCTCGGCACGGTTGGAACGTGTTATGATTGGATTGCAATAATGCTTCTTCTCAAGAGTCTTCGGATGACGTGTTGTGAATGGGCTCTATATAAATAAACTGGACTGAATTGTTCATATTTGATTTGAAAACAAAATTAAAGCAACAGACATATTTAGTTTTACCTCATTGTACTTCATTTGTTCTGACATTTTGAACATTTACTTTTTTCCCAAAAAAGTCCTAGAAGGTTAATTTTTCAAGCAGACATAAGAATCAAATATCTTTTTTTTTTTCAAAAAGGGGCTTAAAATGCAGAATTTTTGTGACTTCAAGTAATGAAAACCAAAACTTTTTCCACCTATAATGTCTTATTTGATGTGTGTCGTTCAGGTGAAATAATCATACCCTAGTATGAAAGAAAAATTAATACAAAACCCCAGATTCATTCTTCATTGCAGGGTAGACATCAAATGAAGGGTGGAAGACGTGCTAAACCACTAATAATCCCAAAAATGCATAGAAATAACCCAGATCCTTAAGCGAATAAAAAGGCTCAAATTGGAAATTTTTTGGTCAGAACATTAAACTTTTTCATTGTAAGCAGCACTGTTTCTCCCCTACTTTAAATAATAATTGATGTAGTAAAACAATCTGAAAAGCGTGTGACGACCTTTGAGTGGCCCAGTTTGTTGCCGTTTTCATCGGTGACGGCGATGCCGTTCAGAATTTCCCTGGAAAAATAGAGAAAATTAACATATTTTAGAGAAACAATTTTCAGACAGACTTTTTTTTCTGCCAGATACAAAAACATAAACTAACTAAAGATGATATGAAGTATTTTTTGTGTGCCAACAGTGTTTTCAATAAAACTTTTTTATTATGGCTTTAGGCTTAAATAGCTTCATGCGAGCTGCGTGATGCTGCAGAAACATGGGATAAACCAAGTTTATTATCGAAAAAATAGATGATTTTACAATAATATTGCTAAAGCTTTGATTTAAATGTGGCTTTTTTTATCTAATTCGACAGCAACTTCCAATGCATTAAAAGTTTGTTTTTGTAAGGTGACAGTGTAACAAGGAGTCGACAAGGCGGAGGACTCACTGTTGTCTCATCATGGGAATGTTCACACAGTTGGCCGCTGCCACGGCTGCAAATGGGACCCAGCGGGCCACGAGAGGAGGAGCTTTCTGCAGAACAAATCATCATAAACACCAGTAAACGCCCAGGTAACTCATACCTACAAGTTGATAATAAACTCACATATATTCCTGGGTTAAAAATGACTATTCAGAACCAGTAAAATGATTTTCTTTTTAACACTCCAGTCTCAAAACTTAACCCCATTAACCGCCAACGTGAGGAGTGATGCGCAGAGGGGACCAGTCTGAGTGAACTCCTCCGTGTGTGTTTGTTACCTTTGTGTAAAGGTTGAGTCCAACCGCTGTCGCTAAAGCTGTGCTGGTCGCTGTAATGTAAGCCACTCCAATCTGCCTGAGGAAGGAAGGCGACAAAGGCGGTTAAAACTGGATGTTTTATCAGGAATCAAGAATCAGTTTATTTATATAGCGCCAATTTACAACAGGTGTCGTCTCAAGGCATTTCACAGAAAATAAATTAAAATCCAAGATACATCATAAACAAATCAATTTAAAAAAGTTTCCAATCTAAGGAACCCAAGCAGATTGCACCGAGTCATTGACTTGCAGGATTCACTCCTCTGGAATCAGCAGACCAAAACAATGGCTTGTGTTGTCGTTGACTTTACAGCAATTCCTCATAGTGAGCATGCATGTAGCGACAGTGGAGAGGAAAAACTCCCCTCTAACAGGAAGAAACCTCCAGCAGAACCAAGGCTCAGTACAAACAGCCATCTGGGGGTTTGAAAAGACCGAAAGCTAAATTAGATGCACAGGATACTGAAATAATAGAGCTTATAGCAGCAGTTGTAGAGCGTCACTGGAAGCATCTCAGCCCATGTTCTCATCCAAGAAGCTGTCTCAGCTAACAGAACGCCAGACCAGGTGTGGTTACTATGGAGAGAAGAACACTAAGAGAAAACAAAAGGTTAACAAGGTTGAAATAACGGTAACTAAGTAGATTGGACAAAGGAAGAAAGTAGCAGAGAGAGAAGTGGTCAGACTGTCCTCCAGCAGTCTAAGCGTATAGCAGCATAACTATAGAAAAACTTAAATAACTTAACCCTATAGAGTGAGACATGAAGAAGGTAGAGCAAAGGAGAACCGTCTGTCAAGACTGAGTTCCTCCCTAAACGGATTAGGCTGTCTTCTCTACCTCTTCCTAACTATAAACTTTATCAAACCGGAAGGTTTTAAGCCTAGATTTGAAACTAGACAGGGTGTCTGCCTCACGGACTAAAGCTGGAAGCTGGTTCCACAGGAGAGGAGCCTGATAACTGAAAGATCTGCCTCCCATTGTGATTTTAGAGATTCTAGGAACCACCAGTAAACCTGCAGTCTGAGAGCGAAGTGCTCTGTTAGGGAGATAAGGAGTTATCAGATCTCTGATATACGATGGAGCTTTATTAGTGAGGGCTTTATATGTCAAAAGAAGAATCTTAAAATCTATTCTAAGTTTGACAGGGAGCCAATGAAGGGAAGCTAAAATCTCTCTTTTTAAGTTTCATCAGAACTCTTGCTGCAGCATTTTGGAGCAACTGTAGACTTTTAATTGCATTTTGTGAACTTCCTGCTAATAAAGAGTTACAATAGTCCAGCCTTGAAGTAACAAATGCATGGACTAGCTTTTCAGCATGTGCCCTAGAGAGAATATTTCTAATTTTTGCTATATTCCTAAAATGAAAGAAGGAGATCTTACAGACCTGTTTTATATGAGACTTGAAAGACATTTCCTGATCAAAAATAACACCAAGATTCTTTACATTGTCACCAGATGCCAATTTGATTCTATCCAGGTCAAGTGGCTGACTAAGCAATTTCTTTTTTAGAGGTTCTGGTCCAAAGATAACAACTTCCGTCTTTTCAGAGTTCAAGAGCAGAAAGTTTAAAGTCATCCACATTTTTATGTCATCTAGAAATGCCTGTAATCTACCAAACTGACTGGATTCATCAGGATTTATAGATAAATACAGTTGTATATCATCAGAATAACAGTGGAAATTAACACCATGCTGTCTGATGATTTTACCAATAGGGGGGCATGTATATAGTAAATAGAATTGGGCCAAGTACAGAACCCTGTGGTACTCCACATGTAACCTTACAATGTGGAGAAGATTTGTCATTTAGATGAACAAACTGGGATCTATCAGACATACGATTTAAACCAGCCTAGTGCTGTTCCCTTGATCCCCACAGTGTGTTCGAGTCTTTCAATGAGGACATTGTGATTGACTGTGTCAAAAGCAGCACTGAGATCTAACAGAACTAGAATAGACATGAGCCCATCGTCTGAGGCCATGAGAATATCATTAGTAACTTTAAGGAGAGCTGTCTCAGTGCTATGATGAGCTCTGAAACCTGACTGAAATTCTTTAAATAGGTCATTAGTCCTCAAATGCTCTCTCAGTTGATTAGCAACAATTTTTTTCAAGGATTTTAGATAAAAAAGGAAGATTAGATGTGGGTCTATAATTTATTAAGTCTTCTTGATCAATAGAATGTTTCTTATTTAGGGGTTTTATTACAGCTACCTTAAGAGCCTCTGGTACATAACCATTCACTAATGACAAATTAGTCATTTCCAAAATGGAGGTACCAATAATAGGAAAAACTTATTTAAACAATTTTGTCCAGATTGGATCCAACATACAAGTTTAAGGCTTAGATGAAGAAAATCTTTTTGAAAGCTCAGAAGGCTCAACTGGAACTAAACACTTCAAACAGAGATCAGGCTCCAGAGCCACATTCAGTACCTCATTGCTTACTGAGGTAGTAGTTATGTTTGGTAGGATGCCATCAATTTTAGTTTTAATAGATTCAATTTTATCAATAAAGAATTCCATAAAGTCATTACAGCTAAGAGTTGGAGGAATGGGTGATATAACAGAGTTTTCATTTCTCGTAAGT
>JAVLVB010000001.1:590521-616826 GCA_032876305.1 Orestias chungarensis | reverse complement strand
TTAAAAAAAACCTAGGATTGTTCTTATTCTCCTCTATTAGTAAAGTAAAATATGCAGATCTAGCTTGGCGCAGGGTCCTTTTATACAGAAGCACGCTGTTTTTCCAGGATAAATAGGACTCCTCTAAAAGCGAAAACTGCCATTTCTTCTCTAATTTACTGGTGTTTCCCTACAAGGTACGAAGTTCTGAATTAAACTAGGGGGCCAACCTCCTATGAGTAATCACTTTCCTTTTTAATTAATTTGTTGGCCTCCAATGCGTTTCTCTGAAATACTGAAGAAATTTGAGGTGGAATGGATTCTTTGAAGGCAGTAACACCATTGTCCGATAGACACCTACTATAAAGACATTTTCTTTCAGATTTTAAGTACTCGGTGAAAAAGAACTCAAAAGTTATCAAAAAATGGTCAGAAGGGACAGGGTTATGAGGCAGAACTATAAGTTTTTCACACTCAATGCCATAAGTCAGCACAAGGTCTAAAGTGTGACCAAGAGAGTGAGTAGGTGTTTGGATTTTTTGAGTGAAGCCAATTGAGTCTAAAATGGCAGTAAAGTCATTTTTGGTGTATACATGAATGTAAAAATCTCCCACTAAAATGATTTCATCAGTGTTTAACACTATTTCAGATAAAAAATCTGAGATCTGATCTATAAATTCAGAGTAAGGACCTGGCAGACGATACAAAATAACAAACAGAAGTGGTTTAATTCTTTTAGAGGTTGGATCCGGAAGGCTAAGGGTTAAATGTTCAAAAGAACTATATCTATAAATTGGCCTGGGATTAATTAATAAATCTGATTGAAAAATGCTTCCTACTCCTCCACCTCTCCCAGTACTTCGAGGAATGTGGAAGTTTGAATAATTAGATATGGATGCCGTCTCTCCGGATCAGACCAGGTTTTCCCCAAAAGGTTTTCCAATTATCAATGTAACCCACACCATTTTCTGGACACCACGTAGATAACCAGTGGTTGAATGACAACATGCGACTAAACATGTCGTCACTGGTCCGATCAGGCAGGGGACCAGAGAAAACTACAGAGTCCGACATTATTTTTGCAAACTCACACACCGAAGCAACACTAATTTTAGTGACCTCCGATTGGCGTAACCGGGTGTCATTACCGCCAGCGTGAATAACAATCTTACTGTATTTACGATTATACTTAGCCAGCAGTTTGAGGTATGATTTTATGTCGCCTGTTCTGGCCCCTGGCAAACATTTGACTATGGTTGCTGGTTTCTCTAAAGCAAAGTTTCTGATCATGGAGCTGCCAATTACCAGAATCTGTTTCTCAGCGGGTGTATCGCTGAGTGGGGAAAATCGGTTTGAAACGTTAACAGGTTGGTGGTGAGCCAACTGGAACTATGCTTTCTGCATACAGTCACCCAGCCAGGCTGATTTCCCAGCTGCATGGGAACTCCTGGAGGATCACTAGGGCAACCTATTCTTGTTGGCTCCAAGCTAGCTAATGGGCCTCAGCTATCTGCGGGTGTTTCAATAGCACGGAGCCGAGCTTCCAATTCACACACCCTCGCCTCCAAAGCTAAAAAAATGCTACATTTAATGCACGTACCATTATCTCTAAAGGAGGCAGAAGAATAACTAAACATCTGACATACAGAGCAGGAAAGTGTTAGTCAATAAAAATAACTTGTTTCTTTACCAACTTTATTGCACCAAGAACTGCGAACCAACAGCACTTTCTCCTGCACCTAAGAAGAAGCACAAACCCAAAACATATGCCCCTGCATAACAGTGCCCCTAGTGAATGAACATGTAATATAAACAAAACAAAGGAATAACAGAAAGAAGAGAAGCAGACGGAGAAGCCATAGTACCGCTAGAAGCTAAGCTAACTAAGCTAGCGAGTGCTCACGCCACAAAAAAAGGTCAGTTTAGAACAATTACGGTTTCTAAAAACGCTAAATATCACTTTTTGGTTCACTGCTGATTCTGATGCTAAATAAAGTTATCTAAAACCTCTTCAAAGACGAATGGCTCTAGTCAGTTCAATCTGTTTAACTCTTTCTTCACGCTATTTGACTCATTTTAACTTTAGGAATAATTCTCTGCATGTTCGATGAGGTCGCAGAACTAAACAGTGAACAGGAAACAACGCATGGCTGACACTGTGTTTAACATACATATGACTGATAAAGCTGAGCTAATCTAAACCCAACTGAATCGGTCGGATCAGGGAGCGAGACGATAACATTTTTTTTAACCCAGGTTGAGCTTTAATCTATTGAATGCTTGATTTGTCATCCCAACAAAATTGTTTGTTCTTGTCGTTTATTTGTAAAAACAGAAAGATAATTTGAACAGAAAAGTATTAAGGCATTTTTTTTGATCGAAGGAAAAAATTACGTCAAAAGAATTTAGAAAAATTTTATATGGCTACAAAAAAATAAGATAAATAAAATTCTCTGGATATTCTCTCATGTCAAAAATTACAAAAAAAGAAGAGGCAAAGATTCATGATATTAAAATAACGATATTTGCTTACATTGTAAAGGCAGAACATTTGTAAGATGTCAGTAAGAGTGAAGGTGGTTACAGTTGATGGATGGAAAGCTCCGGGATGGAGGAAACATTGATAATCAATCAATCAAAAATACTTCATATGACGGATTGACAGATATTAATCCCTTTGCACAGAAAAGAACGTTTGAAAACCCAGACTTAGGACACCAAGTACTGATTCCTAGGGTTTTCCTGAGCCAATATTGGTATCAGATATCAGTTTGATATCAGCCAAAAAAAAAAAAAATTCGGATTATATTGGCCTTTAATTTAATTCTTGTCTGCTTGAGCATTTAGTGCAAGCCACCGTTTCTATTAGGCAGCTAGTTTCCAGCATGCACACCCAACATGACAACTATAAAAGAGCTTTCTAAGTTTCACATTGAAGTAATTAATCTTATACTACTGAATGGATCAAATTTTCTCATTCCCACGGTAGCAAACTGTCGAGTAGTACCCCTCATCAAGCCCTCTCTTCTCTACTGTTGTATCAGGACATGTTTTTGATGTTGCGGTATCAAATATAGGCAGGACTAAACTGGATCTTACTTTGGAGAAATTGGGGAGGCGGCGTTGCGGTTAGTGTAGTTGACCAGAGCGTTGAAGGACTGATTGACCCACTGCCAGAACACCACGGCCGGAACGGTCCTGCAAACAGAGCAGCAGGATCCCTTCAGCTTCCACTTCACGACGAGAACGCGAGCCTTTTAGCAGCGCCCACTCCTGGCTACCTGTAGAACTGCAGCATGAAGCCCGTGATGGCCATGCCTCCAGGAACCTGGAAGGACATGCGGCCGATGAGATTCATGCGGTCCCCAGTGTCTGGGTGGAAGGCCGAATCGTACAGCTTTTTCGCGTAGTGCAACTGCTCCACAGAGGTACCCGGGGGGACGAATCCTGCCCTACAGAGAACCACAAAACGAGGTGGGGGAAAATAAAATGTGCACCAAAGTTGAAGTCTAAAGACCTAAGCCAAGAGGAAATTTTTTCCCTCACCTGGAGCTTTCTACTAACACTTTAGCTTCATCCAGCCGCGAGTCGGAGAGGACCGCCGTTCTGAAGTCGGTGATGTTGAAGAAGTGCTTTAGCCGCCCCATAAACGTGGACTGATCCCAACGCGGAGCATCGATGTCAAAGGAGCTCAACGCCATCCTGTTTGTTCGAGATTGGCTTTTTGCACTCAGAGGTCACCTTCTTTTTTCCCCCTGAAGGAAACCACCAAGACACAACCTGAGGACCAAAATGATCAAGGAATCAAGGAATCAAGGAATCTTTATTTGTCATCACATCACATGTGGTACATGAGGTGGGACGAAAATTCTAATCCCCCGGTCCAGTTTACACCCCGATAGCAATTTTAAATAATGTAATAAAATATAAGAGTATAATATCTATGCGAGAAATAGGATTTGAGCTACACAAAATCTACAATATGGACACAGAATAACACAATAGGGACTTAGCATCATTGAGGATCGGAATGCAAATATATAATACATTATAAATTCTAAGAGCTATACGAGAAATGTGATTTGACTCCACAGAATATACAATATTGATCCAGAATCTACAATATAGTACTTCGGACATAGCAGCAATCAAAATTCGGAGTGCAAGTGACATATTAATAGACATTTTAAAGGGACATTTTAAAGTTAACATTAAAGTGCTAATGATATTCATTAAGCAATGAATAGAAGCCTTTCATAACTATTTAACTTTATGATCACCCAAAGCTGCCAGAAAAAGACTGTTTTCCAATGTAATCTTGCAGCCCGAAGCATAAACAAACTCCAATGTTTTCCCTAGAATGGTTTCAACAGACTTCCACTGGAAATCACTGACCGCCTCCTGCTAAATCTTTCCATTGATAGTCATTCTGGATTTCTGCAGCTGCAGGGATTCATACTAATCACCAAAATGCATGGAAACCTGCTGACTAAGAGGCAGAATATCCAAACTGCCCATAAAATAAAAAAGCTGATGGGGAGCTCAACAGGAATGAGAGAAAATTCAAAAACAATGTTGACGGTATCTGAAGGATCGTCCTGCTGGAACTGGATTGTTTCTGAAGCTGTTGGTTTAGAAAGCAGGTTAAAGGTCTGCAGATGCCGGCGGGGAACACAGACCGCGGCTAGAGATTCAACTCCAGCGTCACAAACCTGTTTAAACGCGCAGATGAAGAAGTTGTGAATTAGCTTTAGCTATAAACTCTTTGTGCGATGCATCAGCTGTTGCTTTGTACCCACGTTTGCCTACATTGTCCCTGTTAAACAAACCAAAAACGTCTATTAATTACTTAATTTATCAAACGATGAGGGATAATTTTTCTTCTTGAAACAAAAACTGAATTCATTGTATCTGACAGCTACAATACAAAGTATGTTAAATTTTAACAGCTTTTGTGATAAAAAACTGAATATATACTATTAGTTTTAAATTAATAATAAATGAAAGTTTCTAAAAGCAAATGCATATTTTTTAGCTATTTTGAGATTTGAACAATAAATTGAATACCCCCCCCTCCTTATTCTGTAAAATTTGCAAAAAACTGCACTTTCAAGACTGATTTTTGTGTTTATAGTTTAAATAAACTACTTTGTTTTACTTTTATTTAGATAATAAACAGGGGCAAAAAATTGAATAATCCAAAACTGTAACCAACTATCAAGTCTTACATCACTATGATGGTTCAACATACATTCAACCTGTCAAAAAAGAAACATATTTTAGTTTTTTTCTGGAAAATTACAAAAAGGATAATAATAAAGCATACAGTTGACCAATTGGTTTTAATTAGACTGATTTGATTAATAAAAATAAGATTAATGTTGAAATTTTTCTTTTTGCAATACAAATTTAATAATTGATTTTTATAGTTTTTTAGATGACAGTCCAACACCAGGTTGGGTCCGATTGTAAAGCAGAAGGAAAATGAGATATAGTTTAAATTTTTCCAATCTCTAATTTGAGAACCTTTAATAAAATCCGGTGCAACCATCTGCACCATATTCACCTAATTACTAAATATAAAGTTCATCTGTGTGTAATTTAGTTTCTGTTTTATTAGTAACCATTGGTAACCATAAATGAAAAATGAAAAGAAGGCAACCATGCAGAGCAAGGATGGCGTTGAGCAGAAAACACACCCAGAAACACGGTAGTGGCAGAATCATGTCAAGGGGATTGTATTTCCCCAGCAGTCAAATGTAAGCTGGATGGAGCTAAAAACAAGGTGATATTGAATGAAAATATTTAAGAGGCTGCAAAAAACTTTTCCAGCAGAACAAACATGGAGTCAGCCATAGAAGGCAATGCATTAGCAGCAACTGCTCGTTGAGAGTCGATCTAGATAGATAGAGTTTGCACAAATATCAAACCAATTTGCTTTGCATTCATTTTCCAACACTGCTTCTTTTTTTTAAAGATTTGATGAGGCTTGACAAATTGGATCTGCGGGTCAGAGCACGAGTAAATCTGGACAGGTTTAGAGCCACACGTGTTAATACAATAAAACATTATTGAGAAACGTGTTTTGATCTGAATCGTTTGAACTGTGCAGATCTGATAGAGATTAACATAATGTGTTAAAAAAAAAAGAAAGAAAAAAAAGACAGAAAATATAAGGAAACATATCAGCATGAGCTGAAAGTGATGCAACTCAGACCTGGAATTTCCAGGCCGCAGACGCAGAAAACACCCAACGTACCTGAGATGGGAGACCTACAACCAGGCGACCTGTCAGGTATCCACGTTTGATCACGAGCTACGGTTGAAGAGAAATGCACACGTGGCACGCCGTGATCCAATGACAAGCTGGGGATGTTTCCTCCCTCCTCAGCGCTTTTAAACCTATAAGAACCGCAAACAGCACATGAGCGCCGATACAGCCCCACAGCTAGTCAGTGATTACCTCGTGTTTTTGTATTTTTTTCCCGCTGCCACCTCAGCCGCTGAACATCACCACATCCACGAGAGAGTGTAGTTCACAAAATCCACAATAATACGGCGTTTGCATGTTTTAATCTTTTGAACATTAAGCTAGCAGCTAAACAAACACGTTCTCCATGTCGGAGGTTAGCGCTGCGTTCAGGCGAAACCGTTCAAAAGGTTTCCGTGACAACAGCGAGTGTGCGTCTGCGTCACCGTCGTACGTAGCGAAACCTGGACACGCCCCCCGCGTACAATTAAAAACCAAAACTTTATTGTTCCTCAGTAGAGATTAACGGGAGTTACACCGGCAGCAAACTGAAAAAAATAAACAAAAGTATAAAAAACTAACAATGCCACGGATTTTTTATATCATGTCTATAATTATGTGGCCTCTATGATTTTTATCATAAAGATGAGATATTTGAATGGGCAAAAGGGACAAAACTCTATAACTAAATTTATATGAAATAAATATTTACCACTAAATGCAGTTTAATCATGTAATAAAAAATTATGATTATATCAAAATTTTTGTGAAATATAATAATTGATAAATACATTAAATAATATCACCATATATGTATTTCAAAACAAAGACAATTGGATAATCATTTGTATTGTTTTCTGTGTGCCAGTAAGATGCTGCCAGTCTCTGGTAATGTTTCTGGTATTTTTTTCTCTAACATTCCCCAAAAAATGTCCATAATCCTTCTTTCCATACCAATCTCCAGAGGCTAACAGCATTCACCTTGTTTGCAAGCTCCCTCAGATTGATGATTGATGGAAGAGATGGTTTAAGCTTCCTCATTGTCTATCTATTCTCCACACAGCCTTTTTTTTAATCTATGTAAAGGTTTCAGCTTATGTAGTTTTCATCTTTATGATGTTAATCAGCTGCCACAATTGCAAACCAACTTGTTGCCATGGTTATGCATCATAACAAATTTTCAAAAGCAAGAAGGTTAGCAAAAATTCTCCCCGCCCAAAACTGTTGGTTATATTTGTCCCAAAAAAAGTTGTATTTCTGTCAGAAACACAGGATTTTTTGTTGTTGTTGTTTTTTGTTTTAAAGAAATAGGTAACAGCAGTAAGGAAGATACTATAACATGAGGCCACCTTGAATGACGTAATGCTGGATTACACTTCGACAGAATCAAGCTACCTTTCAAAGGTTTTTAATTTATACATAAGAGATAATGCTTAAAATTATGTTGAATATCACTAATATTTTTATCAATGTTCTTATTTTAAATCTTTCTTTACACGGGGTATACCAAATACAATGATCCTTTTAAAGAGAGACATTTGTTCGACGAAAATACATTGAAAAAATGTTGTGAAAATAAATCTAGTCTCTATAGTAGAGTAGCAAACAGAGAGCCAACAGAGGTCCTACCTAAAATGAACTTGGTGATTTTGTGAACACAAGGAAAATTTGGAACAAGGCTTTATATTCAGATGAGACAAAAGTTTCACATTCTCTGTGGGGTTACCACAGAAACTTACTATAATGGGCGTCTAAAGAAAAAAGAGAGTTTGTTATTTCCTCATAGAAAAAAAAAGAAATAAAACAATGAAGCATTTTTTTTTTAACAGGATATAAGTGGTTTTAATTGAAGGTAACATAAGCTAAGTGTTTTTATTTGTTAGTGCAGATACCATTTTATTAGGAAAAAATGTTTAAATCTCAAAGAGCTGCGGTGTCTCGCAAAAATATCCCCAAACTGTCATGTTTATTAAAAAAAATGCGAGACAACGTGGCTCATTGACTGTTAATCATTTTCCAGAGTAACGTGAACGCAGCACGATCCCGATGGTGCGCGTCCTGCGTCGTGACGTCAAGCTCGGCGGCGTCTCCAGGAGAAAAGGCAACAAGATGGTGAGTTTGATTTATCCCTATAACTAGCCAGGTAACACATTAAAGTTCAGTTTTTATTTTCCGTTGGACGTTTAGGTTTTGTTAGGAGCTAATTTGTCTGTTTTTCGCCGTCTGGACGCCGAAAAGAGAAACCCGCAGCCGTGTTGTTATTCAGTTACCATGGGGAGATTAGCTCGGCTCGTTAGCGCCTGTTTGTGAACAGTTATGTAGCGCTGCGTGGAAAACATCCCACAGCTCCACAGGTTCAGGAAATCCATAAACCTACCCGTTACTGCCATCACATCAAACCACCATGAGATGATTTATTCAGTTAATTAATAAAGATAACGTTAAGTTTTACTTTAATGGCCTGCTAGAAGAAAATCCAGGTGGATGAAGGGAATAATGACTTCCTATGGAGGCTGAAACAAATCATTCCTGGTCCCCAGGCCTTGATCTGTATATAAAAGGCGGCTCATGGCGGAAAATGTCATTGTGTAAATACTTTATTTTTCTCTAAATTAATTTAGCATCATTTAAATATCTTCAGTAGCAGTCAGTTTTGCAACGAATCTGATTAGACCTCTAACTAACTGGGATTAGGATGCTAATTAGCTTTTCCCATCTCAAGTAAAAACGTTGAATTGCAATAGTTACACATCATTAAAAAAACAGTAATGGCTGCTCAACGTCTTAAACAAAAGGGAATAATTGTCAGTGGAAGCTGCCAACTGGTCCACATTTATGTCTTGTTAATTAAGTTAAATTTACATTAAACAGAAAGCCTTAACAAGAAATACAATTTTTATTTATTTGTTTGTTAGATGACCTTTTCAGGTGTCTACTAGGCATGAGTGATATTATAAAAAGATGTAATATGTGATATAATATGTCCTAATGACAATATCATATGCACAACATCACATGCAAAATGCAAAAATACTTTATTTTTCTCAAAATGAATTTGAAAAATGTGAAATATCTTCATGGCTGGATGCTGATGTTGTTGGCAGGAAGGGTACCAAACATACTCTTGATAATGAGTCGTTTTTTCTAGCTAATGGAAACATTGAAATAAAATTTACCAGTAATATTTTTTGTTCTTTTTTTTTTGCCATTTCAGTCTTTTTTTCTTATTGTAATCTAACAATATTATTTTAATTTAAACAAGTGATAGTCTGTCTACTCCGCTAAAAGAAAAGAACCTCGTTGCTATTTTGTGCAGGGATTGCTGTCCATCCTTCGTAAGCTGAAAAGCACTCCAGACCAGGAGGTTCGGATATTGCTGCTGGGCCTTGACAACGGGGGGAAGACCACACTTCTCAAACAGCTGGCATCTGAGGACATCAGCCACATCACTCCTACACAGGTCAACAGATTATTTTATTTATCCTTATTTATCCAAGTAAAACCCCTTTAAGATCAGAAAATCTGCAACTCTTCAACCTGGTTACGCAAAAGTAAAGCAATATGAAACCTTGCAGACGAGTCTAAAGCGAATAACAAAACAGTTTAGAACCAGTGACACAGATTGCTTGTTTTTAGGAATTGCTAAAAATGAATCTAATAAAATAAATGCGACATCTTGAGTTCAGACTCAAGCTTAATTTATGCTAATGAAGCCATAAAACACCTTTTCTGATTAAACATACAAACCATCAAAAGGAACAGACAATAGTGGAGTGTTGTAAGAATCCGTATCATCAAGCTCACATTATTCCCCAGTATGACGAAAGCCCTTCTGTACTGACCCGGTTTTGCGTTTCGTGTGGATTTGTAGCAACTGTGTGTCTTGTGCTCCCTGCAGGGGTTCAACATTAAGAGCGTTCAGTCTCAGGGCTTTAAGCTGAACGTTTGGGACATCGGAGGTCAGCGGAAGATCAGGCCGTACTGGAGGAACTACTTTGAAAACACTGATGTGCTGGTAAGGACAGCGATTTCTCCTAGAGTTTCTCAAAACAATAAAGATGTTTTGTAAAAATTGCAACGGTTTTAATCGATTTATTTTATTTATTTTTTTTTCCTTTCAGATTTATGTTATTGACAGCGCTGACAGAAAGAGGTTTGAAGAAACGGGGCAGGTATGAGCGCTCAGTTTGTTACTGATTAAATATGCCTTGAAAATATTTTTATATTTCCAAGTCAATGTAAGATTTTGCTATATCCTTGCATTAACAGAAGCTTGCACTAAAAAAATGGGAAAGAATTTTTCGGGGATCAGTTGACAGATTAGTGTAAAGATTATAAAACGGATAAAAATGGATGAAAACTGTATTTCGCTATTATATATTCTGGCAAATTCTGTCTAAATATGCTTAAAAAATATTTTTTTAAAGTTTAGTTTGATACCTGGAGATCATTTTTACATTGCATACAAAAATCCACAACTTTTGGAAAAACTTTCAATGTCTTGTAAGAGTATTAGGCTACTATTTGAACACTGCACACAACCGTTTTGTTAAAAAAGGTGGTGGCAGCATTGGGCTACATGGCACAGATAGATTTACTGTATTTTTTGTGCACTGCAAGCATCTGTGTAACCAAAAACAAATTCCTTGTATGTGTGAGCATACTTGGCCAATAAAGCCGGATTCTGATTCTGATTGATGGACCTGCAGATGTGCAAGGATGGTTGCAGCTGTAATTGCAACAAAAGGTGAATCCACAAAGCATGAGCTGAAAGTAGTGGTGGTACAAAACGAATCCAACACTCACTTTTGTTAGGGAAAAGAATCACATAAATCAAAATTTGTGGTTAAAAGATCACACAATGTATTGCAAACCAGCTATGACTTCCGACACATTTGTGCTTTCTCTATTACTTGAGAGCCCTGGAAAAACATTCGGTCACAAAAGCACAAGAAAAACAAAAATGTATGCTTTAAACGAGATGTAGGTTACATTTTTAGCTTAATTTGTTTATTTATTACAAACCGTCATGAAGTTTTTAATTGGATAACTTGTGGATATTTGCAAAACGTTCACTTGATGATTGCTTTGAACCCTTTTCTCAAACGTTTGCACCAATACGTGTTCATATGAATGAATCATGATTGTTGTAAAGGCAGTTAGATTTTGTCATCTCTGTGTTAACCTAAATATAGAAATCCTGCATTAATCGGAGCTTCACTAGAAGCTAAGTTTGTGTTTTGTTTGTGTTTTTTTATTAGCAGAGAGTGTGTCTGATGCACAGATGTGTGCGTTTGTTGCAGGAGCTGGCTGAGCTGTTGGACGAGGAGAAGCTGAGCGGCGTTCCTGTGCTGATCTTCGCAAACAAGCAGGACCTGCTGACCGCAGCTCCAGCCTCGGAGATCGCAGAGGGACTCAATTTGCACACTATCCGCGACCGCATGTGGCAGATCCAGTCCTGTTCCGCCCTCACCAGCGAGGGGATTCAGGTGAGCACGAGACCGAAGAACTGGCCTATGGCGCACAGATGGATCTCAGTAAACTAGAACGTCCTCGGAAAGTCAATTTGTCTGCAATTTAGCCAAACATTTTTGAGAAATAAATTACAACTAATGGAAGTTCTTCAGTAAATGACAACATATGAATATTAATAATATATTATTTTTAATTTGGAGTGTATTGTATCACACAACACTTGATCAAAGCTCCCTTTTGCATTAGTACTGCATCTGCTGAGGTGCTTTATAGTTGTTTTATGTAGGTTTTTTCACCATACTACAGCACAGAGCCCCTCTTTGCATTCAAGTCAATTCAAATTCAAAATTAAATGTGGTTGGAACTCATATTAATATATTTCTATTACTTCATATTTATTATTTCTGATAGCGTTTGGCTTTAAGGCCAAATTGAGGATGAGCAGGAACGAGCTCCTTGCGCCAGTGTGCTGATATTTTACATGTAGGCCGAAATAATCCGATATTTCTTTTTAGCAGATATCTGACCGATATCAATATTGGGTCAGGATCCCCCGTAGAAGCAACCTATAATATTCAAGTTGGAAAATTTGTGAATTCCCAAGAAACTCTTAAATCATCTTTGCATCCCAATCCTCTCAGAGGTTCAATTATATCTGTTTGGTATCCTGTCAAAAATAATTATATCAAATTATTTCGTCCTGAAGTCCTAAATCACCAACAATGCAGTCTGTGGCAGCATTTGATCCGCGCCACGATTTCTATTCAGAAGATCGTTTCCAGTATCACAAAAGCATTTGCTAATAACCTCACTTTTTTTTTCTTCCACTCAACATTCCAATAATACGTTTACCTACAGCAGTCAGTGAACACGGCAGATTCTTCCCGCCTTATTTTGTGCCTATTTGGGCCTCTCGGCTGCTCATCAAACTGCTTCTTCTCTCCGCAGGAGGGCATGAACTGGGTTTGCAAAAGCGTCAACTCCAAGAAGAAATAGCGTCGCTTTCAGTCGCTGAAGACTCAGGATGTGCAGCGGCGGCGTGCGAACACACCGACACACACGACACCTCCTGAGCCTCAGCACGGTGGGATTTACCTGTGAATGTACGTACGCGCACTACTAATCTGAGGTGGACCTTTTTTCTTTTTTTCTCTTTTTTAAATCCTCTCACCTCCACCCCCCATGCATTACCACATCGCTGATGCTTGTGAATCTCGTCGCGTCTTCTGGCCTCCACTAACAAGGGAAGCTTTTGCCTTCGATGGGATCTGGCCCCGATAACACCAGCACCACCTTTACGATCCTCACCGTCGCTGTTCCTCCTCTGTCCGCCTGTTCCAACCATCCCCATCTAATCGCTCTATATCTCCATCCCATTCTGAAATATTTTTTTGTTTTGATAATCATTCCACGGCGGCTCCAAGCTCCTTTTCCTGCTACCGCTCGGTTTGAAGTGAGGTATATTTTTGTAACTGTTTTATTTATGGTGCAGTAGAGTGCTTTCAAACAACTGTTCGTGTGGTGTGTGAGAGGATTGACCGGACTCTCTCCCCTCAAAAATAATACTGTGTTAATATGTATAAAAAAAATAAAAAAAATCTACATTTTGGATCGGTTGTATATAGCGCAGCCTGTTTCATCATATGTCGCTATGCTCATATTATAGAGTATCCTGCTGTAACGTTTAGTCTATAATGTTTGCATATCTAACGTGTGCTGGCAGATCTGTAAGGGAGATAAATGTACTGTGAGATTCGATCCATTTATGTGTGGCCCCCGAGTTGGTGAGGGGACTTCGCCAGTTTTAGCGTTTTCCTTTTGATAATTTTGAATGTTAAGCTTCAAAGTATGAAAGAAAATGTATGTGAATAAAAATTTAAGAGGTTCAATACACTTTTTGAAGTAAGTGGTGGATTTATTTTTATTTTTTTAATTAGCAGCATAGTTTGTCAGAAACTGCATTAAAAAAATGTCATTTACCAATATAGAAATCAAATTAGAAAGCACCCAGTGGTTGGTCTGGGCTGCTTTTGCATGAATTACTGCATTATTGAGATAATTAAAATCTGGTTTGGTTAAGGAAGACCCGTTTGTTCTCCATGTTCCCCGCCCTATCTAAACTGTAGCGTCTCCACGGAAGATGAGCGATCAGCCACGTCAGTAAACCACGGCTCGGTTCCTTTTTTAATTATTTAGGCAAAATATTACATTCCTTCATTCAAAATCATGTTTTTACATAATATTTGAATTTTCTGAGTCCAGAATTACCAAAACCCTTTGGTTGTAATGAATCTATAAATGTTTCACTATCAAATTTGAATTACCAAAATACATGAAACTGTTTAAATAGGTTAAAGAAACAGAAGCAATATCCTTTATCCTTTTTTCCTTGACAATAAAAATCTTTACTGTTTTAACCCCACTAATGTTTTGTGCAGCGAAGGAACCGGTTGGCCTTTCTTTGGGTGTCTGCAGACACAGAATAAAAGCAGCAATCTGCGATCAGATGTGATTTGTTCAGACAGGCAGACAGGTGGTGCTGCATTAAGCTGCCCGTGTGAGATCCTGGTAGTTAAGAGGCTGGACAGGACACGCTGTACAGCTCTATTCTTCAGGCGCCAGCGCCAGATATCTGGAGACAAACACGGTCCTCATCCACCTGGAAGAAGCCGCCGCTTCTCCCGAGACCACCCGCGCGTTCAAGGGATCAGGAGGGGCCGAAACATCTGCTCGACAACAAGGCAGTCCTGAAACCTCCACCCAGCGGTGGAATGTATTTAATGTCCACTAAAGAACTGTGATTTGTAGCAGGGTTCACGAGAACGGTTTCAGCTTTTTATTATGAATGCGACAGAGTTCTTTGTCCTTACCTTTCTGTAGAGGGAAGTTCCACACGGATTTATGTATAAAATTACAGCAGCGGTCAGGGTTTAATTATGTAAACATAATTATAAAAAATAAAAAAAACATTTTATGTGAAAGGAAGCAAGATGGGAAGGAGTCAGTGTAATAATACAAAGAAGGAGACATGGAAGGACACAAAAGTAGTAAAAACATGACAAAGCAAGAAGGAATTAAAGTGAATGAATCAATAGACAAGGAATAAAGGACACAAAGTGATAAAATGATGCTGAGGAGGAAGTGAAGCAAGGAAGGATGCGGAAATAAGGAAGTCAGGAGGGGAAAAGGACAAACAAAAAAAGTAATGTGATTGTGGGAAGGAAAGATAAAACAGGGAAGGAAATAAGGAGAAGAGGAAGAAAAATAAGAAAGAATGGAAGATATAAGATAACGAATGAAATATGGAAATGAAACCATTTTTCCTTTTAGTTTTTCAACATTTACCAGGATAACACTGAAATCAAGTTCAATGTTTTTCCGGTCGGCACAAAGTAACGTGGGTAAAATTAAATATGTGTAAGCAAACATACTTGAATACAGATCTGTAAATTAAAAACGCCCTCCCTTGGTTGTTTTCCATTTATTCACTTCTGGTCTAGGAACCCATTAGGTTCCTTCAATCTAATCTGGTATGTTTTGTTAGAGATGGACGCATTTGCATTTCTCTCCTTTAAATGTTTCAGAGTTTTATTTATGAGAAATCCAAAGAATCGATGAACGGCAATTTTGAGCAGTTACGTTGGGTCAACCTCAAAAAATGTTGTTGAACCAACTTTGAATTCGGTATTTTGGTCTAATTGTTCTTTAATGTGTGTGTGCCTATGTATATATTTGAATAAACATACGTTTATTCATTATTTGACCTAAGAAAATCTGGATTGTAACTCCTTCCTGAAACAGCTTTTGTTTTTTCAGAACACATACTTACTGTGAGTTAACAAAAAAAGGCCTATTAGAAAACATTTGTAGGTGTTGGATATCTAACCGAGTGTTCTTGCTAAAGGAACAAAGCACAAAGTGTTGTGGTTGGCTTCGTTGTGGAATAATACCGAGGGCCTTCGAGGCTTTTAAGCAACCTCCTCTTCTCTCCCGACAAAGATTGTCATTGTTCGGCCTTCCTCTTCTCTCACGCAGACGGAACGTACAAGTCTTGTTCTTCCTCATCTCTGGCTCTCATCTCTGTTGCAATATCATCTCTGATGCAAAAACATTCAGAATCACATTTAGGAAAGAAGATTACTAGGGTTTTTCAAGAAACTTAAGGGGTAAAAATGTAAGTGTATTCTGGTTTGGCTTTTGTAGAAACCAACTAAAGCTAGTAGTGACAACTTGGCTATTAACACAATGATTCATCTGTGTCTTCAACATATTCAGGATATTAATTTTTGATCAATTAAAGATAGAATGCCCAATTTGAATAGTCAATAATGCCATTATATTTAGCATTAGCAAATGTGAACTGTTTATAGTTTATAGCCAATGCCTAAATTTGAAGAAACCAAAACAATCTATAAAACAAAAACGAATCGTTTTTTTTTTCTATTACTGAAAAGCAAAAACTGGTATGAGCTGGTATAGACAATTGATGGATGGATGATTTGGTCGATAAAGGTCTATGTGTGTTGCTTTTCAGAGTTGATACACAGTCTCTGAATGACTTAAAACTCCGTGAACGAGGCAAAACTAACAAAAGCCTTGAATTGCTGCCTATCTAAAGTCTGGAGTCTTTAGGCTCCCTGCAGTAAAAAAAAGCTTCCTAATATTTACTAATAAGGGTGATTTCCGAGGGTAGTAGGTTTTATTTAGGTGGATTAGAGTAAAAACGGCTAAATATAAAAGCACACACCACATTTCTTTTTGTATAAGATATGAAACTCGACGTATCCTTTTTTCACCCCACTGTATGCCATTTAGTTTTTCCTCATAACTAATCTAAAAATGCTGCCACAGCCATGCTGATACAAACAAGTCCTTCAGTTCAGTTTGCCTCTGACCAAAACCGGAGGCGAACTTGTCAATAAGATGTTTTAAATTCCATAGATAATATGGAACAAGTCTGCATTTGTCTTGTGAGCTCGAGAAACTTTATCTCGGTTTCCATCTAAAGATGGCAAAGTTAGGTCTGCTTGGCCGCACTGGTGTGTGTAGATCAGCATATTATAGGTTTTGTCATACAGAGCAAACATGTGGGTAAAAAAAAACTTGTTGATATCAAAGATTCATAGAGAATATATACATTTTTTCTAACAAACCCTAACAGAACAGTGGGCTTTTTTTCATTTACTGAGATCAGTGGACTGTTGTTTTCAACAAGCTTTTAAAGCAACACAAAGTAAGTTTTCAACCATCATCAAATATTTTAATTACTTTTGTGATTATACATCCACTTACAGCTCATTGAATGACAGCTCTGTCGTGGCCCGATGTCCGTATTGCTTTCACCGGCACTAAGAAACTGAGTAGGGTGGCAGGAACCCTGCCACACAAAACGACTACAAATGTGCCGAATGGTAGACAGTCCCTTAAGATTGGTCCTGTTTTAAGTAGCTTGCAAGCTCGAAAAGAGTGAGCACCCCTGCTTTACGCCATACGTCGCTTCCCTGTTTCTTATTTTCAACATCATAGTATGACATTGTTTCACCACAATTAGATTCATTACCTCATCACTATTCTTTCTTCACTATTCTTTTAGATTTTGTGATGTTTGGACATAAAACACATTTTTATGTGTTAATAATCATAAATCAGCTCGATGAAGAAGACCAGGCAAATCCAAGCAAGGCGTCGCCTGTTTTTATACCAAGCTGTGTGTTTCTGCAAATAATCCCAATCCTATTCTGCCTTTACCGTTGACTAAACAGATCTGTGTCTGTTAACACATTTAAATGAAAGAACAATAAACTTCTGCGGTCTTTTTAAAAGGTTAGCAACTACTTTGTTTTTGTACCTTTTACTGTGTGTGGGTTATTTAAATGATGATGCGTGTTTGTCACAGATCCGTATCTGAGACGCCGTGGACCAATCGGCTCTCTGCCTCGGTCTTCGTGGATAAAGCAGCTGTTCGGCAGCTGTGCGCACAAGTGTGAGAAAGCTGCGTGTGTCAGGAGATAAAAGAGGGAGTGTTTGTTGGTGTGCAAGAGAAAAGCAGTGGAGTAATTTATGCTGCACCTCCGACCTCTCGGCTCTTTGGCTGCCTGTGTCCCTCCGAGGTTTTGCTGACGTGAGAAAATACAAAAAAAAAAATAAGGCAGGAAAGGGAGTTTTGCTTCATCTCAAGAGGGGAAAAGAGGTGGGAGAAACGCGGAGGTGGAGCAAGATGCAGACTGACTGAAAATTTAGGTTTTACGTGTAAGTCAACCGCGAACTGTTGTCAGACAGGAAGGAGACATTGCGCTCAGAAACTCAAAACTGATATGTAAATGAATGCGTGCCTCACAAAAACCATGAAGGCCAGATAAAAACCCTGAGTTTAGGGTTTTAAAGCTGCGGGGGATCGTCTGGAAAGGTTTCACTTGCATCAGAGAGTCAAAATAGTGTGTTTAATAGTTTAAAATGAAGACATTAGTGAACTGATCCCAAGCTTCTTCCTGTGACAATGATGCAGCCAGAGATTAAACGTATAATAAAGCCAATTTCTGTGATAAAATGAACTTGAACTTGAAAATAAGAAACGGGGGAAGTGACGTATGCCGAAAAGCAGTCAGTACATTTGTAGTTTGGCAGGGTTCCTGCCACCCTCCTCAAAATCTCTTAGTGCCGGTGAAAGCGATAAGGGCTCCATTGGGCCATGTCAGAGGTTTCATTTAAAGAGCTGTAAGTAGACATATAATCACAAAAGTTATGAAAAGATTTTATGAATCTTGAAAAGTTACTTAGTGTTGCTTTAATGCACATTGTTGTACTGCTCTCTGTTAAGGTAGATGTTGGTCTACGTATTTCTTCATATCCGTATTTTAGACACTTGTAATGTCACCAACTATGCCAAAACAAATTCCTTGTATGTCCAACTATGCACTTGGCAATAAATGTTTGTCTGATTCTTATTTTGTTTTTAAAATCAGGAAATGGTGGCGCTTAATGTTTTTAGCAGCACCGTTGCCTTGCAGGGTTCCAATTTTTTGCTTGTGTAAGGTTCTCCCTCTGCAACATATGGGTTTTCTTTGGGTATTCTGGCTTTCTTCCACAGTCCAAGAGTAAGCAGATTCCTATGTGTATTTTTTATCTACCCGTACCTTTAAATCTGAACAATGTAATAGTGTGTGAGCCTGTTTTCACTGCCAATAAATAGATTCTGATTTCCAATCTTTGAAACATAACCCTGAAGCTTAGATGTGAATAAATGCATGCCTTACCAAAACATTACCTTTTTAAATTGCTGAAATCCTTTAGAGGACATGAAAGATGTTAATTGTTCTTTACTTTTATACTTTTTTCATTAAACTAACCATCAACGTGGATAATGTAATAATATAACCTACACATGGCGTCTCAAATTGTTTTGAGATTGCATTGTAAAATCAACTTTTTTTAAACATTTGTTTTTACCTCTGAGAACCTCCTCCACACAAGTGGATCATCCCTGCTGTGTGAATGGGATTGAGGCCCAAAGTGCTGGGTAGAGGAAAGCAGTAATGCGGCGGCTTAATCAGGCTGATGGGAATACACACACACACACACACACACACACACACAAAGAAACACTAGCTGAGTAGTCATCTCAAGACTTTCCATCCTGTTTCCTCTCTGCACCCATCCACCCCCATGCACTTCTGAGCCCTCTTTGCACTGAGTGGACACAGAAGTATTTAAGGTTTTGACTAAATGGTTCTTTTCCAGTATCAGCGTGTCCTTTAAGACAAATGAAAGCCTCCAACGGATCAGGGCGAACGGTGGAGGCAAGCGGATTATTTGTTAAACTAAAGAGCGCGGTGGAAAAAAATTAATAAAAATGAAACTTGCCTAACGTAGCAGTACGAATGGGAAAAGTCGTGTTTTTGATCAGTTACATTAGGTTAAGTTTATAGAGATGGTTTTTAAATTCTGTAGGTATAAAAACAGTAGGTCTCACAAAAATGTCTTTGAACTTTGGTGTGAGTTACTGCAAAACGGTCCGGATTTTTATGTTTGTTTTTTTTGGCAAATTACAAGAAAAACTAGTGAATGCTGTGATCTCATTATACATAATTTGATATAAAGATATAAAATCAGACAGAAAGTGATGACAATGTGAATACGGTTCCCAGTGTGTTTTGTATATTTGTGCCTATAAAATCCTAAAAAAGTGAAAAACAAAAAACAAATGATTCACGATCTGCTTTTCTATTGCCTGTAAGGTGGATATGAAAAATATAAAAAAAGAGCCTTTTGAGCAATAACCAAAAAATAAAAAAACAAGGTAATACCTTATATGGATGAAAGGGTATCAACTGTCAGCAAAAACGTCAGTGTAAATGCAGAGAATCTGCATTAGGTTCAAAATGTCACACCAAATCCGTGCCACAGTTGTAATGTTGCTGACAGCGGTTTATTATGAATCGCCCATGCGTTTTCACAGAGCAACTCCATCCTGTTTCTAGTGACCTTCATTTACCGATTTCACTGACTGCTGGACGTAAGAGTAAGAAGGTTCTTCTCTCTCCACGGAAGAGTCGCAATCGGGATCGCTGGGATTTTTGAAAGCAGAAGAGCCATTTCTGTATCCATTCCCCAGATTTGTACCATTCCTGACTCTGAGCTCCAGAGACAAGTTGTTGGATTTTTATGCTTAGTGTTTTATTTTTCTCCTGGAAAAAAAATGCTCCATCAGCTGCAGGACCTTTAATAGACATGTCTGCTTTCCTAAATCAAGTCCAATCCCAGCGTGGTGGAAATGGCTCAATTATGAGGCAATATGTGATTTATTGGTCTATTTTCATACATTTTAATACCTTTTCACCATTTTCCTAGTATTTGTATGTAAAGGTTTGAAAAAAGATATTCATTTAATATCATTTAAAATAAGGCTGTAAAATAAGATTGTATAGTTTTATTTCAAAGCTTCCTGTAAAATATGAGTCTGCAAATTTTTGCTTAAGTTTAACACCTCAAGCAGCAATTATACTTAAATAAAATTGAAGTTATTCTAAAAAGTATATTTCCTAGATTAGATCAAAAACAATGAGTCTCCATTCAATTTTTCCCTTTTGCTGTACTGAAGGTAAAATGTATTATTATTATTATTATTATTTTAACTTTAAAAATGTAGAAGTTGTTAGGGATTTGAAAGTTAAATTAACAAATTGCTAATTAGAGTAAAATAATAAATACGATGTCAAAAAAGCTCATTGCTAATGCTTATACTGACAGGGAGGTGAAGCCTTGTGGAGTCAAGTTGAACGAAAGGAGGGTTTATTATTTCGATTCCTTCAGTATGAAAAAATAAAAACTACCCATCTGATTTATACAGAAAAAAAAAACAGCTTTAATTCGAGGAAATAGACGGAACATAAAAAAAAAAGTTAAATAAATAATAGTAATAATCCTCCCCGGTAACAAATAACTTTCACACTGAGAAGCAAAGACGTGAAAAAACAAGATGTATTTAAATACTAACACACTCCTTGGTTTGCCTTTCCTTTGCTGAGGGGGATTTATTTACAGTAACAAAAATATAGGATATCAACCACGTTTACCCTTTAAATGAGATGATGGGATTTTCACACGGACAGTTAACAGCAGAGACCAGATTAAATGTATTCATTTATTTGGAACCCAACTCCAAATCACGTTAGCAACGTTTCATTTTTCTTTTCTTTTCTTTTTGTTGTTGTTGTTTTGTTTGTTTTAACTTCCCATTTCACAAAATATTTACAAAAAAAAAAAAAGATACTTTTTTATTCTTCTTCCTTGTGTCGGCTTTTGTTAGCAGCTCCTTTATAGGACGATGAATCGTTGCTTACGTCGCTCGGCTTTGTTCGTTTTGAAAAAGTTCGTGAAAAACTTCCTCCACCGTTTCTTTCACATAGTCATTTTAAAACAGCAGTCACCCCCCCCCCTCCCCCCCAATTGTTCTTCGTCTGAGTGCTTAAAAAAATAAAGAAAAAGAAAGAAATTCTTCCTTGCATGCTTTCAGCTGCAAACAGGAAGCCAAGAGCTCATGTGCTTTTTTTTTTCTTTTTCTTTTTTCTTTGAGAGGAAGTGACATCTTTGCCCTGCAGGAATTACAATTACAGCATCGTTGGATCGTCCAGATGCCCGATTAGTTTGGTCTGTTCAGTCTTGTGTCTCTACATGATTCCTAGATGTACCAAATAACACAAAGCCATAGTTATCACAAAGAAAATAGGAGGAAAACAGTCTTTTTTTTGTGTGTTTTTTGTCTGTCCTTCTGTGGAGGACAGGATTTAAGGATTTAGGAGGCGGCTTCCGCCCCAGAGAAGCGCCTCTGTAGTCCCCACCCCCGTAGTCAACGTGTAGGAAGGCATCCACAAGTGCATTGTGGGTCTTCCATGGAAGAGCGTTTTTTGCGTTCAAGCTGTGCGACGCATCCCTGAACTTAGCAAATGAAAGGAAGAAGTGCGGAGCTGATAATTTTTTTTTTTTTTAGAAGACACAAAAGACGAGGAGGAGGATATTATCCTCCCAATTTTAAACAAAATAAAATAGAAGGACCAAACCAAGCCAGCTTTTGGAAAAATATATGAAGATCATAAGGCAAGCCAGGCCTCAGCCTCACTGCAAGGGTGGTTATATCAAGAAAACCACAAGCTGAGACCAGAAGCCTATCGTCTTCTTCGCCCCCCTCTGGCTTCGGTAAAACATTGCGAAGAAGCTTGAAAGTTTTTTTTTCTAATAAGAGTTTCTTTTCTATCAATTTGTTTCCTATTCTATAAATAAAAATATGAATGTCACCCCTCCTGTCTTCAGAGCCCGTTATTAATATTCTCACGTGTAAATGAGCCAAGTATTCCCAAAGTGAGCAGACTTTGTATCTAATCTATACAGGAAACACCGGATGAAAAAAAACAAACAGATCTACCCTGCCTCCGAATATGTCCGTCTTCCTACAATGGGGGAGGGGGGGGTTCAAATGGGGTTTTCGTTGCGTGGACAGTCCCACCTGTTTGTGTTCTGTTCAGGGTCTATAAATTTCTACGGATGTGCTATTTAAGGAGCATGTCTGCTGCGTTAACTGGTGACGTAGTGTTTGGTGGAAGGTTGCCCATACAGCCCGTAGAAGTCGGCATGTCTGTGCGTCTGTGAGGCGTCTATCCAGTCCCTCACCGCCAGCCCCTGCATGGATGGACCTCCGGAGCCCAGGCCGGGGGGAGGGGGGTAGTCCTGGGGGCTCACCCAGGGGAATGAGCCCGAGCGCGGGTACGGAGGGTGACTGCGGTGGCCCGAAACGGACGGCACGCCGGAGCAGTAGCAGTTATCCATGGTACATACCAGGATCTTTCGCCCGCCGTACTGCGGGAGCACGGCCTGCTGGGAGGAGTGGGAGGTGCCGCTGCCCCCTGGCGGGAAGTGCGAGGAGCCAAACACGGAGCCGGAGTGGTGGTTGGTCAGCGAGCCGCTGCCGCTTCCGGCACCGCCGCTCTCCCTGATGTGAGGCGGAGCGCACGGGCCCAAAGTCTGCTGATTGCCAGACTGGCCCTCTCCGGAGGCGGAGCCGGACCCAAGGTAGGGCTGCTTGGCTAACGACGAAGAGGAGGAAGAGGAGGAAGATGACGACGAGTCCTTGAAACCCGGAGTGCCGTTTTTTCCTGCGCTCCCGTTTCCTTCTGGGAAGGCGGTGGAATGTTTCCTTTTCTCCGCTGCCGAGCCGTAGCTCTGACCACTGGGGAAAGCAGCGACCGTCTGCAGGAACGCTGACGGAGGAGTGACGGGGACTGAGACAGAATAAAGAAAAAAAGTGTTAGATGATTAAATACATAATAAAAACCTTTACAGCTTCATATGCAAATTTTTTTAAACTGCCTACCCTCGAGTGTTCGCTTCAAGCTCTTCTCTCTTTTTGAGATCTCAGAAAGGAACAGCTTTGAGTTCAGATTCCCGACCTTGTAAGGAGGGAGGCTGCTTCCCACGCACGTCTGAGACCTGCAGCAAGGTGACAACAAGGATATGGTAAAGCATCTCAGTAAACTAGAACGTCTTCTTTAATTTCAGTAATTCAGCTGGAAAAATTAAAGTTAAAGTTGAAGTGAGATTATTCAAAGTTATTATCTGGTCATTTTAATTAGGATGATTTATAGCTAATCAACCACAAGCATTCTAATGCTTGTGGTTGATTAGCTGATTTTACACACCTGTCACCTGCCCACATACCCGAAGGTACCAATGCCTGGATTACACACTGGTATCCCTATCATAATAGTTTAGTTTGTGCCTTTAACAGACTTTACAGTATTTAAGAATTTATTTTGCTTTCGATCCGTCGCAGAATTGATTTGTGTTTCTGTATTAACAGTCTGACAAAGAAGTTGCTCAGGGTTTTTCAGAATTAATTTTACTAAAAAAATCCTTCTCACAATAGATATATATATACATATATATATACACACATACATATATACATATATATACATTTATACATATATATATATACACATACACATATATACATATACATATATATGCACATACACACATACACATATATACATATACATATACATATACACACATATATATATATACATACATATATACATATATATATATACACATATACATATATATATACATATACATATACATATACACACATATATATATATACATACATATATACATATATATATATACACATATACATATATATATACACATATACATATACACATATATATATACATACATGTATACATATACACATATACATATACACATATATATATATACACATATATATATACACGTATATATATATACATATACACATACACATATACATATATACAGATATACATATACACATATATATATATATATACATATATACATATACATATACACATATATATATATATACATATATACATATACATATGTATATATATACATATATATACATATACACATATATATACATATACACATATATATACATATACATATACATATATATATATATACATATACATATACATAAGCATTTAGTATTAGGATAAATTATTGTAAGGTAAAAAACCAAAAAAAACCCTGTGTTTTAATGTATACAAAATATTAAGATGGTCTAAAATGTTTAGCCTTAAAACTCAATGTTGTTAAGATAAACACTAAATATTAAACGCATCTTTTAAGCTGTACATTGTAGGTTAAAAGATTATTTTGTCTTTAGTATTTACCAAGAAACTCATATGTTTTGTCTCTTTCCTGCCGTAAGTGCATAATAAACACTCAATGATTTATAAAGCATTTACAGATGATATATAATAACATATCTATAAACTACATAAGCTCTCTACAAGGGGAGCCTTAAGAGAAAGTGGTACCATATTTTTACATATCCAAGAATAGCACTTTTTTAATTAAAATTAAACATTGTTGTATTCTAATAACATGTAAATATTTGTAATAACATGTAGGCATCGGTTCGCCGACCTGTCTGTGAGGATTTTAACGGGCTTCGTGTTCTTCATGAAGCTCAGCTCCTCTGCCTTGCTGAAGGCCGTGTGGATGGAGCTCAGCAGCTTCTGGGCCTCGTGGCGCTGCTCTCCCAGGACCAGAACCTGGGCCGCGTTCTCCTGGAAGAAGCGAGCCTGGGCCCGATCCAGAGCCTCCAGCGTGCGGCCGAGGTCCTCCTCCAGGAGCTGGTGCATGCGCTGGTACTGTAGGCGCACCTCCTCCTTCAGCTCACACACCCTGTCCTGTGGGGAGACGGGTTTTGAAGCGAATGAGGCTTTCTCCGTGTTTAAAAGTTGTGAGTAAAGTGCTTTCTAACGTACCTCCACTGTACACTTGTCAGAGTCAAGCTTGCAAAGCTGTTCTTCAATCTCTAGCACTCGCTCCTCCACGCGCTCCTGCTGCCTCAGTAGGTTTTGCTGAAGGAAAAAAAAAAAAAAGTTTCAGGCTTTTCGGAAAGTCGTAGCTCCAAGTTTGCCACGAGCACTTAGTCACCATACCAGAGTTATTAGAAACCCTGGAGGTGGCTAATTTAGTCTGCATCCAACATACAATACCTGCTAGGGAGGAAAGAGGGGGGATGCTGCCATAGAAACCAGCAGCTATTTAGTGTTTGCATTAGAGAGTGAGGACCAAAGTTGGGGGAGCTGGAGGCAGACATAGATAAATGGTCGGTAAAAAAGCTCCAGCAGTGCCGGCCTCCCTTCGGTGCACTTCCACCCCCCATCTCCTCCTCCCCCGTTCAGGACTTTCTCTCTAAAAGATATTAGATCACCCGTTGGAGGCAGCTCCGTGAACCGTGGAAATATTTTAGCAACAGCACCTGTTATTTTTGGGAGGAGGATGGCATGTGAGCAACAGCAGATCATTTGGACCTGCTAGACATTAAGGCCCAGAAATGCAGTATCTGTTAGCATAGCATTATCTTGTATTTAAGAGCCTTCAAGTATTTCTTGTGACAATAGGTTTGGCTCACTTAACACACACACAAAAACAGGAAAAGGACATTTTCTAAACCCCCCCCCCCAAAAAAAACCACGTAACATTTTTAATTTAAAACATAAACCAAGATTATCAAAACTAATTGGGATACTA
>JAVLVB010000001.1:568021-585521 GCA_032876305.1 Orestias chungarensis | reverse complement strand
ATTTACTCTTAAATTTTTTTTTGCTTATAGACAGAAAATAGCAGCAGCTCTTTGTTTTTAATTTATTTACTTGCAGTGCCGATCACATCCAGTCTCCAGTCGATGTATTACAGAACCTTCTCTACTTTTGGTATTTGTATGCAAGGTTTTAAAAGCGGTATAACATATGTTTCAGAGAATAAGATATTAAATTTAATCTGATTTACAGTCAAGAGTCTAGGTTTTTCTTATATATACACACATATATATATATATATATACATATATATATATATATATATATATATATACATATATATATACATATATATATATACATATATATATATATATATATATACATATATATATATATATATATATATATATATATACATATATATATATATATATATACATATATATATATATATACATATATATATATATACATATATATATATATATACATATATACATATATATACATATATACATATATACATATATATATACATATATACATATATATACATATATACATATATACACATATATACATATATACATATATACATATACATATATATACATATACATATATATACATATACATATATATACATATACATATATATACATATACATATATATACATATATACATATATATACATATATACATATATACATATATATATATATATATATATATATATATATATATATATATATATATATATATATATATATATAAATAATAGTAAAAATCAAGATGTATTAACTGAATATTAAAACATTTTGAGGTTCTCCCTGCAGCATGTCGCAAATTATGCTGTATTTGTAAAACAAGGGTAATTTCCCCTTTACCAGAAAGTGTTTTGTTTGTTAAAAGGGAGTTCTTCATTTCCACTGTTACCATGTGCTTGCTGAGACTAGCTTGAGCTTTCTCAAATAGAAAATCTTTAAAGCCACCTGGATTTAAAATAATACATTTTGATTGATTCTAACTGGGATGTAAACAACTGAAAATGAATCTCTGATTAGATTCAGTTAATCATAAAGTTCAGAACAGTTTTTGAGTCGTTTTTCAGACCTTACCTCTTATTTTTCTATATATGGTCTTTTATTTTGAACTGAAACCCTTGGCGTTTCAATGCGCGTTGAACTTACTCTGATGTCGTTGCGCCGCAGCTCCACGTCGGTGACGGCGTGGCCGTGACTCGGGTGGCACCGGGCGAAGCAGCAGTACTGGCAGACCGCCGTTTGC
Organism: Orestias chungarensis; assembly: GCA_032876305.1. NCBI lineage: Eukaryota > Metazoa > Chordata > Actinopteri > Cyprinodontiformes > Cyprinodontidae > Orestias > Orestias chungarensis. The sequence continues at coordinate 584,273 of JAVLVB010000001.1, read as the reverse complement.
TCAGCCTCGCAGTGGTACAGCCGGTATTCATCGTGCTGTGGGCAGGTCCAAGCCTTCACCGCCTCGGCCTCCACCAGCAGGTGGCCCAGGGCTGAACACGGCTGCTGCAGGTGCGTCTGGATGTGGGACTGACAGCACGGCGCGTTGCAGCGCAGACACACCTTGACAGCGGGGAGCGGCGGGCCCCGGCGGCACAGGATGCACTGCAGCGCCGGCGCGCCGGCCTTCTCCACGCTCAGCGCGTTGTACCTCTCCACAATGTTGGACAGTTTGTGGTTCTTCTCCAGGCTGGGCTTTTGCGTGTAGGCATGATTGCACTCGGGGCAGCGGGTCAGCGACGAGTCTTTGGCCCAGGCCTCGCTGATGCATCCCCGGCAGAAGTTGTGCTTGCAGGGCAGTTGGATGGGATCAGAGAACACGTGCAGGCAGATGGGGCAGATTAGCTCCTCCTCAAAACAGTTCCTCCACGTCTCAGCCATGTCAGAGGCCATGGTGGTGCAGGCAGGCATACAAATCTGACCTTTTCAGGCTGCTTTGTATGTGTGTGTGTGTCTCTCTGTCTCTCTCTCTCTCTCAACGGAAACCTGACACTCTCCAAAACGAGCCTTGGGATAAAGTCCTGAAAGATCAATATTTGTTCACACAACCTCCCTGACTGTTGATGAGTATTGCTTATTAATGCAGCAGGAAGGCAAATTCCAGGAAAACTGAGCTAAAGGAGGCTTCAGGGCCAAAAAACAGGACAACACCTTAGTGGATTTCAACACATGAAACAGTCAGAGTTACGCCGTTCAGATTACAGGAAGCTGTGCTTTCCTTTCAACTCAGACTCAGACCTGCAGAACCGAACCCGTGAGCTAAAGGTAAACAAAAAATAAAAATAAATCAAACAAGCACCCAAACAAACAAACCAAGGCACAGAGAACCAGCGACCATCACCCAGATGCATGCATTTCCATGTGACACATGACAGAGGATCTTGATCTTTATCTGCTGCCACTCCAGGCCTTCACCCCAACCTTAACCACGGATTATGGTCGACTATTAAACCAATTCAGAAACCAAAGAAAGGCTCTTCAGGTCCACACCTCTGGTTGCTATTCATGCACACACAGAGAAAACGCCTTAGAAAGTGTGACTGTATTTCACAGGAGCCTCAAGGACGCCCGATCCCCCCCCCCTCAGTAATGAGCAAGCAGCGCAATGCTTTTGTCCTCTGAATTATAAATAAGCATCCAGCAGCAGCAGCAATCTAATCAGACCCAACCTGCGATCGTTTAACAAACCTCACAGATGATGGGGATGGGGGTGGAGAGAAGAAGGAATAAAAGAGGCAATCACAACACATTTGTATGTGATAAATGTGGCATGTATATATATTAACACACACACACACAAGGCCTCTGTTTTCTGTCTTTCCTAACCCAGCAGAAGGCTTTGCAGTCTAACTCCAGTGGAAATCACACCAGGGCCATCACGGCGAGGCTGTTTACTGCATAGTTAATCGTTTTAATGGTCCAGTCCAGCTCCTGCGCACAAAACAAAGGCTTTTCGGATCCGCAGGAATGTTGGCTGGCTCTCGCTTCCCCCCCCCCCCTCTCCTCTCCTCCGTCTCTCTCTCTGACACATCTATCAAATATCTCCTTTAAACGATGATTAATATCATAATTCCTCCCTATTCGTACCGTTTATTTTTCTACTCTGGTCTCAAAAACCTTATTAGCTCATCGACGCTTTCAGCCTTTTTTTGGTAGCCAACAGCACATTCGTGTCACTTCCTTATCTCGATTAAATCGCTTAAACTAAACAATTTTCTAACCACGGCGCATGTACAGACTCGGGATTTGCTGCTTTCATCCCAGCTACAGTCAGAGCTCTTCACAGGCAGCCATTTTTAAAAATATATATATATTTGGCTGATAAAAACACTAAAAAATATGCCCTCCTGTCCTTAAAGGGGACGTCGCGGTTTTCCGTCCTTGTTGAGGCTAACTGTCATCAGCCATCTTGCAAATCCTCTTTTTTCTTTTATAAATAAAACAAACAAAAAAAAAAACGGATATATGTAATCGGTCTCACCCGAGGCTGCTTTTAGAGAGCTAGGCAGAAAATAGACGAAGGAAAAAAGGTCCCGTCAGTAGTAAAAAAATCAAATGTTGTATTTCTGTCGGTGTTGTAGTCCTAAAAGAAGCCGTTGGACAGAGAGAGAGAGATGCGGGGGGGGTTCTGGTTGTGTTTCGTGGCCTGGTGTATCCAGTATGAGCCGATTCCGTGCTTCATAAATCCTATATACGGTTGTGAATAATAATGTGTGTTTTCTTCGCCCCCCCCCTCCTCGCTTCTGTTTCTGTCTCTATCCGCCAGGCTTGTTGGGCAGAGAAGAGGAATGCAGACAAGCTGACTTAGCCTGCGTCAAGAGCGACCGCACCAGCGCACCACTTCCGGCTGGGCCTTTCAAAATAATATCTGTTTGGTTTATTTATTTATTTTTCATTTAAGGTTTTCTTTTCACCCCTGATTTTCCATGACAAACACACAAATAAACAATTAAAGAAAACCACAACAAAGAAATGTATTTAATTTCTAATTAAAATAGTTTCTAATTTTAAATAAAATGTTATTAAAAAATATAATTGAAGGCGACTGTACAGTGGCACATTTGGTAGGTTTGATTGCACCTTGGGGTCATTACGGAAGGAGTTTTCCCTGTGCCTGCATTGGTTCTCTCTGGGTACTACGGCTTCCAACCACAGTCTAAAAGCATGACAGTTAGGCTGATTGGGTACTCTAAGTGCGAGTGTGTGTGTGTGTGTGTGTGTGTGTGTGTGTGTGTGTGTGTGTGTGTGTGTGTGTGTGTGTGTGTGTGTTGTGTGTGTGTGTGTGTGAGAGAGTGGTTGTTTGCCCTGTCTGTCTCAGTGTTGCCCCACGATCGACTGGAAACCTGCCACTCTCGCCCGATGTTCCCTTGAGATAAGCACCAGCAAACTTCCATGACCCTAAAGGGATAAGTGGGTTGGAAAATGGATGGGTGGATGTTTTTTTTTTTCATTTAATGCCGTTGTATTACATTTTATAAAGTTTAATTATAAAGCACATCTTGAGACATAATGTTCATTTCATAAAGGAACATATCTTTATAAAATTATTTCCTTTATCTGTTCTTTTCAATTGTAGTAGGACCTCGGAAATTCTTACTTTCGCTTGGAGAAGTCAACTGGAAGTCTCTAAAAAAACTTTTCTATGCCGACATTGGGATCCAATGTGGCTGCTTCTTGCACAAACACTTTTAAACTGTGATGGAAAAACAAAATGCAAAATTCAAAAAAAACAAAAAACCGACGAACTTACTTCGTCTGCTTTTTCCCCCCATAAGAATACAACAATGGTTCTCCTGGGTTTTAGACTGGGTTAATACATCAGCATTTTCACAAAGATGCAGCCAGGTTAAAAAAGAAGAAACTTAAGTTGTTCATCCGCTAAAACATAGTATTAATTTAGACGCAGGGAAAACACGGTAACTTCCCTATTTATAAAACGAATATCCTATTTTGACGGGAACCTAGAATTCAGACTTCAACTGAGATAAGCAGCAGAGATCAACCAGCGATAACGACAAACATGTGAATCGTGCAGGAGGAGAACTAACTTTCTGAAGGAACATGTAGGATTTAAATTATGTTTTACACGTTTAAATATGTTTAAGTCAGATTTTTATTAGTGGTATTGTGAATCCTGGGTCTATTCCCAACCAATAGAATATGCCTAAACACTGGTTTCATAAATCGGGTATCACTAAGGCTTTCAGTATGCAGCCAGGCTATTCAGGTAAACAATATAGTTCGCCCTGCCGTCTCACATCTTCTACAATAGCGTTTGTAAAAACTCTATTGATATTTTGTTTTTGTCTCAAACACAATTTGCATATTGAAAAGTATCCTTAAATCTTTAAATATGCATAAACAATCTATATACAATGCTCGAGAAATTATTGATACTTCACCGGTATAGTCTGCTTCGGGTTGGTATTTAAATAAGTAGTTTGTAATGTGATTAAAGGTTAAATGCTTCAAGGGGAATTGATATTTTTGCAAGGCCCTGGATAATAACCAAAAATCATACATTTAACAAAAAAGGTGAAAAAAAAAAGAAGGCCAACCATTGATTCCAGAGCTTTACTTTGAAGCCTCATGGTAGAACTTCCTGTTTGATTTAGCCACTTTTGCATGACCTGGTGCAGTTTCTCTTCACCATCAACCATCTGAGACTCCCCCTCTTTCCTTCTCCCACCTCCCTACCAGCTCCACCGTCACGTGATTTGGACAAACTACAGAGGAAAGGCCCGGAATTACGCTTAATGGGGGTCACTGTATGGGTCAGGCGACCGGGACCCTCACCATGCATCTGTGCTGCTGCTGTGGGGAAAACTCTTGAGCTGCACGTGGGTGTGTGTTGACAGTGTTGGGAAACACATTTGATGGTTTCTCGATGAAATCATACCTAAGCAAAACAAAACGTGTGTTTGCAGGTTCATACATGTCCACATGTTCCCTTAGATCTTTTAATCGGTTGATGAGAATGACTTTTTGGATGTTTGTGGTAAATGATTGTAAAGGAGAGGAGCTGATGGTTTTTGCTCTCCGGCGTAAATGTTGGGTTTATTTGACATAATCTCATTGAGCAATTATCTGAATGATGGGAACGTTTAATAATCTCTGGAAATCCATTTAAGAGAATCGAAGAGTTACAGAAGCTTTAGAAGTCTTTTGAAACTATTACTAAATAACAGATTGAAAACAATTGTAAGTGCCAGACATTTGCAATCATATCATTGATCAGAATCTAAATCCGGCTGTAATGATAGATTGAGATCTGAGACCTTAGAGATACATAAACAAAATTATAAAGTCAGCTTTTCATCACCTCAAGAACATTTCGAGGATCAAAGGAATGATTTGTTGGCGAGATTTTAAGAAATGAATCGAAAAATGTACCTTTACTTGAAATGGTAATTGCTGCAGTGTATTTGTGGTTCTCTCTAAAAGCTCAACCAGACAGAAGGCAGCCGACCAAAAATGCTGCTGCTGCTGCATCATCACTAAGATAATAATAATAATAATAATAATAATAATAATAATAATAATAATAAACAAAGTAAAACACCTTGAATCTAAACTCATTACGTTGGCTCCCTGTTGCTCATAAAATAGACTTTAAAATACTTTTTTTTCCCCCTTCAGTTTGCATCCAATTGTAGCTTCTGCTTCAAACCCCCAGTCTTGAATCTTTAGTCATGAATTACTAAATGGCTTAGCACCAAAATACATTAAAGATCTGTTGTTGCTGTATCAACCTTTAATATAGAACATAATAGAATGACTTTATTGTTATTCAGGTTCACAATGAGATTGCAGTCTTCACTCAAGTCTTGTGGTTCCAACTTACACTGCATCCCTAGAACCAGAATCAAACAGGAAGAAGCTGTTTTTATGTTCCTCTAATCTGCAAGAAAATGTGTGAAAACTAAAAACTAACCTGCTAGCTTTGATTAATAACTGGAAGGTTGATGAATTCTAGTGGGTATTCAATATTTGATTATCATTACTCCTAATGACCAGGATATTATTTGTCAAAAAGTAATCTTTGCTTTTCTAAATTTATTGCAAAGTTTTACGATTGTTTAATGTTCCCAGTGGTTACTATGGTAACGCACTTTGACCTTCCTTGCTGCTGATGTGTACCGTACAAGTAAAGTTTGCCACGTTCTTGAAGATGGACCGATACAATACTTGTAATGTCTCTGTTAGGGATGTGAAAGAAAAAAAATGTATTTTTTAATGCAGGGTAGCTATCTTTTAATTTTATTTCTTGAAATTCGGTATTGATTCTGATTTCCCTGATCTGTGGGTTCAAAAGAAAAACTGGATAGTAGCATGTTTTAGCCCTATTTCAGCAGCTAGCGCCATTTCTTAGACATGAGGAACCCAATATATTCCTATCGCCGTGTCATAGACATTGTTTGTGAGACTGTGAGTTCTCGCAAGTTGATGACTGTTTGCCTGAGTTTACTGATGGTTGATCAAGAACTGTGGTGATTTAAGACCAAATTATTGGGAGCCAGATTTGAATTTTTTATATATATATTTTTCGAATGAGACAATTAAAACATGGCAGTATTTCATAGTGTATTATATTAAGGGACCTCTGGTCTAGCTGAAGGTCTCATTACAGTTGAAGCTAAAATTTCAATTCCTAATTCTTAATTCAAAATCAAAGTTAAGCTGGTAATGTAAAAATAAAATAAAATGTGATTATCTCTTCAGTTCAGAGGCAATAACGGGGTGCAAGACCTAACCTACTGGACCACTGGCCCTTGTTGGCCTCTGTCGAGAACCGCCTCCTGCAAACAACTCTTTTGTTTTGTGCTGCTAACACCAACTGGTGAGGAGTGTGGGTCTAAATGGGAATATTGTTTAGATATGCTTAATAAAAATGATTACTTGAATTATCAGTTTTAAGGAGGAAAAGAGAATCACTAAGGTTTACATATAATGTATTCCAATTTTAGAACCGCACCATCATGTTTTAATTTTCTGAATTCATATTGAGCACAAGCTATAGTTATTTTCAGATCCTTAATTGGTAAAAAATGGTAATGCATACGTAAAGCAATGTAAACCTTGACGGCTGTTCATATAAATATAAAGTAAACGTAAAGGTATTAATAGGAACTCATGTATTTTACTCAGTATTAAGTTGAATCTGTTTTAAATGAAACTGAACTGTGAGATTCTTAACTCTTCTATGGCTTTAGTCTCTCGTGACAATGAAGTGAGTTTATCTTGTAACCAAGGAACGTTTGCTCATGATTCAGTTTGCTGTCCCCACACATATGACCAAAATATCATCTGGAAAGCTTTTGTCATCTGACAAGACAATAGAAATTATTTTTTTATGGCTGTATTTCCTTATAATGTACTGAATACACTTCAGTAGCTCCTTATTCAATTGAATGTCAAATATATTTAATGAATTGGCAAATTACAAAAGAGGAAAAACTTTAAGATGATCAAATAAAAAATAAGAATTTAAGGAAAAACATTAAATTTAAAAGTCATTTCAAAAGCAAAGTAATAGCCGAACGATATTTCTCAACTTAGCTGTAAGCTTATAGCTATAAAAAGGAGATATAGTGTAACATAGAGGACAGGAGGCGCGATGGTGCTAACTGGAAGCTGCTAACAGAACATTTTGACTGTAATTCACTCAAGAAATCTCTGTCGAAAGGGAAAAGACTTCTAAGAAAACCTGTATCTCCCCGACAGGGAAACGTTGGGGATCAGCGAGATTGAAAAAGAGGAAACTATAATAAAATATATTCTATTTAACAAAGACTTTAAGATTTTGATTCCGAATAGTAATTTCTGCTTTTGAAAAAAAAAAACTGAAAAATTAATTGCTTTTTTTTACTGAAATTCTAGTTTTTCAATCTTTTTTGGCACAAAGCTGATTCAGTATTATTCCGAATTGATTCTGTAGTAGACAGGATGAGAACGGTCACGGTTTCGTCTTGCTTTGCTGTTCCTTGGTCAGGATTTAAAGTTAAAACATTGTTTTATTGCCTTCATTTTTATATTTAAAGGCGCAGAAGATGATTTTTGGTTTTGCCAATAACAACTTAAATCCACCAGCTATCTATTTGTTAAATTCTGCTTTATTTATCATATGTGTATATTTCAAGTTGTACTAAAACACTAAAACTGGAGTATTTGATAGGTATACTTTGATAATATATGATAAAGTTTGTGGGATTTGTGTTTTTTTTTTTTAACCAATCAATGGCCCTGCTAGATTTGATAGATAATGTTTAATACATTTTGCTTACATGTTCTAAAGGAGGTGAACATGTTCACGATTTTCCATTACTGGGTTTATGTACCATTGGAAGATAATGTGTTTTATACAAGTTAGTTCCGACCGACTAATCTGATTGGACGAGAGGCTTTCCATGAGCGCTGATATTCACCGTTAACAGCACTGGGACTGTTCACAGGCGTATCACTCCGCTACACCAGAATTCTAACAATTAATTTTAAACCTTGCAAGCAGAACCGTTTGTTGCCTGGCAACAGCGTTGTTTGAGGCACTATTTGTGTTGGCGGAACCAAACAGATCATCAAATAAACAAATAAATCACAATCTTATGTGGTTTAACATTGCTAACTAATCAATTGTAATTTTAGAACTGTCGTAATAAAAGCAATATCACAATCGAAGTAATCCTGTATCGGTAACTATCGGTGAAGTCAACAGATATGTCCTTTATAATCATATTATTAATTTTCACAAGATTAAGAAGCCCTGATTTCTCAGGGCGAACAAAAATTGAGTCAAACTCTTATTGTTCCTCTCCACGGAAATCTTTAGTAAAAGGCGAAAGATTTATACGATCTGAAGAGAAACGAGAGCGTATGAAAACAAATGGGGGAGTCAGCACATATATTCGTAGTAAGATGGGTTTAGGTGACGGTGTCAAATAGTAAAGCAAGAAAAGATGTGAAAAAAGCAAAGTAAATAATCTAAACAAATGCAAACATTCCGTAAATTAGATAAATAGTAGCTTTTTCTAAACTATATGGCCAGTTTAGTTGTTTTAGAAGGGTTATTGTAAAATGTTGACGCAAGGCATGACGGGATTTACCGTTGCGTTATTTGAAAAAAGCAGAAGGTATGGTTTATTTACCTGTATTTAAAATATTATGACAAAAAAATATGTAAATTAATTGCAGATACTTTTATCCAATGTTGCAAATAATATATAAGCTTTTCAGTGGATTTTGTAAAGATGCGACGCTCCTAATAAATGTGTAATTGGCTGGCTTTGCTTTAACCAGCCACTAGATGGGGCCATTTTTCACTTTTCAAAACGCAAATCGTCTTAAAATTCTGTCCAACAGTGTAATACATTTCTGACAAACATTATAAATCATTTAAGATAAGAAAAAAACAAAACAATTTAAAATAGCTTTATAAAGCGGCACATATAATCCTCAGCCCTTGAATATTTTCACATTTAACATAATAGAAATCAGTCTACTTTTTTGAAATTTATTTTGATAGATCAAGTGGGCAGAACATTTCAATATTTTAATTTTTACAGTTAAAAATCTCTGTGGCATGCATTTATACTCTCTCTTTATGCATGAAAATGTCTGTATTTGTTTCTCTACTTGCTTTTCATTCGCTACGGAAACGTTCTGTACATTCTTCTTTCCTAAATATCTAAGGTTCAGTCAAGGGTGAAGGAATCATGGAATCAAGGAATCTTTATTTGTCATCACATCACATGTGGTACATGAGGTGGGACGAAATTCTAATCCCCCGGTCCATGTGTATGTCTTGGAAATTGGATTTAGGCCTGGATTTTGAACGGTCTGATGTTTAATGTAGCTGTGGCTGCATGTATGCATCTTCCCATCGTCTCTCACCATTGTCCATGAAAAGCCTTCTCACTGCATGCTGCAGCCAAAAGCATGTATTATCATTCCTTTTTTTTTATTGCTGATTAAAATCAGCCCAATTAATTTGGTAAAACGCAACTTTGAACTCATAATTGTAATTGTGAAATAAAATCACAAATGGTCTTAGAAACTGTAGCTCACTGTGAAAAATAAGTAAGTAAATAAGTAAGAAAGTACTTAGATGTGACAAAAATTATAATTAGCACATTTTTTATATCTAAACTACCCATTTCAACACAATACAACATGATAAATGAACTAGTGTTTAGCAAAATTTGTTGGAATACAACTAGTTTAATGTGTTTTCATTTGTTAGTTAGGGAATTTCCAATTCAAGCTGTTTAGATTCAGGTTTAGTGAATACCATGCACACAAAAATAGATTTTTAGGAAAACAGAAAAGAGAAGAAAAGAGGTCTGATGTGAAGAGTTTCTTTTTTATTCTTACTCTGTTAGCCTTTTCTTTTAAGGCAGCTGCAAATTCAAGATGGTTTTTCTGACTTTGGCGAATGTGGAAATACAGACCTTCAGTGGAGACAGTAACAAGAATTAGTTTATTCTTTGTGGATTGATGTGAGTAAATGTGCAAAAGGACCAGAAACAGGCTTAACCTTGAGTAACAAAGAACAAAAACAAGCCCCCTGCTGTGTCTGCTATAACAGAGAAATAAGGTGTTTGCTTTTATTCAGACATTTAGAAAAGTTATTCAGATCCAGCTTATTTGCATATATGTGGAGTTTTTTTTATTTAACACTCTGTACAATTTTAATTTTGTACCAGCAATTTGAGAGAGGCAGAACAAATAACACAAAGTTTAAGGAAACACTTTCATGAAATTCTGATTGCGATTTCAGTATAAAGGGTCATTAATCATGTATCCTGGCTGTTTCAGTCTGTGGTTCCCATTGGGACTCAGTTCTTTGATACAGTTTTATTATATTTTTGTCATGAAGGTATTTCCATAGGTTCTTTTCCAAAATGAGGTCATGATTGGCAAAGAAAATGACTTTGGACTTGAGTTGCTTCTCAAAATAGTAGTTGGAGTATTTCATATAGTCTTCTGTCATGAATCCATATGCACTCACCTGAGGATAAGAAAGAAATGAAAATAAATGAAACAAATCTTCCCTTTTTTCTATTAAAAACTTATGAAATAATACTTCCTCCATTGTCACACTCAGAAGTAAAGTAACTGTATGCGTAACAACCTGATCTTTGAAAATAAAAGTCATAGCGCTAAAATTTGCTACATTTGATAGAACAATTGACATCAATAGTTTGCGAAAACTAGAAATTAGTCTTTGACATCGCTGCAGAGGAATTTTGGCTCTCACTTCTTTTTATACAAGCATATTGGATCGTTTTAGGTTGAGCAGATCCTTTAAAGTTATGCAACAGTATCTTCACTGGATTTAGTTCCAGACCTTAATATTTGATTTGGATCATTTTGATGCTCTATGAACCATAAGTCCTTGGCTTCTGTTAAAAAAAACATCAAAGTTGTCCAGATCACGAAACATCAAAGAAGCCTCATATAATAAATTTTCGGTCTATTGAAATCATTACAAAGAACACAGACATTGTTTTTGCTGTATCTATTCTTGGTCAATGTTATTTTTTGTGGTGTGTGTACTTTTGTGAAATTAAAGTATTCTTGGATTTAGTTTGTTTTTGGGAAGCCGTCCCAAATTTGTTCACCTTTCAAAAAAACATTTTTTTTCTTTTAACTATACTGCGCATAAATCTTACCTTTCAAATACAGTTTCGTGGATTAACTTAATAAGACTTGCTTGTTTTAAATCCCGTGAAACATAAACAATGTAAATGTTGCATTAACTGAACTCAGTTCTATTAACTGTTTCCAGTTCATTGGTGTCTTAAAGCTTTTTAAGTGACTTGGGAAACTTCAGAGACTGAAAGATGTCAGCATTTTAGTCTCTTATTGCATCATAGGCAGCTTTTTCAGATATTTCAGAAAAACTTCTATTTACATTTTTTTTTAAAATTTACAATAAAGTTTTAAATGTGAACAATAAGCGTGATTAATCACAACAAATATATGATTTAGAAGTAATTATTTTTTTCCATAAAGGGCGGACCCTGCAACTATCAGACTTATGAACTTTAGCCCCATATTCAGTTGAATAAATCCAGCAGATAACACCATTTCAGTGATTTATTCTATTTATTGGGCTTATAAAAGGATCTGAGTTCAAATTTTGTATCACAGACATGTAAATGTGAAGTAGTATGACCTAACTAAAAATCAACCTAGAAGCTGATTTAGATGACAAGTTCCTGTAATAAATTAAATAAAAACAATTTTTACATCTACCAGTTTGTTCTGTCTTTAACTGTAATTAGTTTTAATCATCAGAAATATTTAAGTGTGATAAAACAGCAACATCTAAATAAATCTGCATTGAGATGAGTAACTTGAGCACTGTAGAGTTAAAAAGACAAACCCTACCAGCTGAACTTTATATCAGATTGACTATAATTAACTGCAGATTTGGACTCAACAAGACTACATATTGAAATTTAAGGAAAAAGAGATACGTTGAGGTCTTTATTGAACTTTTTGTTTGACATTTACTTAAATAGATGTAATTAAATCTTCATACACTTACTGTGTCACAAGCATGCAGAGCCACAAACAGAGTAAAAGCTCCATTGGTTGGCCGCACAATTGGCCAGAATCTTTTATTTAGTTTATTTGATTTTAAAAATCTGTGGGCAGAAACAAACATTTATTAAAATAACAACCTTAGAATATAGGACAATACTTTTCAGACAAGTATGTCCCAATCCCTGCCTCTGTTGATTTAGCGCTCTAAAACATTAGATTAACATTTAATACCAAATCCTCCTAGTTAGCAAATAGTGCCCCAAACACAAAACACTGAAACCTTTATTTATATGATTCAAAAAATGTATTTTTTTATTTTTAAAATTAAAACAGTTTAATCTTGATTGGTAAACTATTGAAATGTTTTTTCTATACATATTTGTTCATTTAGAGATCATTGTAAAAACCGGTGTTACACCAAATTCTGTGACCCATCATATTCTGCGACCACAGGGGGCGAAAGCGTCTGCATTGAATGTCTATATGCTGTCGTTTAAATAGGCCTATATAAACCCACTATTAACCCATCGTTCAACAAATCGACAAACGATAAATAAATGTTTCCAAGCACTTTGTTGGGTGGGGAGGGGGTTCGAAACGGTTTTTAATTTTTCCGCCCCCCAGATCAGCTCTCTATTAAACTATTTCCCACTGTTGTGTCCCCCCTCACTACAATCTGGACTCGCTTTATACAATATTTGACCCTCACATAGCCATTTTCACACAGGTCACAGATGATAATGGGAATCACGCATGATATTTTCTCTGTCAAAGTGACCGGAATAATATTACGTGAGATTTACAATCTCCAGATGTTTTGGTGCTTTCGCAGTTTACATAAAGAGTCTTCTTCTCGCTGGTTTTCAACACGTAAATGCAGAGGAATGTACGCTCTCGCCCACCTCACAGTTTGTCTCACAAATCTGTAAATTCTGTCAAAGGCAAACAATAAATCCAAAATATTTTTGGATCCTAGGAACGCATGAATACTAATCATAATAAACCATCTTGGTGCCCCATCCCAATTCAGCCAAACATTCCCTTTTTTTTAACAATTACTTCAGTCTAAGCTAATCATAATCAGAAAATTGACTGGAATTCAGTCTTATTTGTTGTTGTTTATGCTTTCCTGAGATTTTCCCAGAGATTTCAAGGTTTACTAATTCTATACAATGTTGTAGTTGTGCTGCAAAATGAAATGTAAATATTTGCAAAGCAGTGGACTGTTTACCCGTTTGCACCTACAAAGGCTCACAGGTCATATTTTGTATCTGACTGAGATTTCTCTGTAACTAATGCATTAAATTAAGTAAATAAATAGTAATTAACTGTCAAATATTTTTAACAAGACATTCAATTTGACAGAAATGGATCAACAGAATGTCGCTTATTAATTAGAGCTTGTCTTAGCCAGTTTTAGACAGGTTGGAAGTAGTTTTCCTGTGCAACGAATGCAACCTGCAGGAAAGCAACCTTGAGAAAATAAATTATAGATAGAACTGTGATGGAAATGTTGACCTGTTTCTCACATATCGCAGGAAATCCTGGTGCAGAACAAAGAAGCGGCTCTCGTTGTACTTTCCTGAGTAGTAAGTCCTGGCGCTGGAAATCGAAAGAAAAGAAGAAGATGGTAAAGATGCTAGAGCACCAAATACACACCTGGATATAGAATATCTAAGTTAACAGAGCTAACATAATCAAACTCCAACAGCACTTTGTTGTTCCATACTTCGTGTCTGCTGTACGTTCACCTGGTAAACAGATCTATGGTACTTTAGACTATTTAAAGACAAAGACTTATATGAACACACATCCACTGTTTCTAATTATGACACACCTTCACAATGTTGTTAAACTATCAAGTAGATAGATTCATAATTTTGATTACATAATGTTTCTATCTAATGTACATAGCTTAAGATTATATTGCTTGAGCATCCTAGCTCCCATCCTCCCATTTTGTTGCTTTAAAACCTACACACCTTATTGGTGCCTGATTAATGCATAGCCTGCATGCAATGCAGGCAATGCAGGCATCTGTTATTATTCACCTCAAAATTTCTATCAGAATTAATGCGGCCCGAACCGTAGCGTGCACCCCCACAAACAACATATCAAAACGTGCGTACCGATCCCGGGAGGTGTGCTATCACTTTTCTTTTACAGATGAGAATTCGTTTCGAAGTAATTTGCAAAAAACTACGTCCGAAATTTCCAATAGGAATGAATGGAGTTGCGGTGAAAAAAAATCCTAAAAATCACACATTTTTGAGCATTTACTGTTTCATCATATATTTGTCTAGAAATGTCCTTTACATTTCAGTTTGTAGGTATGTCCGTGTTCTGTCAAGAAGTTAAGACGATATAATGATATCTATCATGGTTTTTGCACTGAGGCAGCCATTTGCGGCGCCAGGTAGGCAGTAGCGCAAAGGGTCTTGCCTAAGGACCCACACTGGATGCTGTGGTGTGCGTAATAAATCAACTATATTAGGATAAGTTAACATGCTGATGACAACCAACATGCTAATTTAGCATTATAGCTAACATTAGCATTCAAGCTAATTTTGATGTAAAAGCTAAACTTTACATACTGAGTGCTGACATTAGGTGTCAGTCAACATCAGAATCAGGCTTTATTGGCCAAGTATCCTCACACATACAAGGAATTTGTTTTTGGTTACACAGATGCTTGCAGTGCACGAAAAATACAGTAAAGAAACATTTGTAACATTTAGCATGTGTAATTTATATTGTAAAAAAAGTGCAGTTTTGTGCAGTATAAAAACTATTGAAGTTATAAAAATATATAAATAAATTGTTAAATTGTTCATGAGAATAATGGAAGTTGGAAAAAAGCTTCTCTGTAGCCTGGTCGTACGGGTCTTCATGTGGCTGAAGACCAGTAACATGTAATTAAGACCCCACATAATAATTATAGCATTTAAGCTAATGCTAGCATTTTAGCTAATATTTGCTTATACACTACCATGTGCGTAATACATCAACTATATTAGGATAGGTTAACATGCTCATGACAACCAACATGCTAACGTTACCATAATAGCTAACAATAGCATTTAAGCTACTTTTGATGTATGAGCTAAACTTTACATACTGACTGCAGACATTAGGTGTCGGTCAACATGTAATTAAGAGCCCACATAGTAATGATAGCATTTATTCTAATGTTAGCATTTTAGCTAATACTTTATTATAGACTACCGTGTGCATCATATATCAACTATATTAGGATAGGTGAACATGCTAATGACACCCTACATGCTAACATTAGCTTTGTGGCTAAAATTAGCATTTAAGCTAACTTTATTTATAATGGGTAAACGAAACATACCCAATGGAGTAAGTAGCTGTTAGTCAACATGCAATTGAAAACCCCATTACTACACTTACTAGATATTATTCTTCAGAATGATTTATATACAGCAAACCTGAATTGGAGCAATTACAGCTTCAGGTAACTTCAGGCTTGTCTATTCTGTAGTTGTAGCTAATGTTAAATGCTCATCCAGCATACTGCAGGTAACCTTTACATTGTTTTGCAGTTCAATTTTCCACCCTCTTTTGTAAGTCGCTTTTGATAAAAGCGTCCACTAAATGGATAAATGTAAACCTATTCTACCTTTGTCCATTTAGAAGCTCATTTTCAGTCAGACTGGATTTGGAGCATCTGGTAGGCTAAACAACAGATTTTGACTTTGATTTCATGTCAAGTAATGAATCTCCACATATTAGCTGTTTGTTTGAGGCCATTGTGCTGCTGGAAGACAAAACTCTGAACCATCTATCTTCTTACCGATGCTTACAAGCTTACAACATTTACACAGCATGAGGCTGCCAATACCATTTCACAATACTTGGATGGTGTGCTTAGGGTGATGGGCGTCGCGAGTTTTCGTTTAAATGTTAGGTTATGCAAACAGACTAAAAGGTTTAATTTAAGTCTTACCTAATTCACTTCACCCTGGCTTCTTACTATCAATGTTTGCTGGGATTCTCACATAAATTCATGTGAACTAAACTGGATGATTTCTTATAGTTTCGTTCTAAAAATGATTTTTTTTTTTTTTTTTTTTTTTTTTTTT
>JAVLVB010000001.1:528467-539366 GCA_032876305.1 Orestias chungarensis | reverse complement strand
TTGATTGGAAAAGTAGGCTTTTCCTGCTCAACTGAATGCCGGGTATAGGATCTCTGCTTTTAGGAGGTGCTCCACCGCAACAGCTTGTGACAGGAAAGAAACCACAATCATGAATTTTAGATGTGTCAGACCTGTAGTGCAAGAGAAGTCAGGCAAACAATTAACTAAGACCTGCTGAGGCACCCGGAGCCTATGTACTTGCACACGAGGAGAGGGCTGGCTTAGAGCACGGTGTCATGAGCAATAGCAACTAACAAAGAACGCCAAAAAACTATGCCTGTAAATCAATGTTGTTACTGCACCACGACAAATGAAACTAAAGAATGAGTAGCTAATAAAAAAATGCTCCTTGCAGAGCCTGCTGACTATGGGGGTGTGTGTGTAAAACCAACATTCAAATTTTTGTGTAAAGGCTGAAGACAAATGCAAACAAATACAAAAAGGTATATTTTGTCTGCAGTGAATAAGAATTCTCTCTCTGTCTCTATATCTATGGTTCCACATTTACTACATCCTCTATTTTCATTACTCTTCTTAAAATTGTAAATGTTTTTTTCCCCCGCATTTGTTAGCGTATTAATTTATTACTTCTTTGAAGAATTGATGATATCATTTAACAGATATTAAGCATCTGATCAACCTTTCCTCTTATAAACGAGTAATAACCTCCTAAAATTTATAACTCACTGTATTGATAAGCAGTGTTCTATTGCAGCTTCAACCCAATATTTAATTGCATTTTAAAATAATAAATAAATTGTTTAGTTAAATGAAAACTAACTTTAAATCAAACTAATATATTTAGTATACATTTAATTACATAAAGTTAAATGGTTTATTCTTCATTATTATAATAATGTTATTTCATTTAGCCTGATTTATAGATTTTCATGCATTAATAGGCAGTTTAAATTCCCAGCGTGCTAATTTGACGTTTATTTTAGGACCTTTAGACATTCATAAGGAGCTCCATTCATCCTATTTCTGCCTGTTTCCTGTCTTAATCCTGTAGAAAAGTAGACACAAAAAGTGAAAAAAGAGGAAAAAGTAATGTAATTGGATTAGGACACAAAACATCATAATAATGTGAACTTGGTGGAAAAGTGAATCCTCAGAGTGGTGGACGTGTGTTTTTTGTTTTTTTTTAACCTACAGACATCTTACTTTCTTAATCTATCCCCTGGGTCTTTATAGCTTTATTTTAATTTGCACTAGGTGAGAAGCTGTGCATCACAGCCAGCTTGCAGTGACCTATAAATGTTCAGGTGAGAAGAAAAAAACTGGAACAGGCGTTTAACTGCTGAGCTGCTATTACCTGGTTTAACCACTAGGCTTTGCTGTGTGCTTTATAGTGGTGTCTGTCTGTTTGCTGTGCTGAAGAAAACAAAAAACAAAACAAAACAAAAGGGTTCATGTACTGAAAATGTCAGAAAATGTTTTACATATTGCTATATGCTAAATTTATTTAGTTTCAGTTATTTTTTGTAGGGTGGTTTTTCTAAGTGACATGACATTTTTTACATCACCTATCTAAAATGAATCTAATTTTCTTTAAGCAGATAATTAAAAACATGTGTTTCGTTGTCCTTTGCTGTTTTTTCTTTAGTGTCGCCACTCACCATTCAGCCACCACATAGCGTCAGACTCACCTTTCCCAGAGTTGTGTGCTGTCATCCTGCACACCTGAATTATTTCTGTTCATCAGGGCAGGGAGTACGAGAGGAGCTGATGGCGAGTACTTCGACGCCTGAGTGTTAGCCAGTAACGGTGTTTACCTGGAGGTGCCCTGGATCCTTCTTGTGGCGATCTACCTGGTTTTCTGGACAAAACCTTCCTCGTGACGCTGTGAAACGTACCCACTGGTTGCCCGAGTTCCCGAACTCACCACCTCCGTCTGATTGCAAGTTCCGCCTGGATTCTCCGACAGGCCACTCTAACTGAACCTATCTGTCCGCCCTCCATCGCACTTCATCCTCAACGACCTCGAACACCCTCACCAACCCCCCAGGCTTCGCACCCCACTTCCACAAGTAAGATCTTTCCAATATCTGTTAGCATTCCCGTCTCCGACGGCATTGAGTTCACTACTCCTGGTTGTGTTTTTATAGTAAGCCGACCACTCCATGAGCCCCGTCTCTCTCTGGACCAGACCCGTTACCTCACCCTGTTGTTCATTCCAAATTTTCTAATAAATTCACTTTCATTGATACTTCCTCTCCTGTGTTGTGTTCTGCATGTGGGTTAGTAAAATAATCCCATCATGCCAGAACACTCAGGCCAACAAACAAGCCCAGCAGATATGATCAGCAGAGAACATTATCCGAACAACACACCCTGTTATAGTCTCACAACATAGCCTTAAGAGAACTAGGCGCACAGCAAGCTAAAACCAACCGACGGCTAGACGAACTTGCTAAATTTCTTCAAAGTTCTGTTCTTCAGAATCCATCTCCAGCTCCTGCGTCAGTTCCAGATCCAGTCCAGTAAGTCCGACCGACGTTTCGCGAAATCTGTTCTCCTACTCCTGAAAGATTCTCTGCTGACCTGAGCAAATGTAAGGGTTTTCTGTTACAATGTTCAATAATATTCAATCACTCTCCGAAGTTTTTCTCACGACAGCTCTAAGATCGCTTATATCTTGTCCCTGTTGTCCGGGCGGGCTTTAGAATAGGCTAAAGCCCGTTTCCCTTCCCCCGCAGATTATGGTTGCTCCTTTGGTAATTTTCTGAGGGAGTTCTGACAAGTATTCAGTCATGACTCAGATAAATAATTTAATTCACGCGAATTATGGAAAATCAAACATGGCCAGTGCATATACCTGACTTTGCTGTAGATTTCAGGATAAAAGCTGCAACTACCTTAGACGAACCAGAGACGTTAGAAGAACTGATAAATCCAACAATTAGCCTGGATAACCGAATCCGGTCTCGTACTAGGGATAGAAACCAGAGAGACCAGCCGTCTAAGATCCTGGGAGGTGTTACATCTACTCCTGTGGTCTCTCCTCCTCCTCCAACTCCTCAGGACCAGGTGGGTTGGACCCGCTTCTCTCCAGAGGAGCGACAAAGGCGAATCTCAGCTCGTCTTTGTCTGTACTTCGGATCCCCTGAACACTTCCTCGCCCAGTGCCCGGTCCGTTTAAACCACCCGGTCCGGCAGTAGAGGCGAGGAGGTTGGCGGACCACCTACAAAGTAACGACTCCCCTCGCCTATCATTACCCGCCACGTTAATATTCAAGAACCAGACATTCCCGTTGTCCGCTCTGGTTGATTCAGGCTGTGAACAGTCTCATTGACAGCTCGCTAGTCCAACAAATGTCTATCGAGACCAAAGCACTAACTGTCACTCTACGAGTCACGGCCAGTGATGGAAGATCCCTTCCCCAAATAACTCATCAGACAAAACCGCTACATTTAATTATTTCCAGAAACCACAGCAAACTCACGTGTTTTTCGTTTTCCCCACGTCCAATTAACCCATCATTCTAGGCTTCAAATGGCTCCAACAACACAACCATCAAATCAACTGGTCAGACAGCATGTCGAATCCTGGTCCTCCTTCTGTCATTCATCTTGTCTGCGCTCAGCTGTTCCCCCAGGTCCGTCACTGGCCGAACCGCAGGAAGTAGATCCGCCAGACCGTTCGACCATTCCCCTTGAATATCATTACCTCGCTCTAGTGTTCAGTAAGTTCAAGGCACTCTTATTACCTCCTCATCGTCCGTATGATTGTTCCATAGATCTCCTACCCGGTGCACCATTACCCACTAGCTGTCTTTACAATATCTCCCGACCGGAGCGGGAGACCATGGAGAAATACATCAATGACTCTCTAGCTGCCGGCATAATCTGCCCATCCTCTTCTCCCCTGGGGGCGGGTTTCTTTTTCGTGGGTAAGAAAGATGGTTCCCTAAAACCCTGTATCGATTACTGTGGACTAAATAACCTAACAGTTAAAAATAAGTACCCCCTGCCTTTGTTATCTTCAGCCTTCGAACCAGTTCACGGTGCCACCATTTTCTCCAAGCTAGATTTAAGAACGCATACCATCTACTCCGCATTCGCAAAGGCGATGAATGGAAGACAGCATTTAAGACCTCCTTCGGCCACTATGAGTACGTAGTGATGCCTTTTGGGTTATCGAATGCTCCTGCCTTTTTTCAGGCTTTCGTCAACGATGTTTTGAGGGATTTCCTTAACATCTTCGTGTTTGTATACCTCAATGACATTCTGATCTACTCCACGACTCTTGAAGAACACAAACATCATGTCCGTCAATGTCAAAGCGGAGAGATGTGAGTTTCATCAACCATCTGTTTCATTCCTCTGACTCATACTTGGGGGTGGACAGATAAGGCCCACGGAGGAGAAGATCCGGGCGATACTGGAGTGGCCAAACCCCTGAGACCCGCAAACAACTATAGCTTTTCCTTGGATTCGCCAACTTTTACCGCCGGTTCATCCGTAATTATAGCCAAACCGCCCTGCCATTAACCGCCCTCACCTCTACCAAGATCTCGTTCAGTTAGACCCCGGAGGCTGAAGCCGCTTTCACTCGACTCAAGAACCTCTTCGCCAACGCCCCCGTACTCATCCAACCCGACACATCTAAACAGTTCATCGTATAAGTCGACGCATCGGATACTGGAGTGGGAGCCGTGCTGTCCCAGATCTCCTCCCATGACAATAAAACTCACCCTTGTGCCTTTTTTTTCTCGCAGGTTATCTCCTCCGGAACGTAACTATGATGTGGGAGACCTGAACTATTGGCCATTAAGGTGGCTCTGGAAGAGTGGTGGCACTGGCTGGAGGGAACTGAACAGCCGGTACTAGTCTGGACCGGCCATAAGAACCTGTCGTACCTACAATCAGCTAAGAGGCTTAACCCCCGTCAGTCAGGTTGGTCATTGTTTTTCTCCATATTTAACCTCTCCATCTCCTACCGTCCAGGGTCCCGTAATATAAAGCCAGATGCCCTGTCCTGTCTACATTCACCTGACGACTCAGAGAGAGTTCCAGCCACAATCCTCCCCCATAACTGCACTGTGCCAGCAGTCACCTGGGAGATTGAGGATCTTACTAAGCAGGCTCAACTGTCCGAACAAACCCCTGACTCATGCCCATCTAGCAAAATCTACGTACCTACCTCCGTCCGACCCCGTTTCCTGCAGTGGATCCTCGCCACCACATCCGCCGCTGCCAGAACGTTTGGAGAACCACCATTCACAACCTCAACAGTACGGCCAAGCTACACAAGCGTCAGGCTGATCACAAAAGGATCCCGGCCCCTATCTACACTCCCGGCCAGAAGGTTTGGTTGTAGTCCTGTGACATTCCTCTGAAGTCCATATCAAGGAAGCTTTCTCCCCAGTTTATCGGTCCCTTCGAGATCGAAGCCATTATCAATCCTTCTGCTGTCCGTTTCCGCCTTCCAGTCCCCCTTCGTATTCATCCCATCTTCCATGTATCTCAAATTAAGTCCGTCCTGACCAGTACGCTGTGCCCTCCTCCGGAGCCCCTTCTTCCCGCCCACGATCTTGATGGCCATCCGGCCTACTCTGTCCGCCGGATCGTAGACTCCCGTCGGCGAGGTCGTGGCTGGCAGTACCTTGTCGATTGGGAGGGCTACGGTCCGGAGCATCATACCTGGGTCCCTGGTTCCTTTATTTTAGATCCTTCCCTCATCACCGCTACTCGCTCCCCTCCTTTTCGTCTAGGCCGCCAGGTGGCGACCGTTGAGGGGGTGGGGTACTGTTGTGTTCCGGGGTCCTTTGCTGTTTTTTCTTTACTGTCGCCACTCACCATTCAGCCACCAGATAGCGTCAAACTCACCTTTCCCGGAGTTGTGTGCTGTCACCCTGCACACCTGAGTCCTTTCTGTTCATCAGGCAGGGAGTACAAGAGGAGCTGACGGCCAAATAATCCCATCGTGACAAAACATTAGTAAATGTTTCCAACTCTGACATTAAAAGGGTGAATCTTGTCAATCCTGTTAAACAACATGTTTCCTTCTTGATGTTTCATTTTTTAAGCATACTAACAGACCAAAATATATCTGGTGGTATTTGGTATTTTATCAACTTTATCAACTCATCTCTTCATTTACAGTTTTACCAGACTGAATTTTAATTTTAAAGCAATTTTTTCAATGTCTGTAATTTTAGTGCAGGTCAGCAGTACCTCCACTAAAGCCCCTTTTATCAAAGCCTTTCAAGATTGGACTTGGTTGTTGTCTTTTTATTAATCGATATGATGGTATAAAAAGATGTATAAAAGTCCTGTGTAAAAACAAAATCTTTCACAGGATAAAACAGCAACCACTAAGTTATTGTTATTTTGCCTGTGTGGGCAACAGTGAGCAATAAACAATATATTTTCAATTTTAACTAATTTATATTATACAAAAGGTTTAAACCCAAACTGGCTAAAAGACTAAGAAAATGAATGAATAAAACTGTGAAAGTTGTGCCCCAAACATATATGGAACATATTTTGCTTTGTTTATTATGAGCAAGTAACAGGAACCGAACAAAATATAATAATAAATATATTTGACAGGGAATTCACACAATTCACATTACAAGAGCTTTTTCCTTAAAAAAAAAAAATAGTTTAACTGATAGTTAGAAACAGCTTAAATTAATATTTATAAACTTGACATCGATATTTAATCTGTTAGTGCATTTTGATCTCACATACACAGCAAAGTTATTTTACTGCTACATCTTGCAGATTATTCCTGTTTAAAAAGTTACAATAATAAAAATAATAACAGTTAAAAATAAACAAGGTGCATTAAGATAAGCAAAAATAAAACACATAAGTTCACTTGAGCAAACAGAGCAGGAAGCATTTGATAAAGTGGGCCCTCATAAACAGATGTGTGATGTAAAATGTGGGAGTGAATCGATGGTTTGAAGTCGGGACGGTAATAGGCTCCAAAAATGAGGACTAGTTTGGCTGAAACCTCTGCTCCCAATAGTAATGAGATGGGAGGGAAGGTCAACGTTAATGGCGTCATACAGACATGGAGAGGCGAGCTCATAAATTACCTCAACTATTAACAATACTGAAGCTGTTGACGCCATTAAGGGACGTTGGTGACGAGCCGACTCAAGTTATAATTTGTAAATTCCGGCAGATGACTTTGTCTACAGTTGAACTTTATGGGAGGGATCTATGAGACTGTAAATGAACAGGAGAGTGTTAAAGTAATCCACGTGAGCAGTGACAAGACTGTGGACAAAGATGGCAGCGATCGTTGATGTAAGGAAGGAGCAACGGCGGCTAATATGGGAAAAGGCACATCTGTTAATGGATGATACCTCAGCATAAAAACATTCTTTATTCTAACTGGTTCGGTAGTTTATCAGTTCTATAAATGTATAAATAAAGTAATTGTTCTACACAAAACAAGTTCTTTACCATGATGAAAAGAGAGAAACACTAAAATATTATTTTTGACCTGATCAACATGTCTCCTTGATTCCTATTTCTGCTACATGATGGATTCCTTCATGAATTAGTAATCCATTTGCTTTATGATTCACTTCTCTGATATAGCTTTAGTATGTTTTTGTTGTGAAAGCTCTTCCACAGGTTCATCTCCATAATCAGGTCGTGGTTAATGTAGAAAACCACTTCGCTTAAATGCTTTTCTGCATAGTAGTTTGAGTATTTATTGTAGTCTTCTGTCATAAATCCATATGCACTCACCTGCAGTGGCAAAAATAGAGTATTAGTTTTCTTTCTGTGAAATGCAATAAATATATATGTACATCACAGAAATACGTGCATGGTATAGTAAATGATTCTTAAACATACACATACGAACACAAAACGAAATTTTTGGTTTATCATTATTTTAAAGCATGAAATATTACACTTAATTTTCATTATTAAAGGCTTGACCTGCAGTTTTTTAATTATTATATCCTAGCAGATTCTTTGTGTCAGCTGAAGGACAGAACCCCCACAGTATGATGTTACCATCAACAACCTTTTTTCTGAGGACTGTTTGTTAGAAATATTGTGGACAGTTGGATGTTTTTTTTTTCTCCTTTCCTTTTATAGGACAATAACACATTTTGAATCATTAGCAAAAGGACAACAAAGAAGCACACATTCACAAGCTGCTTGTGGTTGAAAGCCAAACACAAGGTTCACCGGACATAATAGCCACCAAACTTGCATAAGAAGAACACAAAACTGTTTACACTTACTGTGTCGCACGTGTGCAGAGCCAGAAAGAGGGTGAACGCTCCATTTGTTGGTCGTACATCTGACCAAGAGTCTTCGCTGAGATAACTTGAATTTAAAAACCTGTTGGCAACAAAAATTGTACATTTATGTGCTGAATCCTCTATGCAATTGAATTCAATGTTATGATAAAGACACACCTTAAGTGATTTTCATTCATTCTAACTTGATCTTAGTTATGAGAAAAGTCTGTCTAGTTGAGTGCATTGTTAGGATTAGTTGAAAAGAAAGAAACACAGAAGATTGCTTTAAATCAAATGTCTTGGCATAGATGGCCTTGATTACTGTTCACTCATTCACTTCCTCATTCATTCAAACACACAAACTATTCTCAAAAGGAATGAATGGCATTAATACCTTTTTACTTTTCTTAGTGTGAATGACTGTAGAAATTCCGTATACTGACTTTTAAAGAATAATTTTAATAATTTAACTTAAGCTATTAAGGTTGATCTCGTTTAGGATTAAAAAACAGATATCAGTAAACTAGCTGTAAAATATAGCACTGAAAAAATATAGCACTTTTAAAGACTCTGTGAAAGCGAAAAATATTTTTCTTTTATTTGTTGATTTTATTCTTGCCTGGAATGTTATTTAAGCTTGAAACATAATTTAGTAATAGTTTTTCTGAATACAACAACTACAAGGTCTCAATTCGAATGAAAACATGCAATATACTTTCCTTATTCTAAATACCTTTTCAATTGTAAATATGTCATATTTATCTAAAAATGTTTGCATATTTCATCTAAATAAAAGTACATCTGTTCTTGTTTTTGTTTATTTTAACAAATTTGAAAGAGGGAGGATGATATTTCACAGAATCAGCTCTTTCAAGCTTCATTTAATGCAATAATGTCGACGTTTCCCTCATCAAAAATAAACCCATGAACTGACTAAGTTTTACATGTTTTAGTGATACATTCTGAGGTTTTTTACTTAAATGCACTGCCTACGTACCCATAGCTCTGACTTTAAGCTTAAATCCTTACATGTCTTTCCCACTCAGCTGCACTAGACTAGTGGCAGCAGTAAATATCTGCTGGAACTGCAAGACAATATCCAGAGTTTTTATTTTCCAAAATCGATAGGATATAATGCTGCATTTTTTGTGCAACAAAATACTATGTATGGTTGTAAACGGCATCAACTGAAAGCATTGAATAATAATATTAAAGCGGGTTGAAGGATGTGATGAAGGAGGAGAGTAGAATAAGGTACGAGCTTCTTAAAGAGTCGAAAGGGGAATTTCAAGAAGTCAGATACTGCTATTAAGTCAAATTTGTTTTATGTTGAGTTTGATTAATATCTAAGTTTCAAATCAACTTAATGGTGAGATAGTTACTTGACTGTGCAATAAAAGGGCACTATGTCCCTGAAAAATACGCATCACCTCCATTTTAAAGCCAATTAAGATCTGGATTGGACGTTTGTCAAAGACTGACCTGTTTCGAACATATCGCAGGAAGTCCTGGTGCAGAACATAGAAGTTGTTCTTATTAAATTGTCCTGAATAATAAATTCTGGGTCTGTAATGGGAAACAAGCAAGACATTGACTGTTTAACCAGGATATAAAAAAAAATTCTCATAACGTTTTTGTTACACAAGGGAACAAAGACCAAGCTAAGCAAATCCAAATTAATATGAAATTTAAACAATTAAAGTATGATTAAACGTATTAAGCATTCTTCCAAACAGGTTGGTTTTCTGTTTATCAAGGTCATTGCGCGCTTAATGTTACTGTAATTTAAAAGTTAAAAACTCTGTTTTGATGTGTGTTTAAGATCATCATTCTTCTGGAGAAACCTGACAAAAAAAATTAAGTTATCTAACAGATGATTATTGCAAAACTCGGCAGACCCAAATGAATTTTGAGGGTCTGATGGGAGCGCCTGGCAGAGTCCCCAGTGAGGGAGAGCCTCAACTGCCACCTCCGGGAGAGCTTCAAACACATTCCGGGGAAGGTGGGGGGCATTGAGTCCGAGTGGGCCAGGTTCCGTGCCTCCTTTGCCAAGGCAGCTTACCGGAGCTGCGGTCGCAGGGTTGTCGGTGCCTGCCACGGTGCCAATCCTCGAACCCACTGGTGGACACATGAGATCTGCCTCGAGTTCCTTAAGGCTCTGGATGTGGTAGGGTTGTGTTGGTTAACGTGACTCAGCAGCATTGCGTGGATGTCAGGGGCAGTTCAACTGGATTGGCAGACCGGGGTGGTGGTCCCCTTATTCAAAAAGGGGGATCGTAGAGTGTGTTCAAACTATAGGGGAGTCACACTCTTAAGCCTCCCGGGGAAGGTCTATTCTGGGGTCCTGGAGATGAGAGTCCGTCGAATAGTCGAACCTCGAATTCAGGAGGAGCAGTGTGGTTTTTGTCCTGGTCATGGAACACTGGACCAGCTCTATACCCTCAGTAGGGTCCAGGAGGGTGCATGGGAGTTCGCCCAACGAGTCTACATATGTTTCGTGGACCTGGAGAAGGTGTTTGACCGTGTCCCTTGGGGGTTCCTGTGGGGCGTACTCCGGGAGTATAGGATACTAGGCCCTTTGATATGCGTTGGTAGGTCCCTTTATGACCGGTGCCAGAGCCAAGGCTGCCCTTTGTCACCGATTCTGTTCATAACTTTTATGGATAGAATTTCTAAG
>JAVLVB010000001.1:515822-528367 GCA_032876305.1 Orestias chungarensis | reverse complement strand
AGAGGAGTTTAAGTATCTTGGGGTCTTGTTCATAAATGGGGGAAAAATGGAGTGGGTGATCAATAGACAGATTGGTGCAGCGTCTGCGCTGTACCGGTCCGTCGTGGTGAAGAGAGAGTTGAGTCAAAAAGCGAGGCTCTCGATTCATTGGTCGATCTATGTTCCTACCCTCATCTATGGTCATGAGCTTTCGGTCATGACCAGAAGAACGAGATCCCGGATACAAGCGGCTGAAATGGGTTTCCTCCGCAAGGTGTCTGGGCTCTGCCTTAGAGATAGGGTGTGTAGCTTGGCCATCCGGAAGGGACTCAAAGTAAAGCTGCAGCTTCTCCATGTCAAGAGGAGCCAGTTGAGGTGGCTCGGGCATCTGGTAACAATGCCTCCTTGACGCCTCCCTGGTGAGGTGTTCCAGGCACCAGGAAGAGGCCCAGAGGAAAACCTAGGACACGCTGGAGGGACTATGTTTCTCAGTTGGCCTGCGAACGTCTTTTTTCTTGTTTTTAATTAAAACTTTGCATAAACACTGTACTCACTTTTCATCTAGGTACTCTCCAGAGTGAACCTTTTCTCCTTTGAGAAGACCCTGGAGCCACTGAAAATCTCTCAAACCCTCAGGAACCAGGACGTACTTTATTCCCTGTAAGGAAGAATGACCCGTTGAGAAAATTTTATACGATATATCTATTACTAGTTGCCTTTTTTTGTTGTAATTTTAATACCTCATCATGTGGGGCAGATTTGTACCCATACTCTCCGAATATTATGGGGGATGATGTGATTGAATGGGCTGTGTGAACATAAACAGACGTTCTTTTTCCTACATCTTCCTCATAGCCGTCGATCACCGCGCCATTCATCCTTTTAAACAAACAGAACAGAGAGACACTCAACTAAGCTTACATTTTAACACTTTTAAAGGTTAACATCGGTTATAATTCAAACCATCTAAAAAATATAAATGTATATAAATAGAATATAAATAGAAATGACCTAAAACTTGAAGATATATTCCTTTTGTGTCCTGATTTTAGCTTGTAAGTGAGACTGACATCTTTTTAATCAATTTAATTCATATATAGAGCCAATTCACAACGTGTCACCTCAAGACACTTAACAAGAGAATTATATTCAATCCAATCATGAATACATTCCAGCTCATCCAAGTTATCAACAATTAACTAGGCAAATTTATTATTAAGTTAGCATAAAGGTTTTAAATCAGAGGAAACCGTGATGTTTGCATCGAGTCATTGACTAGCGGCCTTCACTCCTCCTGGATCAGCACGCAGAGACAGCGGATCATAGCTTGCATTGTGTTGTTAACCGTAAAGCAGTGTCTTATAAAGTTCAGGCATGTGGCGACAGTGGGGAGGAAAAACTCCAATTAACAGGAAGAAACAACCAGCAGATAGTATCTGAATACGAGCGGCCATCTGTCGCAACCAACTGGGGGTTTCAATAGACATAAAACTCAATCATAAGAAGAGGAACTGATGTAGATATGCTTTGAGTAAAATATAAAAGTTAACAGAAGGAGCCAGTCTAACAGAAAGCTATACCAGACGTAGATTCTATGGTGAAACAAATAGTCAAAGAAAATATAAAGTTATCAGTTGAATCAGAAGCAACCAATGTAAAGAAGAAAGTTGCAGACTCCAGAAAAGGGATTAAATTGTCCTCCAGCAGTCTAAGCTAATAACAGCCTAACTATATAGACAGCAGGATACGGTAGAGTCAGAAGTATAACCAAATTTTGTGGTGGTATTAGTCATTCTATTTGGTTATTTGATTGACCTAATGAGAGTTTTTATGGTTTATGTTAAGCAGAGGTTGTAGATCCAGACAAATTTCTCAGTGGAACAGAGAAGGAAACCTTGGCAAGCCCTAACATCTGTTCCTATATGAAGTTTTGGCTGCTCCAAGAAGTAATTCAATTACATATTTAAATGTTCCTCTATAATGTTTGTCAGCTGAGAGATATTGAGCAGCTGTCATCATTGCTAATGCTGGCTAAAAAAAATTGAATATTTAGAAGATGATATCGATGTAAGGCCAGTAAAATGTTGTTGCTTTAACATAAGCAATGTGTAAGATCTCTGGTATTAGTTTACATTAATAGATTTGTCTCTTTAAGTGGATGGGTTTCCCCCTCACAATGTTAATTATAGTCTGCTTTGTCATTCTACTACTAATCCATTTAATACCAGGAAAAGTTTTTAAAATTATCAGGTTCAGGAATGGAACCCAGTATGGTTGCATTACGGTCTACTGACTCATTGTATCTGGCACCCGTTTTACCTCCTGTCTTTGCTTTACTTACCGAAAAACATAGTCATGGGAATCAATCTTGGCTCCCATTTTTGAGCCATTCAGGATGCCTCCGCATCCCACCACGGCACAGTGCACGCAGCCATCCCCGCCCAATTTTGGGAGGAGCAGCGGCTCTTTAGGTTTTGGGATCAGCTTTACTACAGGCATTACATCTGCAAGGAAAGTGTTTAACGTAGATTCTTGGGGTTAGTAATTACAATAACTTCAAAAGTATTTGGCCCCCTTTTGCCACATTTCAGTCTTCAAACATAAAGATACAAAATGTAAATTTTTTGTGAAGAATCAACAACAAGTGGGACACAATCGGGAAGTGGAATGAAATTTTTTGGATGTATCAAACTTAACAAATAAAAAACTGTAAAGTGGGGCATGCAATATTATTTGGCCCCCTTATGTTAATACTTTGTAGCGCCACCTTTTGCTGCAATTGCAGCTGCAAGTCGCTTGGGGTATGTGTCTCTATCAGTTTTGCACATCAAGAGACTGAAAGTCTTTCCCATTCTTCCTTGCAAAACAGCACGAGCTCAGTGAGGTTGGATGGAGAGAGTTTGTAAACAGCTGCCATCAGCTCTTTCCACAGATTCTTAATTGGATTCAGGTATGGACTTTAACTTGGCCATTCCAACACCTGGATACGTTTATTTATGAACCATTCATTGTAGATTTGGCTTCAAGTTTTGGATCATTGTGTTGTTGGAAAATAAATCTCCGTCCCAGTCTCAGGTCTCTTGCAGACTCCAACAGGTCTCCTTCCAGAAGGGTCCTGTATTTGGCCCCATCCATCTTTCCATAGTTTTGACCATCTTCCCTGTCCCTGCTGACGAAAAGCAGGCCCAAACCATGATGCTGCCACCACCATGTTTGACAGTGGGGATGGTGTGTTCAGGGTGATGAGTTGTGTTGCTGTTATGCCAAACAGATCGTTTTGCATTGTGGCCAAACAGTTCAATATTGGTTTCATCTGACCAGAGCACCTTCTTCCACATGTTTGGTTTTTCTCCTAGGTGCCTTGTGGCAAACTATAAACGGGACTTTTTATGGATATCTTTGAGAAATGGCTTTCTTCTTGCCACTCTTCCATAAAGGCCAGATTTGTGCAGTGTACGACTGATTGTTGGGCCATGGACAGACTCTCCCACCTCAGCTGTAGATCTCTGCATCCAGAGTGATCATGGGCCTCTTGGCTGCACCTCTGATCAGTCTTCTCATTGTTTGAGCTGAAAGTTTAGAGGGACGGCCGGGTCTTAGTAGATTTGCAGTAGTCTGATACTCCTTCCATTTTAATATGATTGCTTGCATAGTGATCCTTGGGATGTTTAAAGCTTGGGAAATCTTTTTGTAACCAAATCCGGCTTTAAACATCTCCACAACGGTATCTCGGACCTGCCTGGTGTGTTCCTTGGTCTTCATGATGCTCTCTGCAATTTGAATAGAACCCTGAGACTATGACAGAGCAGGTGCTTTTATGCGGAGACTTGATTACACACAGGTGGATTCTATTTATCATCATCAGTCATTTGGGACAACATTGGATCATTCAGAGATCCTCACTTCTGGAGTGAGTTTGCTGCACTGAAAGTAAAGGGGCCGAATAATATTGCATCCCCCAATTTTCAGTATTGTATTTGTTAAAAAGGTTTGACACATCCAATAAATTTTATTCCACTTCATGATTGTGTCCCACTTGTTGATGATTCTTCAGAAAAACATTAATATTTTATATCTTTATGTTTGAGGCCTGAAATTTGGCAAAAGGTTGAAAAGTTCATTGGGACCGAATACCTTCACAAAGCACTGTATTAGTAACTATTTTGGCTGAAATGTACCATAGTCACATCACATCATAAAGCTCAAATTATCTGGAGATTTACTAAATATAATTGTGTATACAGTGGAAACCCACCTATTAGTGATTAAATACACACAGGTTAAAATTATTTGCATAGAATGTGCTTATTTTTAGATTTTTCTTTCAAAGAGAACATGTAAAATATTCAAAAGGAAATGTTGCTTTGTAAACTGAAACATCTCAGCACAATGCTAATGGAGATGCTATCCAGGAGCCACATTTATTTGTGTTGTCACTTGTTGGTTGTACGCAAGAGTGGAAATTAGATTGTGAGGCCTCTAAACTGTTGAAAAATGAAGAAGTAATTTGTTCAATGATTAATAAGAGATTGTTATGCTGTCATCTGCTGCTCTCTACTGTGTTTTCTGATTACTGTAGTTGTACCGTTCTGAGGAAGAAATAAAACGAAAGCACCTTGAAACCTGTTCTCTTCAGGTTTTGGGCCCAGAGCGTCGCTAAAAGTTCTGTAAGTGAAGTTTTTGAGTCAGATAAACGGAATTGTGGGATTCGCTGAAGAAAAAAGAAGAATTCTGATTCAAAAGGATGCCATCTTTAATGAGTCGGACTTTGACTGGAAAAAGAAGGAGGAAGTTTCCTGTCCAGAGAAAGAGGTGGTTACCATCAGAGAAGAAAAGGAAACAACTGATGATGTCACTGTTGATGAAACTATTAAAAGAGGAAGAAGGATCAGAAGGGCTCCAAAGAGATATGGATATGACGAGTTTGCAGATATGGTGACTGTTGATCATTGTGCTTATGTGTGTTTTGTCACGGAACCAATCACACTGAAAGAAGCATTAAAGAGTCCAAATGCAAAAGAATGGCAAGAAGTGACTGATTTGGAATATCAGTCACTGGAAGAAAATGAAACATGGGATCTGGTGGAACTACCAAAGGAGAAAGAGGTCATTGGGTGAAGATGGGTTTTCAAAGTGAAGCATCGAAGGGATGGAAAAGTGGAGCGATACAAGTGCAGAATCTTTGCCAAAGGTTACTCACAGCTTTATGGTGCTGACTACTATGAAACTTTTTCGCCTGTGGTACGTTTTAGCTCAATTCGTACGTTATTGTCCTTTGCCATCCAGAATAACCTACATGTACATCAAATGGATGTTGTCACTGTATTCTTAAATGGACACCTGGAGGAAGAAATATACATGGAACAACCTGAGGAATACATCAAACCAGGTCAGTAGCATCTAGTATGCAAATTTAAAAAATCAATCTACAGTCTCATCAGAAACAGTACATTGAAACCATTCTTCAAAAATATGGGCTGGATAAATCAAATTTGCTGACATCAGTGTAAAGCTGAAAAAGGAGGATGTTGTCAGTAATCCTGTCAATCCAAGCACATATCAGTCCATTGTTGGAAGTCTACTGTAAGCTGCGAGGACAACAAGACCAGAAATAGCACAAGCAGTGCGTGCAGTGTCAAAGTTTAATGCAAATCCAAATACAGACTGCTGTGAAGAGGATTCTTCGATGCCTAAAGGGCACTGTTAACCTTGCTCTAAAGTATGACTGTTCAGGGAACAAAGATTTGACTGGTTTCTCTGATGCTGACTGGGCTGGAGATCAGGACGACCGCCGTTCAACAACAGGCAACATATTTGTACTCAGTGGAGGAGCAGTGAGCTGGCTAAGCCAAAAACAAGCAACGGTTGTACTTTCAACAGCAGAAGCTGAGTATGTTGCTCTCAGTCAAGCAGCTCAAGAAGGTACCTGGCTGAGAAGATTACTGAATGATCTTGGTATGGTCACAAAGCCTACAGTGATTCTGGAGGACAACCAAGGAGCCATTGCACTAGCCAAGAATCTGGTGGACCATTCAAGAACCAATCTCATAGACATTCGTTACCATTACATTCGTGAGTGTGAGCAGAATGGTGAAGTCAAGGTAGAATATTGTCCAACCGACGAGATATCTTTACAAAGCCTCTTGCAAGACAGAAGTTTGAGAATTTTAGAAGAAAGATTGGACTTTTTCCAATGTAAATCTGTGATAGAATGTCTTGTTTTTAGTTTTCATTGTAAAGTTGACAAAAAAAATTGTATTATATTTTGTAGTATAATAAGTTAGTCTTGCAAGTTGAGTTAAAAGTTATTTCAGCACTATCTTGTGTCTTAAAACCATTGAAAAAAACTGAAATGAATTTTTTGGTTGCTATGATGAATATTCACTGCAAATACCTGGGATCTACTGTTTTCCAAAGGTGTCCACACTCACGACATATTTAAATCTGCAAAAACTATGTCCGCACAAATTTCTAATTAATTTTCTTACAGAGAAAATAAGGGCAGTTCTGACGACAAAAGGAGGTCCAGTTTTGCCTCCTTTCAGCAAAGTGTGACTTATAAATAAACATGTTTGATGTAAATGAGCATCAATGCACCAATTGGACACAGAGTTTTTGAGATGGCATCTCAAGAAAAAAAAAAACAAGAAAAAAACCCCCACCTACCATCATATTTCATTTCCATAAATCCAAAAGGATTGTTGAAGTGTGAAAGTCGGTTCCATTCCCTTATGTTGAAGTTGTCTTTGTGCAGAAACATGCGTATGTTGGAAAGGAAAGCTTTCTTGAAGCCCTCGTCCTTGGAGTTACGCAGAGTCTGCTGACATGTCTGAGTAAAAACAACTGTTGCATTTAGCAATAACTCCAAAAGATTCAGGTTATTTTGTCCAGAAAGTTGGAAATGCTGATTAGCTTATTAAAAGCACTTCAGAGAAAGCTCTGCATTCAACAGCTTTGTCAGGGCAGGGCAAAGCATACAGACAGAAAAGCAGACAGATAATGGATCAACCAAAGAGCAAACATGTAAAAACACAGCCCCGAGTTTCAAACACCCCCCTTTATTGCTAACAAAACACGCTCCTGTTGGATCTTGTGAAATACTCACGGATGGTCTTAGTGGAGCATCCAAATTATATATATTCTCAAAACTCCACAGAGGAAGCTTGTTGAAGGAACTTTTCTTCATGAAGGGAATAGGACTCTCAGAGGTGTTCCTTTTAGTTTTAATGTTACCAAGTGAGTAATTGTTGATTCTATCCATTTTTCCAATCTTTGTGAGCAAACCAGGTGACAAGGCAGACCGACTCAAATGTATCTTCTTTTGTAATAATCCTTCAAATAATCCGTCTTTACTGCCGGATTGTATTTTTCCCGTCAAGGCTTTCCATCTTTATGTTAAAAGAGAAAAACGAGAGAAATTACTTATCAGAATAAACGATCAATTGTTCCAAAACATCAAGAAAAAACGTACTTTACATCTCCTTCATAGTTTTCTTGGGAGATAATAAAAAGGAAAAAGATAACTGCTAACACCGCCAGCAAAGCAAAAATTCCGATATTACAAACTCCGAACCTGGACAGGTTCTGATGTTTCCAACAGAAACGTGCCATAATCCAACCACCTGTGTGTAAAAAGAGGACTCAATCACGTCTGCTGGGTTAGTCAGAAAATTACTGTTTGAATAGTCTGGAGAGGAATATCCTGAGAACTGAAGTGTTTGCAATTTAGAAACAGGTGACAGATGAGGGCGGTGCCCATTTTCTGAGAAAAAGTCTGACACTGTGAAAAAAAAAAACACACACACCCAGAGCTCACGCACAGCCTCATTGTTTTGTGTGCTTTACATATCCACCTGTGCATTTGTGCATGCAGTGAAGCCGGGTTGCACAGGGAAAGAAAATACTTTAGGTACTTCGTGAAATGAAGCTGATGAATTGGATATGATGCAAGGCAAATGGGTTAAAATGAAAAGGAACATCTTTATCTAATAACAGACGGGCAGCTGTGGTCATTTGCAAAAGTTTACATGCCCTTTAAATCCTTTTTTGCATTTTGTTACATTACAAACAACAGATCAGGGGTGAGTGTTTTTTATGAAAATACAAGGAAAACATCTAGCAAATGCAAATCCGAAAAGCTGCTGCCGGAATCAATACTTATGTGTGCAAGCTTTGAACATAGACTGGATTGAAATGTGAGCAGTAAGGTTTGCAGATCAGCAGCACCTTTGCAAGGAAGTATCCTTTTTTTGTTTTGTTTTCATACAAAATATAGATAAATGTTTAATACTTTCTTAATATTAAAACATTAAACAATTAAACCATTAGGTGTGGGAGCACATATATTAGACTAATGTTAAAGCATGTGTATAACAGTTGTGTTCAGATAAGATCAGGATTAATGTTGGTTTCTGAAAATGTTTGACTTTTTTTTTACGTATCTGTATCATTCCAATAAGTAAAGCTGATAATAACTACCAATGTTTCTTCTATCGTGTTTAAGGAGGACTCAAGGGTGTCGGATTGGTTTGGTCTTAGGACGTGTGATAGTGATGCGGCAATGGATTGTGGGGTGTTTAACTGCACCAGAAAGCAATGGTGCAGTAAGTGTTGTATCCTGATCCTCCATCGCCTCTGTATGTTTAAAATTGCCTCTTTAAGTTAAAAAAATAAAGAAAGTGTAAAAACAACCTGGTTATGTCATTAACATCTGTTTTCCTTAAAGCCTTTCAATTGTAAATCATTCAGTTGTGTTGTCTTCTTCTTTAGGTGTCAGAGACGTCCGCCTTTAAAAAGTTTTATGAATGGTTATCATTCTGAATCAGACAACCATAATGACAAGAGAAGCATTCACTGCAGTGTGCGGGCTTTTAGCTGTGTAGATTCAGCTTTATTGTCATTTAAACCATGTAAATGATTAAAACGAAATGCTTTTTCTTAGGTCCCTGGATGTATGAACATAATTACATTAAAAATATTATATGTATATTTAGAATATAAAATGTGCAAAAGAGCAAACTAGGTGAAATAACTAGAACAGAACTTTCAAGTATTTGCATTCACACAAAGGTATTGCATTGGTTAGAGCAGTTAAGCAGTCTGACTGCATCTGGGAAATACCTTTTTTCAGTCTTGTTGTTTTTGCTCAGATACAGTCCAGCCTCCTGCCAAAAGTGAAAAGTATGTGTGCGGGATGGGTGAGGTCATGGAAGATGCAGGCGGCTCTTTCCTTACCACTGGTTCTGTATATGGGTGGTAAGCTGCAGCCAATGGTCCTCTGTGCAGACTTTATCACTCTCTGCTGTGCCTCCTTCTCTTCCACAGTGCAGGCAGCGTGCCACACTCTGCAATGTACTATGCAATGTTAAAGTTTGTGATTTCATTGTCAAACATACCAACTTTTTTCTTGACTAATCCATGCATTCCAGTTGAATTCCATTTGCCAAGTAGCTTCAGAAATACAGATTAAAAGAAGACTGTTTATTAGGCCATTAAACCACAACAGACCACTGGGCGCCTACTGCACACTTTTCAGTGCAATGCAGAAAGTTGCATTTATACTCCCTGTACTCGTGAGTCGGTGCAGTCTGTTGCTTCTAATAAGCAATTTAGTGAAATTGAGTCAGTCCTCAATTTGCATTGGGGTTAACTTTACTATACCGTGTAAGAAGAGTAAAAAGTAAGAAGAGTAAAAAACTTTCTTCACACTCCTCTCTGAAGAAAAAATTAAATTTTGTACTCATCAGTGCTAGATTTTGCTTAGGGGATAAATACTTCCTTTATAATATATTTTTACCCATCTTTTTTCTAAATTTTTATGACAGTTGCATTTTATTTTTATTAGGTTTAATTTATATTCAACAACCTGAACCACATCAAACCTCCAGCAGATGAATGCATGTAACCTTTTGCCTGTAGTGACAAAAGCCACTGACTGTGGCCCCTGTGTTTGCAATTTAACAATGAAATTAAACGACTGCATTAACATTCTGAACGATTTACCCTCTGTGATGTGTCACAACTTCAGCAGGTCCGATTGGACCCTTAATTTTTGGAAAATAATCATGGCAAATCCTTCCTTTGCCGCAATCAGAAACAGACGCTGCAAAGTCTCCTGTCCATAACTCTTAAATGCATTGTCAGCTCCTGAATGGTAGGGTGCATTTAGTTTCATTTCCACGTCAGACTTTGTACGCAAAGACGAAAATGTTAGCAAAATTGGTCAGGAGTGTAAATTATAACCTGTCAAAATAATGGATGGGGTCATTATCAAACATCCCCTGTGCCATTGATTCAACTCCGATAAGGGCCTCACCTCTTTTCTGGATTAAAACATCTGAGGTAATTGTCTGTTTTGCTATAGGGGGACTAAACTGTTGCCTCATCAAAAGGCTTACGAATCTACGGTTTTAATATGTAACAGGCAATGCATTACAGGGTTTAGGCTTGTCAGTTTTAATTTGATCTGTGAATCACCCTTTCATCTGACCAGTACACTTAAGTAGAGGGAACTAACCTGATTCTCAGAAGAGCCACCCAGTCATTCCAGTAACATGCCTCCATTGAGCAATGTGATTATTCAACAAAGGCTGTTCTTACCAAAAATCTAGGCTGGTAATTTCCCTGAGTTACTAAATTCAATTAAAGTTAAACAATAAGCAATAAATTTGACTCTTATCTGCTGTTGAGAACAGTAGCCATTGCAAACGACCAAAAGATGACCACCATCATACAGAATTAAGTTGAAATGTTGAGAATAAAGTCAATTTATATTCAAAAAAGTGAAAGCAGACAAAATGAAACAGGTCTTTCCCAGCAACATACACATATGTATATGTCCACACAGTTTATAGGCTAAACAAGGGTTATTGTCTCTTACACCAGATACTTCGAGGAGCCAGTGCTTACATTTGAAGGTTTCGAGTAGTTTAAATAGTGATATATATATATATTTTATGTTATTAAACTTTATACGTTGAATTATTTTAAATTATTTAGGTTTGGCATTCAACATGAAAACATTTTAACAGAGAGTGGTGAAGATTTTCAAGAATCTTAATGAAAAATGCCCTTCCAGGTTACTGCAGGTAACTTATTATTTGTAAATTGTGTCCTAGTTCAATATTAACCCTGTTTTGTAAGTCGCTTTAAAAGTGTCTACTAAATGCATATAGGTAAATGTCACCAAATCCTACTCTAAAGTATGCAATTACATTTAATGGAGGTATTGGTTTCCTCGTTTTTTCTGTTGGTTTCTTTTGGTTTAATCTTAAACCTATTGATTTCCCAGCCTTTTTTTTCCCCCTTTCTTTTATATTTTAACAGTTAATACATAAACAAAACACACAATTTATTCACCATGAGTGCTCAACAAAAAAAGCAACTGCACATTTTCACCGGTTTATATCTTTGTTTCTTCAGTCTAAGTAGGATGGGCCAACACATTTTTAGAATTCTATTAATACAAAGCTGACTCACGGAGTGCACACCCTTTCAATTTTTAGTGTTCTTATTGTCCATAATAATTGCCGTCATGCTTTTTATTTCATTATTTAGACGTAACTGAAGTTACTGTGTGCTCGTCAGTCTGGCTATGGGTTTTGGTCTGCTGCTCTACAGATATGTACCCATTAGAGAACCAGTTAGTATGATAAAATCATTGCCGCTCCCTTAGCTGTTTCACCATCTATGTTCAAGTTCTGACATCAGAAATCTTCATGACTGACTAGACCCACTTAATTTTACGGGCCGTAGGGGAAAGTATGGGCCAGTATGACTTGCGTCTTGATCGATTACTGAAGACAATAATAATTTGGTTCAATCTGGTGGAGCAGATTTTTAACCAGCTAACAAACATTGCACAGCAGCAGGAGGGGAAGGTGGAGCAAGGGGCAGTAGTCCACATTCAGCCAAGGAAAACCAATCACGAATGCTTTTTCTGTGGCATCAAATTAATGTTTTTGTGTTTTTTCTAACCAGAAGCCTTTTAAAATTTGGCAAGGTACATTTTATTTTAGTTACATGCCGTATAGATCGTTGAATAACGATGAAGGCGAGGTTCTTTCTTAAATATTTGTGGGAGAGTTTTAAATTTTTTTTAAGGGCCGTTCTTTGTGAGCAGTAAATAATCAAAAGGGATTGCCACACCGTTGCGTGCAAATGAGTCATACGGAAAATACATTTTTTGGCTTGCGTTTAAGAGTAGGATGCGCCATTTCAAAGATAAACAAAAACTAACCCTAGAAAAGACAGAATTTATTTTTAAAACCAGTCCAAGTGTGGTGCAAGAAAAAAAAAGGGATAGTTTACGGTACTTAAACAGGAAACCCATTGGAGTTTTGTTAGAATTCACTTAGACTGAAACCAAACACACACACACACACACAAGTTTACACAATGTTCTGGTTTATTATGCAGCAGTTTAAAATATATACACATCAAACTAATAGAAACAATGTTCCATGTGAGTTTCAAACTTATCTGATCAGTG
The DNA here is from genome assembly GCA_032876305.1 of Orestias chungarensis. Lineage (NCBI taxonomy): Eukaryota > Metazoa > Chordata > Actinopteri > Cyprinodontiformes > Cyprinodontidae > Orestias > Orestias chungarensis. The sequence continues at coordinate 515,898 of JAVLVB010000001.1, read as the reverse complement.
TAGGTGTGAGTGCGTGTAATACAAGTTAAAAACCAAAAAATAAGCAGTTGTTGTCTGGACAAATATTGAATACTGC
>JAVLVB010000001.1:482843-501035 GCA_032876305.1 Orestias chungarensis | reverse complement strand
ATAGCAGCCACCGTTGCCCCGGTGACCAACTTAGCAAACGCCATGGCTCTCAGCAACAGACAGGTCACATGGGCGGGTCACACACTAACTGCTCTCACACTGCAACACCCCCATCTCCTTCTGCTCCTCTCTTTGCAAACAGGACTCAGCAGCTTGGAGGGAAAAATTCCACATTTAGGTGAACGGTTTTGAGAGAGCATCCCACATTTCAACCACCCGCCTCCCCTCCCAAACAACAAAAACACACCCACCTATATGCTACTTTTTTTTAAACAATATCCTGTTACCTGTGTGTGGTTTAAATTGGCTGGAGAAAGCCTCAAAATAAAGCACACACAAAGCTAACACTACACATTTATCAAAGTCTTTATTTCAAACAGCATTCTGTAGACTTTACTACTTGTATGAGACGTAAAAACGGCAAAACAAATCTAAGTAAAGACTAAACATTTCCAAAAATCAAAACAAAGAAACTATAGAACAAATAACCCCTTCCCCTGAATACCTTCATGTTGCATCCACGTTTGGTTTAAGGCTCTGCTTCGTTGTTTCCTGGTGATTTAGGCCCACTTTTGGACTTGGACCTGGACCGGGACTTTGATCCCCTGTTGGAACCCGGGGTCCGACTCCTCAACTTTGACCTGGAACGGGATTTGGACCTGGAGCGGGACCGTGATCTGGAAGGAGACTTGGACTTGCTCCTCTTAGGCGTTCTGGACTTGGACTTGGATTTGGACTTCGACTTGGACCTAGACCTTGATCTGGACCTGGAGTAGGAACGGGACCTGGAGCGGCTGTAACGGTTGCGGCTTCTGGATCGGGAAGGGCTTCTGCTCCTGGAGCGGCTGCGGCTTCTCTTGCGGCGGCGAGGACTGGTTGAGCGACTGGAAGTACACACACAAAAAGAACAATATTAAAAAAAGAGAAACAACAAGCAGGGAGCTACATTTTATTAATAAGACATTCAGTTTTGGTAGATAGATCAACAAAAACCACTATACAAGAGAACAGATTAAATTTATGTGGGTCCTAAAAGTATAATCTCGTTAAAAGGAATGTAAACCCACAAAACTAGCACACTTAATCCTTTGCTGAACCCATGTGATTATTTTAATTACCTTCTTGAATGAGTGCACAATTTCTTAGTATATTCTTAATATTGTCTGAACTATGTGTGTGGAGCAAGGCAAACAATTTAGTTTCACTATCAGTAATGTTTAAAGGTAATTCATTAAGGATTAATTTTTATCTTTAAAAATAATGTGTATAACTTTAAAATGCTTTTAATACTCTTAAAAACTGGATCAGTTATTTTCAAAGAAATTTGAACCACCGCTGTGAACTTTGACCCAGGCTGCTTTCTTCCTGTGACCGCGTGCCCATCAGAGCACATGCGCTACAAAAAACTTTACACTAAAACCTCATTCACAGCATTACCTCTTGCTTCTGCGTCCGTAGCCTCCGTATCTGCGCGGCGGAGCCCCTCTCCGGCTGTACATGGAGTCGGGCGGCCGTCCGTAGCGGGCCATCTGGACCCTCAGTTCCCGCCCGTCGAGCAGCGCGCCGTCCATGGCGTCCATTGCGTCTTCGGCGTCGCGCTTGTCGAGAAAGCGCACAAAGGCGAAACCGCGGCTCTCCTTCGTGTAGCGATCCCGGGGGATGTACACGTCCCCAACCCGGCCGTACTTCTCAAAGACTCGACGTAGAGTCTCGGGCGAAGTTCTGTAAGTCAGGTTATCCACTTTCAGGGAGGTCATCCCCTCAACGTCTGGCGGCGGCCTTCCGTAGCTCATTTTTTTTTTTTCAATCTTGGTCGTCTCTAAACAACGGAGCAAGGCCGCGAAAGCAACTGTAACGACTCTATTGAAAAATATAACGGCTAAATTAGACTTAAAAATAGAAAGAATGCTAGTTCTCACTCAAGTTAATCCGATTAATGAAGAAGCAACCACTCGGTTGTGATCTCACCGCGCTGCTTTTCACGTGAAATGGCGGCAGATCTGCTTCCTTTTCTTCTTTGCGCCCGTGTTGGCCTCCTCTGATTGGCTAATCCCATTCTCGCCTCTTCCTGTGTAACTCTAAATACTGTCCCCTGTCGATGAGACGTTAGTTTCCACAGTAACCGCAGAAATCGACCACTTTGTTTTGTATCTTGGTGGAATTAAATTCATATTGTTCTTATTTGTTTAATTATACGGTAACGTTACACTATTCTTTTCCAAATTTCTGCAATGGCTTAAATATAACTTTTTGTTCAGTGAGTGGACACACAACTCAACAACAACTCAAGGTTTCTTATTTGATACTTCAATAAAACACAAGCTTATTACTATGGTATTTTATTTGTTAAAGAATAAATGGATTTGGTTGTTAAAAGTATTTTCCTACTGGTATTCGGTTTACTTGGAAGTGTCCCACACTAACATAAATGACCAGGTGAGGTTGATTTTGTGAGCCTACAGTAGTAGGCCAGTGGGTGACAGTATATGGTTTAGTAGTCCAATAAAGTGCCTTACAAATTAGAATACTTTTACTATCTGACAGTAACAACTGTTGTGATCACTTAGCATTTCCGTGTTATTTGAGTTTCATTTTCAATACGTTTATGGAAAATTGTAGAAAACCCTACAGTACAAAAGAAATAATAAGAGAAAATGTAGAGCCATATTATAGGCAAAAATATAAGAAGGAAAGAAAGAAAACAAGGTTCATAACAAGCTCACAAATCCAATACTTAACCACATTAGTTTCAAGAATATTGCCACATTAAAAAAAATAGTGTAGATCAAATAAATAGAGACATGTAAACTTCCCAAAAAGTGTATAAAGAAAAAGAAAACAAGTATAGTTTTCCTAAGAAATAATATTAAAAAAAAATTCTGTACCTGTTGTCTTTGTTTTACATTGTGCTTTAAGCTTTTGATTGAGCCTTATTTTATTCAATTACCGAAGGGCTATACCCTGAAGATCCAATCATCTTAATCAAGTCCCACCTAACCAGCTGTGCTGATTCAGAAAATACAAACTACATGTGTTTTGCAAACCCAGTTAGTAACTACAAAAAGCCACCTTGGAAAACACCTGGAAAAACAGACAGAAAAATATACCCACCGAAAACCCTTGCTTTTGTTTATTGCATTGTTATTAGAGTTAAGAGTTGATGCCAACTTCAGTCTTCCAAAGCTACTATCCAACAGCTTTTAGATACATGCCAACACAGCTAAATGATAATAATAATACTATTATTAATAATAATAATAATAATGAAGGGTTCTTATCGGGTTAGAGTAATGATTTAGACTTACACAACCTTTATTGTCATTCCTTACACACAGGGGTTTTCCTCATTTGGTATTTTGGAATATATTCCAATTATGCAGGATGCTGTTTAGAGTCTACCTAATCACCCCTTATTTTCCCACGGGGTTAAGTTAAGGTTTGAACATTCACCCTTTAATTTACTTAATTGTAAACTTTTGTGCAAGGTTTTGTTGTCACTGGAGGCTTTTATTTGTTACTATTTTGACAAGGAGAAGAGTAGTAAATGGGTCTGGGGGGACAGCACTGCGCTGTCCAAAGTGGCAGCATTTTGTAGTAGACCTCTACTTGTAATAATTTTTTTCTTTTTAAGAACGTATCCTATTCCTTTTGGACATTTGTTATGATGCATAACGGTGGCAACAAGTTGGTTTAAAAGGGGAGCAGCCAATTAACATCACAGAGGTTTAAATAATACCTTCAGTGCAACCAAAAATCCCAAAAGAGGTCAAACTGAGGCATCATGGATCCAGAGCAGAGTCAGAAGGCCAAAGAGAGAAGGAGGTAGCTATCAAGCTGCATGCTGTGGACTTTCTGGAGATTGGTGCACAAAACATAATTTGATAAATGAAGAATATTTCGGATAACCTAGAGCATCGTCCTTGTCAGAGTGTGTTCAGATGTGTAATAATATTTGCACAGACTGTTACAGGAGATTGTTCCTGTTCACTACTCTCAGCATCTCCAACCAATCTAATAAAAACTTTGATACTATGAGCTACGACACCATTTAATATCCCTTTGGTATATTATAAAGCATAAAGCATTTTTGAACTTGATTATTATTTATATTTTTAATCAAACCATGGACAGCTGCATCAAAATCTGTAACCCCCCCTCATTTATGTATAAAATTACATATTTCATTTTTTTTTTTTTATAAAAACATTTTTCTGATATGAATTTAGCTGTTTTCCAATGCAAAGTTGCCACTCCTAATATGGTAGAATCGCTGACGTGTCCTCTCCAAGGCGCAACCCTATTTCTTTTTCGGTTCCGGTGTTTGCCTCCTCTGATTGGGTATCTGCCCACTTGGCCACGCCTCTTTCTGGTTATCCGTTTAAAACCGTTAGGTTGCCCTCTGTTGATCCGGAGTCCATCATAAACTACAACCGTTGACGTCTATTTCTCGGTATTTTTTTGCTTTAAAGGAAACTAAATAAAAAAAATAAAAAAACGGGTTTATTTTAGCGTCTTTCGTTTCGTTTTCATATTTTTTTGAGAGCTTTAACGGCGTGTCGCCTGGCTTCAGGCACGGCGCCGGCCACCGCAGTGCTGCGGCAGCAGCGGATAGCCACTGCGTCTGTCTGACGTCATGGGGATCCGCGGCGCTCTCTGACGGGATCCAGCAACGCCGAACACCGGCGGAGGAAAAGAGAAGGAGGAGGAGGAGGGGGATGGGAGGATAACACGATCAATGTTCAGCCAGGACCAGAGGTGTGGAAGAGCGCTGTCCGGGCGAAGAAGCGACCCAGGCTTGTAGATTTTGGCTTAAGTCCACCATGAAAGCGATTCCCCTGAGCTAAAACGACGACTAGCTTAAAAAAAACACTAGCTAGAGAGAGAGAGAGAGAGAGAGAGAGAGCGAGGATAAGCAGACAGACAACAAATCCACTAATCCGTTCAGATTCCCAGCCGACAGGAATGAAGGCGACCAGGATTAAATGATAGCGAATAACGACGCGCAGCTCACACGGCGACCCTGAACGCGCTTTTGCTCCGCAGCTGACTGGAAATGGGAGCCCTGACTAGCAGACAGAACCAAGGCGTGGAAGAGGTGGACATTGCGTCCAATTCGGTTTATCGTTATCCACCGAAATCCGGTAAGTCAACAATAACAACAACAACAATAACAACAGGTCGGATTCTCTGGTTTGGATTGTTGCTCCAAAGATCACCGACTGCAGACCTGTTTGTTCTGAGCTTGCATCAGTAAACCTGGTTCACTGACAGGCCTGCAGAGCATCCCCACATTTAAACATGTCCTCTAAAACAATTAATGATGCACTATGATTTTCTTTAGCTCTTTCTACTTTATGTCTAAAGCAAATCAAATAGCATTCATTTTTCACTCATTTTTAGCAATAGGTCTTCCACCCCCTCTTTTGTTTGGCAGATAATGGCACACAACATTTTCTATGCATGAATCTTTTAAGTTTATTTTAAGTGATCTGTATCAGGATATATAAAAACTAATGCTAAACAAAACAAAAAAATCATACTTAGGAAGTTGTAATCTGAACTGATGTGTTTTTTAGTAACTTCTAACATAAAACTTTTATTGTTCTGACCACAATTTTCTCCATTACAGCACATCTTACTAAACCTTCTGACATTTTCTTTTGGATTTATTAACTTTAATAGTAGCCCCTACTTTGTTACACCGTCCAGAACTTTCTGGTTTTTAGGTATTTGAATGTTAAGCTATGATGCATTTGAACTATTTGGATAAAAATTGGGCTTTTGTTGACATTTTTTTATAGCAGTTTGTTATGATTGTTGAGCCATTTTGTTCATAAAAAAAAAAAAGTAAGTCCATGAAAAAAATGGTGGCGGCAGCATCATGCTGTGTGGAAGGTTTTCCTCAGCAGTGAAAGGGATGGATGGAGCTAAATGCGGGCCGATCCTGGAAGAACACTTCCAGCTGTACAAGCTGTAAAAGACTGAGGTGGAGGTTCATCTTTCAGGATACTGGCAAAGCTTTAAAGGATGGTTGAAGTTCTACAGAGACCTTGTGGTTCCGAAATAATTTACTATTTGCTTAAAGCAGGGGGACTTCATTAAAAGGTTATGTATTTGAATGGCTCAGTTAAAGTTCAGACCTACTTCGACTAAAAATCTGTGATGAAACGCGTAAATTGCTGCTGACAGGGGCTTTCTGTTACATAACTGAGCTATTTTGGAAAGCATAATGTACGTTCCATGTCATTTTCTAAATCCGCAGAGACGTACTCCAAGAAACTAGCAGTAGTAGCTTTTTAATAAATTAAAAAATGCTAAAACTTGCAGCTTATCCTTCCACTTATCAATCCTCTGCTTATGTGTGGTGATCTAAAAAGAGAAATCCAAATGAAATGCATTGAAATTAGCGTTTTTATGCATACCTTGTCTTTTCTGTTTGCCCTATCCTGCTCAGCATCCCCACGCTGATTTAGGTTTCTAATCCAATTTTAACCTACAAAGAAATATATGCTATTTCTAAAACAAATGGATGAATGTAGAGTGTTTTAATCTGTGTGACTTGATAGGCTGATCTAGGTGGTAATGGCTGTGGGATCTGGTGACAAGGCCGCTTTTCCCACCTGCTGTAAATAATAATGTGATGAGTAGCAGAGATGGAGAGCTTCGTCATTGAGCTTTTTTTTCCCCTCCTAGTTTGGTAATGGCTTTCATTGCGTGGCAAAAAGATCATTCAGAGAAGCTGTAGCCATGTTCCCATGCAGAAAACATCACTGACTGGCTGCTGGTCATGTGTGGAGACGAACAGCCACCATTAAAGTCTTATGATACTAGCCTGACCTGTTATTAAAAGCCAACACACGCCTATTAAAGCTACGTGTGTTCACCTTGAGTCTCTGTCAACATCTGAAAAAGCTCCTAGATAGTAACAAACTGACTTTTAAAAATAACTGTTTCCCCATTAATAGATATTTTCATGCTTCAAATGCAACCCAGGTACAATATTTTATATAGTTGTGTGTTTCATTATGTGTTCCACTTTCATTCACTTTCATAAGTGGCACTAAATTTGAAGCATATCTAGTCATTGCATTTTATCAAACTTTTACAACATCGACGTGATACGCTCATCATATTTTTGCTCGAGAAGAAGTGGTAAATCTGACCATTAAAAAACCTTTTTATTTTCTTTCTTATCTATTGTTTTAAATCATTAAATCATGCAATTCCAGAGCTGTTTTCACCATTGCATTGATATTTTAGTCCATTTAGAGCCATGTTGGGTCAGCTTTTTCAACTGGTTTTGACCTAAATCAACCTGAATCTTTTATATCAGGTTGTTGAAAACTTCCTCGCGCATCAAATTCATCTCTGATTGAATCCATTCATGTCAAAATTAATTAATGAAAAGTCTGCAGCCTCTGCAGCTGTTGGCTGTGGGAAATGGATTTGAGTCGTTTCCCCTTCCTGCAGCTTTGTGTTGTTCCATATAGTAAATGTAAAATCATTTACCTCAGAGAGGCGGGGATATTTTCTCGGTTAACAAAGCAAATAAATAAATAAATGTAAAAACTCCCCATGACCTTTGGTTTTGTTCACATTTCTTGTGTCGACTATCTTTAAAGCAAAACTTCTCACCTACGATTTTTGCGGGAAAGAAATGGTTCCAGATATTTTTTTTACTTATTTTAAAGGAGTTTTTATTTATTAAAGGCAACGATCTGTTTTGTGATTTCCAGATGTTTTGTGGTTGTGATGCTACATAATTAGTTTATCCATGTTTGAAAGTTTTTTTTTCTTCTTCTGTTTTAGTTGATGTGACTCAACAGGCTCTTTATATGTCAGAAAATTGTGTTTTGCCTTGTATTGCCTTGTATTTAAGTTAATTACTTTATGGCTACTTGTTCTTTAGTTTGTTTAAAGTTCGTTAAAATCTTACGGTAACTTTAAGAAGTGCATCTACACAGCCTGTTCGATAAAGTTTAAAGCACTCATAAAAAAAAAACAAGGGTTTAAAGGTGATTTTCTCTGTCTCTTTTTTTGCAGGGAGTTACTTTGCCAACCATTTCATCATGGGAGGGGAGAAGTTTGATTCCACCCATCCCGAGGGTTACCTGTTTGGGGAAAACACTGATCTCAACTTCCTGGGGAGCAGACCAGTAGCAGTAGGTTTCCGCACACTGCTACTGTCTTAAAGGCTGCTTTTACTGGAGCATTCAACTGGAAAACAGTCAAGTTTTATTTTAATGCTTGGCTCTCAAACTTTTTTAATGAAACCACCACTCTACTTTTACCATTATAGGCCATTTTTAGCCACTTCATGCACATAAAGAGATTAATAGGTCACTAATAATGTCAATCATCACTTTAGCTTTTGTTTTGGGGTCAGCACATTTCGTACAAACATACATGAGTTGCATGAGGATGCAAAAACTCTCCTTTCTGAGCGGCATGATTGTTGGAGATTTACATTAGAGATGTGCAGTAAACTTGTACAAAACTTGTAATTATCTGGAAAATGTCCCCCGGGGTGAGCCAGACTTATGGATTTCACAACTCTCGTGATATCTTGGCTGATTTAATTTAACTTTCTCATCGTGTCAAACAACAAAGCAGCGTGTTCGATGTGCCTTTACTACCCAAAATGTGTTGGTTGACCTCTCGTAAGTTTCCGACGGTTAGAAAACAAGGCATATCCCTGTAAGCAAGGTCCAAAAGGTTACAAGGAAGCGTTCTTATCTAACTTTGACTACCATATCGGGTAGTGCATGTTGTGATGTGAAAGGGAGTTGCTGATTGTTTGACTTCTGCAAAGGAAATTAACGGCCTTTCAAACCGTCACTAATTGAAATATATTTGCTCTCGTTAAACTAATTAGACTGATGAAAAAAAATAAATCATTACCTGCTGAGTCAATGAGCAGTGAGACTGACAAGCGACGCGTATTCTCTGGAGAGTTTGTTCAAACTCAATTACGAGCCTGAAGGTCAAACTAAAGAGAGCGCTGCAGAATCAAAGTACGCAAAATGAGAATTGGACACAGATGCGCTGAAGTTGACTTAAAAAGACTTTCCTCCATCTCCTTTGGAACAAATCTCAGTATTTCAGTTTTTTTTTTTCTGGCTCTGCAGGGGCTAAAATTAGTGTGTGTAATCCTGTTGTGGGCACAGAATACATTTAGCATCTTCAATGTGTTTTTTTTTAATTTATATATATTTGTTTTTTATTTTTTTTATTTTGGGTGTATGCATTTTTTTATGCATGCACCAAATTGTATTGTAAAATGGTGTTTGGTTTCACAGACCCAGCCACGGTTGTGCTTCTGTCTGCTGCACCGCACTGGCGTCACAAGTATGAAAATGGGCACGTCTGTGTTTAAGGGTTTCTCAGAAAGTCGTTCCTGAAGGACACAAAAAGAAAAATGCTTTCATGCCACAATAAATGAAATTGCAACGTGGTTGTTTAAAAAAAAAAACTTTTACAAACCATAGAAACCTTTCAGGGTTTGCTGTGGCTTCACAACATTCAGAAGTGATTTAGAGGCCTAGTTGCTGCCATCGACTTTTTCTGTATACAATAATGTTACATTAGAGGCCATCTTCTAAACCTTGGTAAAACCTGTGCATGCACCTGCAGGGGATGAACATTGCAAACAAATTAAGGTCTGTTTGCTTCCCAGTTAGCACAAAGATGTTTACTTTCTCATTATTCTTTCTATAAATAACATTTAAATAGACTGCTCCTGGTTTTGTTCAATTGACTAATTTTTCCACAGGCTGGAGTTTGTCATCTATATCTGATATTTATGGTTTTATATTCCAAGCAAGGCCACAGCCTCAATAAGTACTCATTGAGTAAATACCTAAGTTGGCATTAAATGAAAACTTGCCTCATACCTGCATGTTATGATAGATTAAAACATACCACTTTAAGTGATTTAAGTGACGCGAACATGTCCAGCCACTCATGATACGTTACATAATCTGTAACTGCAGGACAAAACGAGATGTGGAAAATCCCAATCAGAACGACATCTGCCAAGAAATAAAAAGGATGTGTTCATTTATTAGCTTAGATAAGAAACTGTGTTTTTTTTCTTATTATTAACGAAATAAAAGAAAGTAACACTTGCGAGAATGTAGATCTATGTCAAAGGACGTGATGATGCACAATTTCTGTTTCACAAGAAGATAAAAATTCCGTCTTAATGTTTTCCTAAAAAACATAATGAAATTAAGTTACAGAAATCCAATAGGGGATCCCAATTTAAGCGTCTTGAACAACAATTGCAGATTTCTATCTTACGTCCCTGATATCTCTTACTTACAAAAATACCAAGTTAAATAAAAGTAACGTTTTTTAAAGCCTACTTTTTTGTTGTTGTTTCATTATGTTGAAATGTATTTTGAGGCATCAAAACTTCAGCAGACATTCATGGTTCCCACTATCAATACATGTCAGTGCATACGTTGATGCCACACGTTACGTTTCATAAAAAAAAAAGAGGATCAGTAAGAGGACAAATACTTCTTCACTGAGACGTAAGTAGTTGTAAACGTACGGCATGTAACATACGCGGCTGCCGGGCAGTTTTTAGTGAATGGCCCCTTTCAGCACCGTCTCAATGCTTGTTTGTTTTTGTGGTTAACAGGCGTGACTCCCGCTGAGTCCAGATGTGTAATAGCGCTGAATGTGGCGTCATTCACGGCCACACAAACACCCTTAAACACACAGGAGCTCAGCCGAGGGCTTGTAATGTCGAGGTATCCTGACCACTTCCTGCACGTTTCTTCTGCTGAGATCCTCAAACAACCCTCGCTCTCCCCTCATGCTAATTCAGCTTTTGGATTTAGACACACAGTAAAAATAAAAGTTGCTGGGGAAATAAACCAGAGTGCAACACGAGGTTTTTACGGCTAGCAATTTGAGTTTATATTTTCTGTAAGTTCCTTTTGTGACTGGTAGGCAGATGAACGTTTGTTAACTAGTTCACCAGTTTAAAAAAACAAAAAGTCCCAATTCCTAGTAACATCATTCCACCACGTACAGTAGGCTTTTTTCCTCCCCAACACTTAAGTAGTTTTGCTTTTTAAAATCCTTACATGTTGACGACTTAGCTTTAACTTCGACCTCTGCCTCACTAGGAGACCCTAAATGTTTACACAAATCGACTACTGTGGTTACGGCAATCTAAAAATGCAGTAAATCTTTTAGAGAGTCTGAAGGGTTACGCTACGGCATTCTTGCAGTTCAGAAAAATATTCTAACTTTATGACTTTCATTAAGTTCAAATCTATGGCTGTACAATATACTGCAATACTTCGTCGCAATATACAGTGTGCAGTATTCGCTTGGCAGAGAACCGTTTGAATCTCAGTAATTGCTCACTATTAGAAAAAGTTACATTCTCATAATTTTCCAACATTTCATGCCCTTTTTCAAATCCAAATCTCCTCAAACATGACACACTATTTGTGTATGTTGATTTTACATTTTGTTTTATGCTGTCATCCATCCATCTATGTATCCATCCTTTCATTCAACCTTTTTTAGGCTTTTATAGTTACCACACAGATTAGCCATACAACTTAAATAACCATTTGTTGATGCACCATTTAACTTGTAAGAGTTTTGCTTTATAACTAGCGCTCATATTTAGGTCTATGACCTTAGCGCACTAGTACATCAAAAACCCAACTTTGCCTTAGTAGTTGGACTTTTCGCTCCTTCTTGTTGGACAAAGTGACACCAGCTGGTTTAAAAACTGTGACTTGCATTTCAGAAAATGTCTAAATTCGGCACTGTGGTCGTGACCTAGAAGGTTCAAGGCTGTTGAATATTTACACAAATGGGTTCCCATTGTATTTGCATGTTCATTACTAAAAATAACTAAAGAGAAGAGTCAATGCCAACTAAATAATGAGACTCTGTTTGACCTTGGAATGTTTTTCTTTACCTCCGTCCTGTTATGTACAGAAAACAAAAGCAGGCTTGAAGTGTCAGCGCTGTCCCTGGAAAGTCTTAGCCTGGGCAGATTTTTTTTTGCCCAGGCTCAGCACTTGTCCTGGAGCCATGCTGACAACCCAAAGCCCATTTGTGTTAAGGTTAAATCAGGATCTGGGGAGGTCATTGTGCAACCCTGAATTTGCTGCGGTCAAGAAAAAGTATGCCCGGTTGGTGGAAGGGAAAACAAAGTGCTCTCCCTCCTCGTCTGTTCCCATAACATGTATTTTAAATCTAAAATTTCTTTTCCGTTTATTGTCCAGTTCCCGTATGCAGCTCCTCCGCCTCAGGAACCAGTAAAGACGCTACGAAGCCTTATAAACATTCGAAAGGACACGCTGCGGCTCGTAAGGTGCGCACCTCTTCCTAAGTGACACAACATCTCATTAAACAACTTGTTCAGGGTTTGGTCAAACCATGCTATTTTAAGTGGAAAAACTAACACAGTTTTTTTTAAAGGTTGTGTTGAATCATTCACGCTGACGTGTATTTTTTTTTTTTTAGCATTAGATTGAACAAAAATGTCAAAAACTGCCTTCCTTTAAAACAAAACCTATAATAAGGATAACAGACACTGAGATAAATCTAATAAATATAAAAACGTCTCAATTTATCTTATTTTTTAGTTGCCTATATATAATGCAAGTGAAATTCCAGTGCTTTGCAATTTATTCATACTGTTTTAAGAACCACAAACTTTAATGTATCCTATTGGGAGTTTTTGTGATTTGAAAAGCACTGTCACCTTTTCTGCAGGACCCGAGCCACTTGCAAATTTACACCTATTTTTATTTTTAAATTTTTATTTATTTATTTTTTTACAATTTTTCACTATTTTCCAGGTGTAGCGAGGACCTGAAGTTGCCAGGGGACGAGGCTGCGGGAAACAACAGGGCATGCTACAATGTTGAGTTCACCTTTGACGCCGACACGCAGGTTGCCATAACAATTTACTACCAGGCCATAGAGGAGTTTCACAATGGCGTGCCACTGTAAGTAAAAGTTACAACTCGATGGTTAAATCAATTGTTTCAAATAAAAAAATAAAAAAAATTCTTTCGTTGACAATAAGGCACCTTATTTGTTAGTATTTAAAATTTAAACGCATATGACTTGTAAAGTCAATAAAACCCCACAAAACATGATGCTTCCTCCATCGTTCTTCACAGTTGGGATTCTTAAGGTTTGCAAGCTTAACCAGCTCCAGTCAACATCTTCACAGGGTTTTTGTTTTACGTTTGTTTCGTTCTTCTCTGAATCACTGAACTCTTCTTCCTGACTGGTAAGATTGCTGGAGATTCTCATGCTGTTTATGACTGTGCAAAATCATTCGAATGGCCGTGAGTGTTACAACATTCAACTCAGGTTTGGGGATCATCATCATCAAGTTTCTTCCAAGCTGTTCAAACTTATAACTAACTAATATCATTTAATGCGAACTTTTCAATTCCAGTTTTTTTATGGTATCTAGCAAATAAAAATGGTTGACTCACTTGACATGAGACCACGTGGATTTGTTTGTTTTTGTTACATACACGGAGTACGTAAATATATAAAGAGTTTCTTTACGTATTAGGATTAAAGTTAAAGTATTTGGCAGAAATGTCCCTCTTCTTAACTAAAATGTTTTTGTCTCCTTATCGTAGTTTACTGCCTCAGTGCTTTAATTTTTACCGTCGCTGTTGGAAGTAAATTTCTGCTTGTTGTTGTTATCAGCTCTTCAAAAGTTGACTACAATAGGCTTTAAAAAATCAGCCTATCCTATGAAATAATAAAAATTGTGTAATGATCCAATCATCTTATGAAGCTCCCTTAAAAATTAGCTTTAAATCTGTTTTTAGTTGAGTGTATATATTAATTTTTAGTCTGTATAATTCTTTAAAGTATTTTAAATTGCCCAGTTTTTAAACTGTGTTTAGTGTAGCATTATCAAAATGAGCCACGATCTGTGTTTTTTAGTTTTTTGTTAATAACAGTCATAAATAAACGGTGATACAGGATTTTAGTCTAGCACAAACAGAAGGCCTGTAACAGTCGGCAGCTTTAGATGTTCATAATTATGCATGTTCTGCCAACCAAGTCTTGCATTGCTTAAGGATGCCATTTGTGTTCTGTGTTCTTTTAATTTTCTCAAAATATAAAGGCGGATGTTTCCTTATCTCCTCCCTAACAAATGCGCAAGGGGTAATAATCTTTTTCATGATAGTTATTAAAACATTAATATAGCCACATGGCTGACGTACCAACTTTAACATACAAAAGCGGCCAGTTTTTTTTCCTGTGTCTCTAGAGACTTCTGACCTGTCTTGCTCTTTCTGATCCCTGCAGTTACCTTCCACAGGACAGCTCGCTGCAGTCAGAAACAGTGCATTTTAAAAGAGGGGTTTGCCAACAGTTCTGTCTTCCCTCGCACTCCGTCAACCTCAGCGAATGGGCAGACGAGGAGGTAAGCCACCTCGTGCTGAATAGGTGGCCTCGTGAGTCCACTGGAGTGGGGGGGGGGAACACAAATGGTTGCAGAAACACAAATGTTTGCATCTCTTTCCGCAGCTGCTGTTTGACATGGACAAGGAGATCTTCCCTATGGTGTTGCAGGCTGTCGTAGACGAGGGTGAAGGTAAGTTGCTCTACAAGATCAGATGGTGCGAATGCCCCGCAGCAGACTGTTAAGCAGTGTTTTATCTTTTATAGAGCATATGGGCCACTCTCACATCCTGCTGGCTACATTTGAAAAGGTACTGTAGAGACAGGCTGGTTCATATGTCAGAAGCTGGTTTTGCTGCATAAATATAATCCTCTTGGAGCTAAAAGAAAAAAGTTTCTTTAAAGTAAATTTGGCACAACCTTGTCATCTTTTTTTTCAGCACGCTGATGGGAATTACTGTGTAAAACCTCTGAAGCAGAAGCAAGTGGTGAATATACCCGTTTTTCCCACCTACTTTCCTTATTGTGTTACATTTGTAATGCAAAAAAAAAAATACTTCCTGTTAAAAATCAATCAGTCTGATATAATTCTTCCTTGTGTTCGTTTTCCCAGGTGGATGGAGTTAGCTACCTGCTGCAGGAGATCTATGGGATTGAGAACAAATACAACAGTCAGGAATCAAAGGTAAAAATAAATAAATAAAAACACAAGGCGAGCTTAAGCTGAATTTCCTCTGAAAAATTCAAATGGGCTGTTTTGGGCCCTTTTGAAACGTTCCTCTCTTCGTTCTTGTGCAGGTGGCTGATGATGAGATCAGTGACAACAGCGCCGAATGCGTGGTGTGCTTGTCTGACGTGCGAGACACCCTCATCCTCCCGTGCAGACACTTGTGTCTGTGCAACGCCTGCGCAGACACGTTGCGCTACCAGGCAAACTGCTGTCCGATCTGCAGGCTGCGTGAGTTTAGCTCTCAAAATACTTTTTCGAAATGTTGCTTCGAATGGCAACCTTTCAAATCAACACTTTTCTTTTGACATTATCTAAATAAATAAAAAAGTGGGACAATTGAGTAAAAGTCTAGTTTTATCTTTAAATATCAGTAGTAGAAAATACATGTTTAAGGTAAGCTTTGTTGCTTTAAGTTTTGGTTGACTTCTATCTTCACCATCGTATCTACAACCTTCACAGAACAGCTGTCTCTATAGCAGGAGTCTACAAATCCATTCTTCGAGGTCTGGCACAATGTCTAGATGGGTCTTTGCTTCAAACCATAGTAATATAGATCATTAGCAGGACTCAGACAAGGTGGTTCTGCTTTTTGATTCAGATTTGTGTTGGACATGGAACCCATAAAAGTTTGCAAGACACCAGACCTGTAGGCCTGGAATCGAAGACTCCTGGTGTACGGATTAAATAATAATTATGTGACTTCTAAAGTCGATGATTATCAATCTGTTTTTTGTGTGAAGGTGCCTGTTGCAACAAAGTTTTTTAGACTTGGATCGGGTTTTCTTGAACTACTCGTCCTGCAGTCAGTTTGTCGAGTGGCGGTCCTCAGCTTCATTACATCTGAATCCTATTACTTAAACTGTAGGGCTGCAACAATAATCAGGCACATTGTGATGAATCGATTGACACAACAATAAGCAACTCCTGCTATCCAATTATTAATCTGTTATATACCAATGTAACTCAGTGAATTAGCCCCATGCTTTATCAAACAGTGATTCAAAATTTAAACGAACTTTTAAAATATAGCATAAGAAAAAGACTTGAACTAAACTTGTTTCCATTTGCTGGTTTACAGTAAATAAACAGGAATATCCATTTGTTAGCAGTTTTTGAACTAAAGCTATTGTTGTTTTAAATTTAATATTATATTAACGGTGTGATCTGCTAAAGATGTCCAAATATTCACTTTAGGAATGAAGAGATGGGGGAAAATGTGGATTTTTCTTTTTTTGGAATAATTAAAAAAACATAATTGAACATTAATTATCGACATAATCATTAATTGCAGACCTACTAAAGTGTCTCCTCAACATAAGGTCAAGCTCTACAAAGTATTGGTAATTACGTAATTATTTGATTCGGGTATTTTAAAGCAAGGATGCATCTAAATGTAACATTTGGCACATCAGTTCTATAGAGTAGGGACCAGATTCAGTCTGAGTTTCCTACATCTGCTTATTGTTTTGCTGAGACAGAAACATTACCCCATATGCAGATCTGATCATTCGTTTTTTATCTTTTACCTGAATACGTTTTCCACCATTTTGAAGAGTGTAGTCCTCTCATCCACGGCCCCGCTTACTAAGGGGCCCCTAAATTTTTTGTAAAAACTTGTCCAATACTTCAATTTTTGTTTAAGTAGATTAAAGGTTACTAAAAGGACTTCAGAAAAATATATTTTTTTAAATGCATTTTCGTCCCCTGTCCTCTCATTGTATCAGTAATCAATGTGTTCTGCTGGTATAAGTATTTTTAACCCTTAACCCTGCTTTTGAGCTATAAATAAAAGGCAAAACATGTCCTGAAGAGGACCTTTTCTCCAGAGTATTGATTTGTTTTGTTAAACATTAGTCATTTGTAAATACCAAGTCCTAGTCCAGTCATTTGTTTGACAAGATATCGGACTCCAGTTGTGGCCTTGGATGAAAGCATGTTTTTTTTCTTTCTGTTAGTTAATTTACATTCAAGATGTGTGTAATTTTATTTATTCGTTTTTTCTGCCAGCCTTTAGAGCTCTGCTACAAATTCGAGCGATGAGGAAGAAGCTCAGTCCTCTGTCGCCCAGCAGCTTTAACCCTGTAATCACCTCCCAGACGTCGGATTCTGAAGAGCACTCGGTGAGGCATGGCAGAAGCACAGAGAAGGTGGTGAAAAATAAATTCCTATTCTTCTCTTTAAACTTATTTTCTGGTCTTGTGTTCTTGCAGCAGGCGTCTGAGCACATCCCTCCTGGCTACGAAGCCGTTTCTCTCCTAGAGGCGCTGAACGGACCTCTGATCAACTCCTCGGTTGCCCCGCCTCCTCTCCATTCAGGTCCCAGCCACGTCTCCGGGGCGTTGCCACCGTATAGCAGCGAGCCCCACCCAGCGCCGGCCCGATCCCTCTCGCCTCTTGACCAGTCCAACTCCAGTCAGGGATTAAAACTGAAAAAGAGTGGCTCAAAGTGAGTCTGCCTGTCAGCTTTGGTCCTTAACATTCAGGTCTATAACATCCACAGTTAAATTAGTCAGAAGATGCAGCTTAATGTTGAATAATAGCAAACCTTGTTTTAGCGGCTGGATTGCTCAAATGGAATGTCACTGGACTTTAACCTTGAGGTCATGGTTTCAAATCCAGCCCAAATGTACCACAGCATCCAGTGTGGGTCCTTAGGCAAGACCTTTTGCGCTACTGCCTACCTGGCGCCGCCAACGGCTTTCTCAGTGTAATTACACCACCTGCAATTTCCCCACTGTGGGACTACTAAAGGATTAATTAGAATTTATTATTAATTATAAAAGAGAAAGACCTGAACATTTATGTTTAAATCTGTTTTTAAAATATGTTTCCAAAACCTGTGTATACCAGGGCTCTCCTTGCTTAGTCTTTTTCTTTCTTTCTTTCTTTCTTTCTTTCTTTCTTTCTTTCTTTCTTTCTTTCTTTCTTTCTTTCTTTCTTTCTTTCTTTCTTTCTTTCTTTCTTTCTTTCTTTCTTTCTTTCTTTCTTTCTTTCTTTCTTTCTTTCTTTCTTTCTTTCTTTCTTTCTTTCTTTCTTTC
>JAVLVB010000001.1:452205-482743 GCA_032876305.1 Orestias chungarensis | reverse complement strand
TTTCTTTCTTTCTTTCTTTCTTTCTTTCTTTCTTTCTTTCTTTCTTTCTTTCTTTCTTTCTTTCTTTCTTTCTTTCTTTCTTTCTTTCTTTCTTTCTTTCTTTCTTTCTTTCTTTCTTTCTTTCTTTCTTTCTTTCTTTCTTTCTTTCTTTCTTTCTTTCTTTCTTTCCTCGTTAATAAATGTTCTTTATTTTAGGTCACTTTCTCAGAATTCCTCTGTGCTTCCTGAAGAAGAGGATGAGAAATCTTGCAGTGATTCAGACGCATGTCGTCCCAAACTTGCTGTGGATCAGCAGGAGGTGAGTTTCTGTTTCCATGGTTTTTATAAATATGTATGTTTTTTTTATTTTATGTCAGATCAGGCCTCACTATAAGCTCACCGCTGTGTCTTCCAGTGCGGAGTGACTCCAGACAGCGAGAACCTGACTCTTTCCTCTTCTGGAGCCATCGATCAGTCACTCTGCACCGGTACTCCTCTCTCCTCCACCATCACCTCCCCTGAAGGTATATAAACCAGGCTTGCGTCATCAAGTAGAAGACAAAAATTATTAGTTTCAGTTAATTAAAACAGCAAAATATCGGTTTTGCTTCACTACAATTAACACTTCTAAAATTGATTTGTTTTTATTTAAAGATATTTCTCAATTTATTAGGTTTTAATTACTTATTTTCAATCATTTTAGATTTATAGAAACACCACAGATTGAAAGTATTTGTTTAACATACGTTAAACGCTTTTTTGTGCAATTTTCTGATATGGTAAAGCTGAGTACATTTATTATTTCTGACAAATTATTAAAGAGGGAAAAGTCCTGTAAAAGCAGCATGCAACCATGCAGGCGTGTCTTAACACAACGCCAAGTCGGAAAGACATCAGCAGTAACCTTAAAGAAGCACCTGTTTCAACTTCTCAATCTGGGAAGGCCATTTCACGTCTGTGCATCATTTTTCTTGGAGCTTAATTTGGGCTCTCACCAGGGAAAAAAAAAGCCAAAGCTGGAAGAGAGTTGCTAAAAGAGGAAATACTCGATGTCCTGAAATGATCGAAGGACACGAGAACCTATGGAGACCTAACCAATATCAATTCGGCACAAACCTCAGTAACATACAGCAATCTTCTTGCAAGGAGGAGTCGATCATAATGTCTATCCTGCAGGGAATGGTGGGTGCAAGACGCTGTTTGCGAAAGGTTACAATTATACGCATGGCTGTATTTAAATTTCTGATCTGGTTTTGTGGCAGCCATTATGACTGGCATAAAAATCAAAACAGGAAGACAATACAGTAATAACAGGAGAGGTAGGGCAGAACAAATTCATGAACAACAAAGGGTACAAGCAGTTGAAATGAGAATATTCTATAGGATTGCTGGACTGAGCATTAGCGATGGGTTTAGGAGCTCCAACATAAATGGGGAGCCACTGGAGGTGAGATTAAGACCCTCGTTTGCAAATTCTTAATCTGGATTGGGAACGCTTTGGGAGAGAAATATTTGGGGTTTATTCACGACCTCTCAACCTAAGACCCAATCTTTTATAAGCAGAAGACAGAATGGGTGTAAGAAAAAGTAGTATTTTTGCTAAAGCACTCCTACACCTTGAACTATTTCACAATTTCTCATGTTACAAACACAAACATGATTTATGTCATTAGGATTTCACGTCATTAACCAACAAAAAGTTAAAACAATGTGTTTTTCAGGTTGTTTAAAAAGCAGTGGTTAAAATCAAAAACATACCACACATTTTATTCCGATACCTCTAAAAAAATGTGAGTAGTTGCTATAAGAAGTTTATAAATTACTAATCAGACTAAATCATTTGTTTAATGTGATTTATTAATTTGACCTAAAAAATATTATCGAGCAAACGGCATCACAAAGAACTAGGGAGACTCTCCTGGTGGAGAGATATTTGAAGTGTTGGGTTATAAAACAATATCTTCAGCTTTAAAAATCCCACAAAGTATGGAAAAATAAATGCTTGCCTAAGGTTTTATGCTAAGAAAAAGAACGGACTTTTATTTTTGTCCCCATTAAATAAAAAAAATCCATTACATGTCCTGTATAAAACTGTTTAGCTGAGCGTCACCCGTGTCTCCTTCTTTCCACCATCAGACCCGGTGAGCAGCAGCCTGGCCCAGTCAGTAATGTCCATGGCCTCGTCCCACTCGCAGCACTCTCACATCAGCGCTGACACCATGTCCTCCATGTCAGGGTCCTACCTGGCTAGGGCCGAAGCTGAGCCACCCGGGGCCGACGAGGCGGCAGATGTGGATGGCAAGGAGGACCGCAACGCTTCTATGGAGGACCAAGTGGCACCACACCAGGACGGGGTGAGGACATGGAGTCCAAAACAGATCAGGAACACCTACATGTTGACAATTTTTAAAAGAAACATGTGATTTTCTGTGTTTGGTTTTCCTATTTCAGGAGTTTTCAAAGGGACACAATTACTCCTTGGCTGTAGAGGAGCAGGATTCAGAGGTCGTTGCAACACAAGCGGTGACATCTCAGCTCGTTTGCAGTTTTGAATTGTACAAGTTTTGCTTTTATTTTGTTTGCTTTCAGGGAAATGATGTAACAGAAGAAGACTGCTCCTCTCCATCTAACGGGAAAGGTAACTATGAGACCAAAATCTCACCTTTCACCCAAAGTGTTTCACCTCCCCATGCATTTGTTATTCTTCATAAAGACAGCATACACTCCTTCTCATTAAATATTTCATCAACTGGATCGCTGACCTGCCTTTATATCTTTAAAAAACCTGACTGGGATAAAAAAAAAAAGAAAACAGATACAAATACTATGGCAGCCTCTGTCCTGTAGATGGTGCTGTCTGTTTTAAAGTCCAACCAGTTTTGGCTGAATCCATTTATATCTTGCAAGCTGGGGTAAATATCTACTTTTTTCTGGCGCAAAAGGTGTAACCATGTCTTCTTCTTCACTTTAAATGATCAAAAATAATCACAAGAAGAACTTTTGAATAATGACGATCATGAAAATTAACAAAGGTGACTTAGTATTTACTGTTAATATGAAATGTGTAAAAAAATTGATATTGCACAAACATTATGTAAAGATTCATCCATTTATTGGATTGTAGCTCCTATACTTTTCTGCGCTATTTACCACAGATGTGAAAAGTATGCGTGTGAACACTTTGTTTATCAAAAAACGCAATTTATTTCGACAAGTTCCGTCTTTTTTCCCCCCTGCTTTTTAATTTTAACACGTCCTCATTCTTCATCTCTACTTTCTCTTATAAGCTGGTTTGTGTTTGTGACTGAGAAACATGAGTGATGGAAAGGTCAAACAAAGGTTGGGTGCGAACAGAACAAGATTAGCTCCCCGACCAACAAGTTTAAAAGGTGTTTATGTAAACCGTTTTGTTTGCTCGTTTCAGTGGCTGTCTGTTGTGACCTTTTGATTTGCAGCACGACTATTTGTGAAGAAGGTGTATGTTTGGAATGGATTTCAAATGTTTCCTGTGCTTATGAGGGACTTAAGTGAATAAAGAAAACTTTTAACTTGTTAACAAGCTAGAAATGGAGGAAACACGTTTTAAAGCAGTGAGCTCATGGTCAGTTTCATATAAACAAGGGTTTATGTGAAACTGTCCTCAAGGGCTAATATTTAGCATGTTTTAGTTCTTTCCCTGTTAAACACTCCAATCAAATAAAGGATCATCAGCTGGACTTTACAGAACTTTAAGATCCTGAGGAGGCAGTAGGACCATCCGAATAAGCTCTGCTGAAGCAGAGACATCTAAAACCGACAGCAGAATTTGAAAATGTCATTCAATTAAAACTGAAATAACTATTTTAAAGCTGAACTGAGTCGCTTTTAAACTGTAATCAAAACTCACTGCCTGAATACGTTCAGATTCAGTTCATACCACATAATGTATTTTGTACCATTCAGTTTTAGCTCTTGTATTCAGTTTTTTTGGGTCGACCTCATGAAACCACAGACTGATGGAAAGCACAGAATGACAGGACTTTGTTGGACCTCAGGATCCCTATGGCATCTTTTGCTGAAGTGTGGCACAAATAAAGTTGTCAGATTTGATTTGTGTCGAATGACCAGCAGCCAAACTCTCAGGTGGTTAATAAATGTACAGTATTGCATGTATAAGAAGGACCATGATATATGCAAAGAACAAGAAAAGCCTAGTAGTTACAGGCTTTAACCCAAACTAACCTAACTTAGCATTTGTTTACATAACAATTCTTCTTATACATGTAATAAATGTTAGTAATGTGGCTGCAATGATTTCCAAACCAATACATTGGATTTTAACTAATACATACATATATTTTAGCAGATGTTTACTGTTAATTGTTTTGTATGTTATTGCAAAAAACTAATGTGACAAATTACTCCAGATAATTTGAATAGTTTGATAATTAGTCAGAGAAAAATCAGCTCCTGATACAACAGAACTTGCTGCCTGACATGTTTTTTCTCCGTATGAATTATGTTTTTCATTTATGTTCTGCTTGCCATCTTCACTTATCGATTCATATTAATATGTTTTCATGTTCTAATTGAATCGGATATCTTTCCCAAGATTACGAGATCCATTTTTTGGACTGAAAATTATTATTTTCCACGCATTATGGAAAGTTAGGGATTTTATAATGCAGTTTATGAAGAAACATGACAAATTTAAAACACATTTGATCTAAACTGAGTAAAAACCTGGTGATCAGTACGCAGAAATCCACCTAAAGAGGGCTTTCAGGCTTTTATTTATCTCCAGTTTCCTTATTCAGCAGATATTCCTCTGACCCTGTTGATGATCTTCATCATTTTCCATACCTGCATGGCCTCCCTCCTCCTCTTTCCTGCTCGTCTCACCCCTCCTCCCTCCCTCCCATCTCCTCTCTTCCCACGCTGTGCCTGGCTGCTCTTGTTTGACCTTTGCCCTCGCTTGCAGGTGGGCGGAGCAGGTTTCCAGAGTTGGCCAATAACAATCAGGGCGTCGCCCGCTCTGACACGCCCTCTTTGGGGTTGGATAATGAGCAGGCTCCCAACAGCCGATTCGCCGGTGAGTGGCAACCTGTCGAACATGGACCAATAAGAGCTTGAGGATAGAGGAAAGGAACAGTGAGAAAGTGCATGACTCAGCAGCTGCAGTCAAAAGTGTAAAACTTAAATGAAATCAGGTATTGGGAGGTTTTGTTTAATCAAAGCATGAACATTTGGTGCCTTCCTTCTTTCCTTCATCCCTACCAGTTGGTGTTGTGGTATTCCGATGCTTCAGTTTCTCGATGCACACAGTTTCCTTCCTCTTCTTTGAGCTGAAACCCCGTGTGTATGTGAGCGGACGCATCTGTGTTATATCCGGCGAGTGATTTCTGCATGCAATCATTTAAAAGACAAAAACAAAACAAAAAAACGTGTGTTTGTTTGTGATTGAAACTGGTGTTTCTCAAAGATTGAAGTTCATGTTCGGTGTCTGCCAGCTCTAAGCCGCTTTGCAAAACATCTGCAAATCCTGTTGTCATCCATCATTCTGACCCCTCCTGTCTTTCCCATAATCCTCCCTGTAGGTTAATTGTAGGAGGAGCTGAGGGTTCTTGGTTGAATTCTGACTTAAATTACAAATGCATCTAAAAACAAGTAATGCCTTTGAGCAGTTGTTTAAAAAATAAATAAATAAATTAGATTATATCCTATAATAAATGACAACGGTTTCTCTGAAAATTTTTGGGGAGATTACAAAAACAAATGGGAACAATAAGAAATCAACTCAAAGTTAGGCTATTAGAATAAACTGTGCAATAGATGCGGGTTTCCTAATCCGATATTTATATCAGCCAAAAATCAAATATCGTATTATATTTGCCTACAACTAAAATCTCCGATATCAGCACCTCAACACAAGCAGTCCGTTATTCTGTTTGATCCTCGCCATTCCAAAACTTTAAACTTATCATTTCATTTATTCAATCTTAGATCCTTCTTTCTTTGAAGAAAGTTTAATGTTTATGTCACACATTGATTAATAATACATAGATCAGTTTTTCGCATAACTACTGTTAACTATTCTTCTTTCAGTAATATCACGAAATCAAGCCCTTTAAAAGAACTACTAAAGTAATAAAAGTCTGTATCATTCAAGCTGAAATCGTATTGGGTCTATATTGGTATCGAGCTAAACTGAAGGTTTAAATATCAGTATCGGGATTCCACTAACCCTATATAGACTAAATACTAAGTTGGGGCTTCTTCTTAGTTCAGTTTATTTTCAAATGAAATCCAAAAACTATTCATTGTGTTTGGTCAGTCCATGCACTTCTGACGTTGCCTCTGGTACAAAAGTTGCCTATTACAAGTAATCAACACTTGTTAACCGTCCACTAATCTGTCCTCTACGTGATAATACAATATATTGTGCTTCAACACAAATTTTTTTAAATTTGTGATTACAAAACTGGAGCTTTGCATCTCCTTTGATTCATTTATTTATTTTTTAACCCTTCAGCCCTGAACCCCGATTCATTCCCACGATGAAGTTTTAAGCTGAAAGTTGTGTGTTGTTTCCTACTCCTGTGTCGTAAAAGTTCTGTTGTTTCTCTGCTTGTCTCCCTCCTTCGATCCTGCCGTTGTTGTTGTTCTCATCCTCTTCTGTTCTTTCCTGAACATCGTTTTCTTTCTAAACGCCCCACCCCTCCATCTCTCTGGCTCGTCCACGCCATCTTTATTTCCTCTGTGGCTTCTTTTGGATGGACAGATGAGGAGTCGTGCCCAGTGCACATTGAGGACTAGGTATGGGAGTGAGATCAAGGATTTGACAACAGGGTGACGAGCTTCATCTTCTCTATTCATTAAAACAAACTTGCATGTACACTGCCTTGAAATAGTATTCACGCCTCCGTTAAACTCTTTCACATTTTCGAATTTAGGCACTTATTGTTTTTTATTTTTGCAGTTTTCCAGGATTCAGTTCAACTGTAAACAAAAATAGTTATACAAAGCTCTGCAAGCTGTCAAACATAGTTTGGAGGTTTTTAATATCAAAACATTTACTGTTCTAGTTTTACTCTGTAAGGAAATGAAAAAAATATAAATGTTTCGCATTGTTGAAAGGGATTTTAGTGACCAACTCTACTGTGTGGACCTTGATGTAAAAAAGATGATAGAGTATACTAAGACAAAAGGCGTAAAATTCAGTTTTTTACCCCCTCCTAATAGAAAATCTATGTACAATGTAGATGCCTTATTTTAAGTTTAAGTAATACTGCCTTGGGGTATTAGTTGTTTCATCCAAATAGTGTTTGTTGAGATTGTATAGATAATGTTACTTTCTCAAAATTGCCATTGTAAAGCAGTCTTATCAGTAATAGTGTAGAGTGACGTAAGGGTGCACGATCAATTAAAAATGGGAGTGGCGGCAGTATGTCCGTATAACATAAATCACGACACATTTTTAACAACAAAAAAAATATTCGACCGTTCTGCCAGACTGTCTATCGATTTTTGTGCGTATAAAGTTTAAAATAATTCAACAACTGATAACTTTGTGATGAAATGATGGTTCTCCTTCTCGCTCTCTTTTTTTCTTTCTTTTCAGATTTCATGCATCTCGGGGGATTCAGGCCCGCCCTCGAGCCCCTCCCCCAACACATCTCCACCAGCAACATTAACCTGACGGAGCAGGGGGCGGAGAACAGGGACGGCCAGAGTTCGAAGCATCCCCGCTGTGGACCGCTCATCGTGTAACAAACCAGTCAAACCATTCTGGCCCTCCATCACTGTCCATACACCACCCATCTATGTTTCTGTGGCCGCTGGAACCCAGCTGGACTGGACAGAGGAAAGAAAGAGGAATCATCTTACAATGTCGTGCACTTTTATCACACACAATTTTCCTTGTTTTATTGTCAATGACCAATTCTGGGAATGACTTCTATTTTATTATTTATTACCAGTAGGTTCATACGAGAGCTCGGTACTGTGTTTGTATCTTTAGAAAAACACATGCTGCCTCTCTTCTTTACCTTTTTTCTCTTCCTTCCTTCCTACTGATCTACCAGCCAAACAGTCAGGGGCTACTGTGATGGGCAATCTGATTTATTACTACTAACTTCTTCCTGCGTGCTATGAATGAGCGGTCGGACACTTAGACGCTAAACATCAGCTCTCGATGGACTACCTTACCAAAGCAGGACCCTTAACCCCATGCTTCGCATCAGGGAGCTTCAATTTCGACATTCGCATGCAGCTTTCCTAGTTTTTTTTCCCCTCTGTTCCTGCCAGGCTGTTTAAACTCCTGAATGTAAATTATGAAGCAGTTGAATTTTACGATTAATGAGCCAAGAAATGCTGGCCGAAATAATCCTGAAAAAAAAAAAAGAAAAAAAAAAGAAAAATAATCTATGGTGGAATGTAGGAGAAAGATGGTGGATAATAAACACGACACCTTAAACTGGAATTAAACCCAAAACTTTGACTCTAAGAACCTTTTTCTTTTGAGGCTCCATTGTAATATGTCAGTATTATTGCAGCTCAACAGCAAGAACGACCAAGCAATAAAAGTACCCGGCTTCTCCATCTTTTTACCTCCTGCACTAGTTCTAAGACCCAACTGTGTTTGCACTGGCCTATTACTCTTTAAACCTTTCGTTATGTTTTAATTCTCTCATCCTTTGATGTTGCCATTATGAAGATAATTGCGGTGAGGAAAAGCCTCCTACAGGGCATTTAAAAATGATGTAGCAAGGCTTTTCTCCTGCCTCCACCTTTCTGATCTTCCTGTTTCGCCCTCTTCTTCTCGTTCTTGAATCTTTCTTTAGTTGTTTTTGGGGGTTTTTTTGTAAAGCTTTTCGATGTATATCTCATCTGTTGTTGATGCAAATCGTTTTGGTGTGTTAATTTTTTGTGTTTTTGCGGAACACTGCTGTTTCTTAGAACATTGATGAAAACGTGAAAATTTGGTAAAAGGTTTACATAATCGTGCAAACATAACGGATAACTCATGAGGAACAATATCTACATTTACTGCACTACTAGCTGATCCCTAGACGACACACTTCACGGTGCATGAGGTGATGATAGAAGTAAGCATGTTAGTCTAGGTCAGCCTGCACCCTCCTGTAGACTTGATAATGGCGCACTGCACAAATCTGAAGCGGTACCGCGTCTTTCTGTAGGGTTACATTTCGATTGTTGGCGCCCGATTTCTATTGGCCTCCTCAGGTCAAAACTTCTGCACTACTATAACTGAGCTGCAAACAGTCATGTGATCACAGTCTGAATGTGCAGACAGAGCTGCTTTCGGGCACCGGTCTCAGTACGATATCAAATGAAATTCACAAAACCCCCACTTTTCTATAGTGAAAATAAAAAAAGACTTAGACAGACAATAAAGATTTTCCAACTAAACAACCAGAGTGGTGTCCTGCTTCTTTTTTTGGTTTATTTTATTTTTTAGCTCTAGCTTTTGACAATAAGTGGTCTAAAAGTTAAGATTAGAAATTTAACTTCATAATCTCAATTCAAAAAATAATGTAATACATAGATGGACTACACAGATTGAAACTAATTGTGTTACATTGATTTTAATGCATAATATATTATTATCCATTTAAACTGTTAGCCAGCAGATTGTCCTTGTCACCCTTTAAAAGTAGCCACACAATACCAATGCTGGTTGTTCATGAACACCATCCACACGCATTTTAATATAAAACAGAAGAAAAAAATTACCAGTACTTGACCTGGACCTTAACTTGGGGCTTTAATGTTCAATATTTGCAGCTCACGTGCTGCAAATATTGCAGTTCTTGTGTTAAGCTGTTTCTAAACCATAGACAATGTCAGAAGCTTCTTATATGGGTTAAAAACATGTTTCCACCATTATCCGCTCAAAAATTTGATCAGTTCACGTCGTTAAAACTATTAAACTACGGTCATAATTCACCACCTTAATAAAGTTACAGTTGTGACATCTATATATTATATCTAGGCACCAGTATATTAATTTTATCTCCCCCTACCATATGCAACCTGGCCTGTGCCGTTCTATTCACATCTTTTGAATGTTCATATTTTCTATGTCTTCAGATAAATTGTACATTCATTATCCCAAAGTCGAGAAAAGAGCTCAAATATTAGATAGATTATCCTATATTGATCCCTCATAGGGGAAATTACAGTTCCAGCACATCCATCCAGGTGCTCTTTTCCAGCTCCTGTTAAGGTTAGCTTTTCTGCTCAATAAAATCCAGATTGTTTTCAAACCCAGTAGACAAAATCTTCCCTAATGCTGTCTAAAGACGAGACCAGTCCGGTCATTCGCCACTTTAGTCTGTCTAGTCACAGGTCTCACTTCCCGTAACAGACACAAACATGCCATAAGTCAGATAAAAAGATCTCGGATAAAGACAGGTTATGTTTTGGCAATTTCATTTAATAAAAAAATAAATGGGTGACTAGCTCATTGCCAAGCAAGCTTGTTGTTCAGATTGCTTTTTCTAGATAGATGTAATGGAAATACATCTGTCTGTCTGTCTGTCTGTCTGTCTGTCTGTCTGTCTGTCTGTCTGTCTATCTATATCTATCTATCTATCTATCTATCTATCTATCTATCTATCTATCTATCTATCTATCTATCTATCTATCTATCTATCTATCTATCTATCTATCTATCTATCTATCTATCTATCTATCTATCTATCTATCTATCTATGCTGACAGCCCAACAACCTGTGTATGAACAGAAACGCAGACTTATCGGCTCCATGCCACGTTGCACTAATGCAGTAATTAATCCAAAAGGAGCCACAACATTATACAGTAGTTAGTGCACATACATATTAGAACGCTTATAGTTCTCTATTAAATGTTAATTTTTACTCCTATATAATAGTAACATTTTCTGAGAGATTTTACTTTGGTTGAGGCCGTCATCATTGACCCCAGCATAAATAAATGTCTACGCTGGAAAATTAATATGTAGAGTTTATGTTTATTGACACAAATAGCTGCATCATAAATTTAATTAAACACATTGAGATACTATATTAAAAAATAAATATACAGTTTGTTGGGAGAGGATATTCAATCTATGCTGATTATTTGGGGATACAGTATATATGTGTGTGTTGAAACTAGTGGTGAGACTTTGGCAGGAGACAATAAGTGGGTTTAATTGCTCATTATCTTGTTATCATATTGGCTGGGTGATCAAGTTCAACTCTAATCAAATCTCACCGTCTGTTTTGCTATTGGCTGATGTCCAGGCGTTGCATCATCTGCCCCGTTACCTCGCTCACATTCTGCCCACAGAGTCCGAATTTACCGTATTCTTCTTCTCTGTGACAAGAATCTGTAAAAACCCTATTATCTCTGCCTCTCAGCACATAAATGGCCCCGCACCTGCCTTTTTACTGAGTGTGGCTTTTTCTTCCTAAAAGAATCATACCCATCATTAGCTGTCAGGGGGATCCAAGTTAAATCTGATACATGGCAAATAGTGGACATCTCCTCCCTCTGTAAGCTAATTATGTGCCATACATGTCCACGCTTTTTTTTCTTTCTCATTTTGGAGAGCAGGGGAATCATTTTTGTTTGAGCAGCCTCCAGCTAAAAATAAAAGAACCACAGCTCAAACAACAGAGACTTGCAAAAAGCTGCAAAGATGACCTGTGCTGCCTTTATCATGCTGTTCATCCTAACAAGTAAGTTTTTAAACTTAAATTCCTGCCATTTTCTTTGCATCCAGCTGAATAAATACCTCTGGATTTTATTAATTCATTGATTTATTGTGAGTAAGGGATTAATATTCCTTCAGGAAAAAAATAATAGAAAACAACCATTATACTAGGGAATTGTGGTGCGATACAATAAAACAAATATTGAATCCATAAAGAATATTATTAAAGATTCAAAATTTTTTTAAATTAAACCAACAAAAAGGAAACAAAAGCAAATAAAATGACTGTCTAAGATGAAATTATTATAGTTTTTATATTATATTAGTTGCTAAACAAAATTGAAAAATGTTTAAATAGTTCAATTTACAACTAAATGTCAAAATATATTCATATATTTTCTTTAATCTATACTTTGAAGTTTGATTTTTTTAAATAGGCAACTAAAATGTAAATAACAAAAAAAAAAAAAGTGATTTCCTGTGACAGATAATAGATGCATTATCTATTCATAGTCAAAATCTGTAAACCCATATATTATCTTCTTCTGAAAAGTGTTGCAAATCTTATATCTATTATGTTTTTTATAAGATGCTTTTTAGCTGAGTGTGAAATATTAAAATACAAAAAAAAACAAAAAAAAAAAACACATAAAAATAATAATGTATAATTTACATTTACAACAAAAACAACTATTTAGAATATCATATATCTAAAACCTAATTAATTTGATAACAATATGTGTCACTATGTGGCATAAAATACAATAATAGTAAAAATACAATAATAGTAAT
The DNA here is from genome assembly GCA_032876305.1 of Orestias chungarensis. Lineage (NCBI taxonomy): Eukaryota > Metazoa > Chordata > Actinopteri > Cyprinodontiformes > Cyprinodontidae > Orestias > Orestias chungarensis. The sequence goes on along the minus strand of JAVLVB010000001.1, from coordinate 470,289 downwards.
AAAAAAAAACAAGATTTTGTTACAACAAATTACATATGAATTTAGATTTCTTTCAAATATACATTCCTGCCAGCAAAAGCTATACTTTAATGCCAATATTACCTTACAATAAACACAAATTTTACAATATATGCTTATTATCTTAATTGTATTGTAAACTGTAAACATTTTTGTGGTTATGTAAAATACATTAGTAGTAAACGGTTGCCTGAAGCTATTAACTATTTTTAAATGACTACTATGCAAGTATTAATCTAAAACTACTAAGCAGTTCAAAACATTTTTCTCAATTACAAAGATTGAATACATTTTTGGTTCAATTCAATTTCTTTGGAAATGGTAACTGCATTTATTAATGATTTCTTAAAAGAATATATCTGTAAAATACAAGGGCAAAAAAGTTTTTGTCAATAAAATATTACATACAGTACTGCCAAAATGTAGCATTTGTCTGTTGACTTCAGCAGTTAAGAATTAACAAGCTAAACATCTTTATTTCACCAAATACAGAAATAAAAACCACTTAACCAAATATAAATCTACATTATTTAATAATATTTTGGTTATGAAACAATACGATTGCAGCAAACACTGAAGCTGCGCTGTGTTAGTGTCTGTTTGTGTACATGATTTCCAAATGAACTCCTGCAGAATAAAAGTTTTCCTGTAGATGGTGGATCGTGCAAAATGTGCAGTTATCAGGACGTTCTCGACTACCTGAACCTGACAGAAGACAGCAGCAGGTTTAGATTGACCCGGCCCGTTCTGGACTACACTCACGCCACCGTGGTGAAGCTGGACATCATTGTCTATGCCATCCTGGCAGTGGTACGGGCCAAGTTATTTCTGAGAGATGTGAAATACAAGACCTCTTCATTTACAGTAGTTTGTCTTTATTCTTAGGTTGAAAAAACACAAACCTTTGTTCCCTTCATCTGGGCGTCAGTGGTAAGTCAAAGCTAACATCTTAAAAAATTTAATGCGCATCGCTTGTATTGTTTTGCAGGTCACCTTCTTGTATTTTGTTTTGTTATGGTTTTCAATGTTTTGCATTGGACTTATACTTACTTTTACTGCAGCAGTGGACCAATGAGCACATCAGATGGGACCCAGCTCAGTTTTGTGGAATTACTCAGATGTCGATTCCCAGGGATCTGCTCTGGAAACCAGATCTCTTTATCTACGAGATGTAAGCATGCATTGCACACGGATCTGAAGATACATTCATAACAAGGTGACTAAAACAAAGGAAGGCTATTCCATTTAAAAGTTGGAAAAAGGCACAATAATTCTGGAAAGGGAATTTTTTTTTATGAGATCCCACAATAAAGACTGACTTTAACGCATTATATTAGATAGTTGTGTAAAAGACCAATAAAAATGTAGTATTTAATTGCAAAGTGTACTGCAGTTTTTTTTAAAGTTAATGATTTGTAAAATGTGTACATAATTTTAGTCTTCTTTAACTTGATACACAAGGAAATGTTGAAAAGAAAACCTTTGGTCTCACTTTTTATTAGTCCACATAAAGAATTTTTTTTTTACAAAAACTATATAATTATACTTAATAAGCTTAAGGTACCAAACAGTTCTCTTGTGCCGTTAAAGTATAACATATGAATGCCCACTTAAATTGTCTCTTTCTGTATCGCCAAATAAACGTAACATTTATATACCATTAGTAGATGTTTGTGTCTGGAGTTTGCAGTGAAGCACCTTTTTTTATGTGGACATGCAGAAATTAAAATCACTGCATAGCAAAAAACAAGAAACATCAGCTTCAGCAACAGGTCATTAGATGAAACAAGTTATTCTTTCTTTTTGTTTTTTGCACGTTATTCGTCTCCTCTTATGATTAGTTCAGTGAGTTTACTGTGTGCTTATATTGTTAAAGTACACACAGATATTTACAGAATAATGATGAGCAAACACGTTTATATTGCAGCTATAAAAGCAGAAAGCCAAGCTTCTGTTTAATCAGTTCATGACAGGTTTGAAAACCATGTAAACGCTCCTCAGTTACACCATAAACTGTATGCGTGTCTGTGTTTTTTTTCTTCTTTTAGGGTAGAGAAGGACAGCTCCCATCAGAATCCAAACATAATGGTGACTTTTGATGGGACGGTCATTTCTGGTGACGGCATCCGTGTGGTTAGCACCTGTAAGATGGACGTCCACAAGTTTCCGTTCGACACTCAAGAATGCAGCATGTCCATCACTTCAGCAGCACACTGCGGTTTGCATCTGTCCATGCGAGGACGGCCACATTGCTTATTTGAACCGTCTTCCGTTTATTGCATTGTCTCTTCTCTGGTCTGCAGAAAAAGAAATGCGAATTATTCCCTCTTCAAACTCCTCTCGGGTCACCCAGTTTTCCCAGCAGATCATGAAGACCCAGGGAGAGTGGGAGTTTTTAAGATTGTCTGTAAACGACTCCATTCTTACCTATGACAACAAAAGTTGGGATCTGCTCGTATACACCGTAGGTGACAAAGTCTCAACACCTGAAGTACAATTCACTGACATAATGCAATAAAATATAAACATTTTTTTGCAATTAAGCCTGTATTTCTTCCATTGAATAATAAAAGACTGTCAAAGACCTCCTACTATTTCTCTGAATGACAGCAATCAAGATGGCCACCTTGACTGATCTGTGCAGCCTTATTTGTAACAAACTGTGATTCTCTGTTTATTCTGACACCTTTCAATCAGAGCAGATTTTTTTTTCTTTATTTGAAATTAGAGCTTCTGTAGCTCAACTGTTTAATCAGATTGCTTGTGCCAGCCTTCAGTCCCCATGTTCTTTAATATGTTTATAGCAGATGCCACTTGGATGCCACTGTCCCCCCCTCACTGGTCCATTACTTGGACCTCTTTTGATAGACACTGACCACAACAGACAGGGAAAATCAGAGAACTAGCTTAAATAAATATGAATGCCACTGTTTGTCTCATCTATAGCGAATCAAGTTGTTAAACTTTAAATCTGTTTTCTCAGGTCACCATAAAGCGAAGGCCGCTTCTCCATGTGATAAATTTCTTGTTGCCTATCCTGTTCTTCCTTTCCCTGGATTTGGCCTCATTCTTCATTTCTGACCATCGCGGGGAGAAGCTTGGCTTCAAAGTCACGGTTCTGTTGGCCATCTCCGTCCTCCTCCTCATACTGAATGAAATTCTGCCCGCCATGTCTAACAAGACTCCATTGATAGGTATAAACTGTGTATTAAACAGAAAACTAACTCAAACCTCTTAGAAAACAGTACAGATGTGTTTTTTTTCTTCTCTTCTTAGCAACGTACTGCATTGTGATTTTTGCGCTGATGCTGCTGAGTCTTTTGGAGACAATCCTTGTCACATACTTGATTGAAAAAGAGTCTGACCTTCAGGAAAATCAGGACAACAAGCAGAAAAATACCAAAGCTAAGACTTTTGACATAGGTGAGAAGCATCACATCAGTAATTCTGACATTTATGCTTTTTTTCACACATTCTTCGTTTTTGTGAAACCTTTATTTATCTTTTTTTTTTCAGGAATAGATTATTAAACTTCAGTATGTCGTAGTTTTTACCCCAGTCTTATTTTATTTTGAGATATTTTACTTTAAAGCTTTTGTATATTTATATCTACCAATTAATATTACTTTTAGTGTAGCAACAATGCAGAGAGTAAGAGAAAAGTAACGAAAGGATTGTTTAACAAATCATTGCTTGTGCTTTTTATTATTCCTGTTTATTATCCTATTCATGTATACAGGCTTTCTTACTTTCTAAGAAAAAATATTCTCTGTTCCCTTTTGTTTTTAGAAGATGAGAAGCATACCATCTGTAACAAAAACAGCAGAGATTCAGAAAAAGAAAGGGAGCACAAGCTTCTTCCTGCACTTGATGAGGTACGCTATTATGTATGTTTAAACACCAAATGCAAAACATTTAGCTTGTTAGCATATTCATGATATAGGTTTATTTTAAAAGACATGATTCTAGCCAAACTGCAGTAAAAACACACAAACGTGAGACATTATTATGACTACTGTAACTCTTTTCATTGTATTGAATTTATAATAGGACAAAGTGATCAAATAAAGAGTGCAAAAACCTGGTATATGCTTAATTTATACAAAAGAGCAAGTCTTTGCATCTAATTTCCAACTAAAATGACTGCTTAAATCAGTGTTATTATGATTTTAACACAACTCCACATTACTTATCCACTGTCGTTTGTTCTATTTAGTAAACAAGCTTAACCTTGTAATTGATTTTTAAACTCTTCATATTTAAACTTCATTTAAAGAAAATGCTTTTTTTTTCCAGATTCCGCTAAAACATACCAGCAAGACTTCAAGTCTAATTACAGCTATTTTAAGCCTAAATATTGTACAAGCACTAAATATTTTGTTAAGTCTATAAAACCAATGATTGAAGAATTTATAAGTTACCATAATGTTAGTGTAAAGTGAAAAATTTGTATTTTTCAAAATACTGTATGAACAATGACTCCAATGAAATGGAAGCCAATTTCCGCCACACTAATGAAAAAAAAAAATTATATCTCATAATTATGACTTAGCTATCTCATTATTATGAGATATTATCTCATTATTATGACTTAGCTGTCTCATTATTATCATTTTTATATCGTGTGTATATTATAGTTTCAAACACTAAAGGGAAAAACAGTGATGACATGTTATTGTTTCCAGGTGAACAGCACCCTTGAGTCAGGAGAATCTCACGTACTGCTCCTGATCCTGGATGAGCTGAGGAAGCTGCAGAAAACTGTTTACTGTCACTTTGGTTACAGAGAGGAGAGAGTGAAGCTGGTGTCCTGGGCAAAAAGGATCAACAGAGCTTTCTTCATCTGCTACATCATCACAGTTTCCCTCTTTCTCTACCATATCTTCAGAGAATGGCACTCATAGAATTAAAAACGCATTTGTTAAACTGCAGCTGGATTATTTACTTTGGATCAAACTTGTTGAATGTTCATTTTTGAAGGTTATCCAAAATTCTATTTTTTTTTTTAGGATTTGTAATATATTTTGCACAGTCTACCTGCTTTGTTGCTGATTTAAACCGATTCACTTAACATGCAGAGAAGAAATCTAAAGCAGATGTGACGAATTTCCTGGATGTAGAGGTGATCAAACAAAAAAATCAAACTGTATCAGGAGCATTCTCATTAGAAGATGTTTTTGTAAAACTGAGAAATGTGTGTTTTTAAGTAGTAGCTATACATTGTAAAATTAGTTAAATACACATCAAGTCACCAACACGTCTTAGCAGGGTAAGACATATGTGGTGTATTGGATCTATTGTAAGTTTTAAAAAGCATCTTTTCTTTCATGGATGATTAACATGCTATTATTTTCAATGAATAAATAAAACATAAGCCTTGTTTTTATTAGCCTATAAATTCTGCTGTGTGCTTTCTTTCTTTACTCCCACAACCTGAGGCCGAGTTTTGCAAGACATAAAGAAATACAGTGGCAAAGAAATCTGAAAATGAAACAAAACCCAGCCCCCAATTTTTTATCTGTGCGTATATACTATTAAGTATAATTTAAATATCACTTTATGAAATATCACTAATGCTCATGAAAGTAGATAAACAAAAAATGTTTTGCTAGTAAATGTATAGACTAAATCACTGTCTTATGATACATAGGTGTTTTTGCTTTTTAGTTTTATTTTTTGTCTCTGTATTTTATATTTTCTTTAAACGCTTGTTAGCTAGCCATTTTAGTTTTATTCCTAATGTAAGATCATTTATCTAATCGATTATATTAAGTGTTTTTTTTCGGCCTAAGAGGACATTCTATGATGTTTTAGAGGCGTATAAACCAGCTTTGACTCTGAGAAAATGTAAGTAGTTTTCTTTTGCTTGTTTCCAAAGCCAGAACTAAACAAGGTAAAGCTGTGCTTTAAATTTTATGCTAAGAAAAAAATCATGAACAGTCTTCCTGAAGAAGTAAAATATCCCTCCACAACTCTTTTAAGCCACATGACACGAATGTTTCTGTATCTCTTTACTTTTAATTTGATTATTCAAAGACTTTTTTTCTTGTGCACAATTTGTGCTTTAAAAAATAACTTTAACTATCTACAATTTTGGATTTTATTGTAAGCCACAATTTTTTAAATAAATAAAAATAACCCCTCAAACTAAATCCTTCTTGCTTTGATGAACCCATGTGTTAATTTTATTCAGAAATGTATTTCGTGAAACAAATCAACTTTTGAATCATAAATTATATTAGACATGCGTCCTTCGTGGCTTCCTTAAAAGTCTCTGCATGGTTGTGGATGTAAAGAGAGCTTCAGCATGACAGGAGAAGACTATTAGACATCACTTTCTGGCTTCTAGCAATCTTTCTATAGTGCAGATAGATGTCTCGATCGGTACAATTGTGTTTGCCTGCTAAGCCGCCCACAGTGAGACAGGCAGGAGACAAAAATAAAACAAGTGGGTTCAACTGGAGACAGCGTTCATAATGTTGTTTTAACACATTGCCTTGGTTCCATTCTAATTAAATCTCATGTGTTGCTTCATCTTCTTCTGTAACGGTGGACTCAAGTCACAAGTTCAAAGCTAAATCTGCCGTATTTTTCTTCTTGTTGAGGGCAAGCTATGAAGTCTTATTATCTCTGACGTTAAGTTGATGAATGTCTTCCACCTGCCTTTTATCTTTAGTCCATCTGCAGCAGAAATCTCAGCTGTCAGAAGAATCAAAGCAAAGCAAGATACATAGCAAGCAATGAATGTCCCCTCCCTCTGCAAGTTAATTATCTGTCGCACATGTCCACAGTCAGCTCTTTTAAATGTGTTTGCTTGGATTTCACTGCTGCGAATAAAGGACAACTGGCCCAACAACGCTAGTCCACAAAAAGCTGCTGAGATGATGCGGATTTGCTTTTTTCTGCTCGTTATCATCACAGGTGAGTCTTTTTAAATCTGCATTTCTGTTTTGGTAATTGATTTAATTTGATATCAGAGCATCATTTCTTGCTTTTAGTCAACAAGACTTTAGAGATTTAGTGCTAATAAGTATTTACTTTGTTACTTTCTAATTATTACTGAAGAAATTCTGAAGTAAAAATGGATCTGCATCTTAAACTATAAAGTTTTACTTTGCATAATAAAATTTTGACTTGATTATTCATCAGTATATACATTTTACACCAGATCACATGCTTTTTGGTGACAGTGTGAAATTGTTAGCTGACTACATCAAGGATGATTCAAAATCAAGTAAAAACCTGATAGGTTTTTACTTGTAGGTGTACACGCTATTCTTTTTGTTAAGTAAATGTATGTAGATATTCTAGTTTTTCTCAGCTAACGTCTCAGCTGACTAGCTCTTACCTCCAAAGTCACTGCAGTCTGTGCATTCTAACTTCATTAGCTTTTTCAGATTGATTTCTTTTCAAAAGTTGATCATGCAGAATCTTCTCTTTAACAAGCTCCCAATTACCTTCCGTACACAAATGCAGGTTACTATTGCCCTCAAACAAGCTTTACATCATAGTTTTTGGACACTGTTGGCTATTCTTGTTTACTACTCAAGGGAAAGCAGCATCAAATTCAGTAAGAATGATGCGCAAAACAAGAACTCACGGGTTTTGGACTGTCATTGCAGAGCATTGAGAGAGAAAAGCCTTACCATTGGAGTCTTTAAAAACCCACAAAACAAGGACTTATTGTCACCATTTTCACACCATTAACCTAAATAGTTTCCTAAAAGTAAATAATCTAAACAAAAAAGAAAACTGAAGAAAATAATCCTTTAATATGTTTCTTAGTATAAAAGAAATTAAGATGGATATTCTTCAAGAAAAATGTTACAGTGTATTTAAAAATTAGCAACAACCATGGTTGGAGCTCAGCCATATAAAAAAGAGAAATGGTGTTTTTTTTCTTCTTTTTTTTGCATGCAGCAGGTGCAGATTTGTGTTTACTCTCATACTGGCATAACCTTAACAACTTAACGATTACATAAGTATAGTCATAAGTCATCAGGAGTTGGAGTTGGCTGCCGACGCTGTATCTTAAGCTTAAAACAGCCAAACATAAGGGCAGCGGTTTGCTATATGAACAACTGGCTTCTCCCCAAAAGAAGAAGCCAGTTGTTCACAGCGTTGGTAATAAAAGAAATCTGTGTAGATGGAAAAAGTGGTACGGAAATTTCTAGCAGAAACAACTGTAGCGTTGAGAGGATTGTCAAGGTAGATCAATTCAAGAATATACGGCAGCTATCATGCCAATGTCACCTGCAGATTTTGGTCCACTGTATTTTACAGTCTAGAGTCAGGCATGACCTGAGCCTTATAGGGAATCTAAGGAGTATTGTGATGAGTAGAAGATGAGAAACACCAAACCAATCAATGTGGATGACCTAAAGACGGAAATCTAAGAGACCTGGGCTTACATTAGATCCATGCAGAACCACAGGACCTCTAATCAAGTATTGAGTGCATGAATAAGGTTTTGTTTCATAAGTCTTAGATTTATTTTAAAAGTGTCCTTTCATATTAATCTTATGTCAATGTTGAATTTTGGGTTTTATAATCTGGGAACAAAAATCATAAAAACTAGATGAAATAAATACAAGAAACAAGTTTCACTTCCTGAAAACAGTGACAATTATGTTCAACCTTTTCCATAAGGTATTCAGATTTTTTAATGCATGTACACCAGACACTGGTTTGATCTTACATAGTCTGCAAGCTTTGTCTTCTCCGTCTCCCCAAATGGTTTTACTGCAATACATCCAAACAACTCACACTGGCAGATAGGGACATGTTTGGATTGTCAAGTGACAACTGCCTGAAACCTAATCTGAACAAATGGTAGGGCCAGTGACTCATGAGCCTAATGGCCCAGTTTATATCCTTAATGGCCCTATTTGTGACCTCTATAGACCTATTAGTGTAATTGTTCCCACTACAATTTATAAACCTGAGAAGTAAAACTTTTTCAAGAAACAAGAGACATCCAGTTGTCTTCAGAAAAAGCACTTGGGATGAGTGACAATCCACATCACTGTGCTTCAGATGTACCTATTTTTAAAGTCATTATTTGTATGAAAAACAAAGAAATATGTTGAATCTGATTAAAATCTGTGGAGAGGAATTTCTCTGAACTCACTGTATGAAAAACATCTAAAAATTTTAAAGGCTAATTAAAATGTGTCTGCTTTGGTTAACTGTTGGTGCCCACATGTTTTTGTCCATAGATGGTCTGTCCTGTAAAGTTTGCAGCTATCAAGATGTGCTGGACTACCTAAACCTGACGGTAGACAACAGTGTGTTTAAACTGACCCGTCCCGTTCTGGACCACACGCACACCACAGTGGTGAAGTCGGACATCATCCTTTACGCCATTCTGTCAGTGGTAATGGCTGCTTTTGATTAAATACAAAACTCCTCCACAGGGATGTCCTGATAAGAAAATATTAACCATCCAAATAATTTATGATTAGGTGTTTATTGAGGCTGATTTCCTTATTATTCCTACATCAAATTTAAGAAATTCAAAGAAGTCTACATCCTTCAATTGGACTTGTGTTTAAACGTTATATAAATTTTAAGGTTTAGTGGTTTGTGAGTTTATTCAGTGCGTTTGTAGGGTTGGTTTTTCTTTTTTTTTTTAGGCACTTATAGCCTTTCTTCAGCTTATTAGTTCGTAATTTCCTTTAGGGTTCCTTTACAAGCTGTTAACGTTTTAATGTAGTTTACTTAATAAAGTACATTTCCCATCATTTGATGCCTCTGCATCTATTTGTCTTTTCTCTAATCTAAAACCTCTAGTTGGCCGCGACAGATGGCTGCTCTTACTTATCCAGGTACTGCTGGAGGTTTCTCCCCGTTAAAGGGGAGTTTTTCCTCCTTACTGTTGAGAATTTCCCCACTGTGGGACTAATAAAGTGGTCTTAAAGTGGTCTTAAAGTGTCTTGTTTTTATGTTGTGTGTTGGGATTACCCATTGCTGCATGTTTTGAAAATTAATTTTACTTATAAGGTTTTTTAACTTCAGGTTTTCAATACTTCTGCTTCTGTCCTAACTTAATTGCAGTATGTATGACAACAAGAGGTGTTTACATATAAATTTTTATTGGGAGTGTGAATCACCTATAATTTTCTGGACTAATATTAGCTCTTTTTACACAGTTACAAATATTTCTTTCAGAAGTTGCGTCAAACAAAAGTTAACTTGGTTAAGAAAGTAGCGTAATCAAGTATAGTTTCTTATCTGACACGTTTGTTTGCCTGCTGAAGCAGTTTAGTTCCAACGATAGCATGCTAATAAACAGAGTCATCTCTGTTTTATAATGTTCTGTTGATAATTTAGGTCATGAAATGTGTTTTAGAGATGCTCGAGTTATTTGTTTGAGGTCAAAACTTACCAAAAAAGTTATTCTCCTTTCTATAGCAGTCTCACCATACAAACAACTGGCTAATGTAAGCAAGCTATGGAAAACCAACATAGTTTTGTGCAGAGCCTATAAAAAGTTTATGTTTTTCAAAGCTTCTGTTGTAAAGTGAAGCTGCACAGCTCACTGTGAGGAAACTGACAAAACCACGACGACAACAGGTATCAGGAATTTTAGACAGTGGCTTTGAAATTGTTTATTTGGGCCCAAAACTATTACTTATGAAAAGATCAAGTCATTCCAACTTATCAGATATTTAAAGTTGGTGAAGTTTTCTCAAATGTTTATGTCCTTATTCTTAGGTTGAAAAAACACAAACCTTTGTACCTTTCGTCTGGGCCACAGTGGTGAGTTGGTTGAATCCATCTTGACATTTTTTATTCATACCACCACAAGCATTTCATATTACAAAGACAACACTAACAACCATTGTAATGATTTTGTGTACTTCAGTTTTTGGCATTCCCTCCCCTCCACTTATTTATTTTATATACTTTTACTGCAGCAATGGAAAGATGAACGCATCTCTTGGGACCCTGCCCATTTCTGTGGGATCACTGAGATTTCAGTTCCTAAAGGCATGCTATGGAAACCTGACCTCTTCATCTACGAGATGTAAGTGTTTATCCTAATTTATCTTCAGAAATAATCAAGAATCATACCATACAAAGAGAAAAAACTAATGTTAGAGGTTTATAATATGTCAAATATATATTTATCGAAGGATTCCCAGCATGTTTTTTTAGGCTAAATATTTTAGGCATTCGATCCAATTTTAAGAGATTGAATTTATACAATCTGTACCTTTTAAGCAATAATGACAATTATCCACAAAACATCTCATGGAAATATTTTAATTTGGAATACAAATTTATTTCATCACTTTTTTCAAGGTATTTCCTTACATAGTGTGTGAGGAAGATCAACCCAACAGAGGTAATCTAAAGTAGAAAAGCCATAATATATGATGAATAAATGTAAAAGTACTTACATTTAACAAATGGAAAGTGAAAAAATTATAATAAATTAATTTATAAATAAACAGTAGACCCGTAAACCTTTGGATAGGTTATGAGGAGTAAGTTTTACTTTTAATTTTTGGCTTTAAAACAATCTACAATTTAATATTTGCTGTTAATGCATTTTGCACTTTTATTAAAACAAACAGAGCCATTTTAATACCACTTCCAGCATGAGTGAGCAAACACAGTTGCCCTTTTATGACAGCAAAAAGCATCTGTTAATAAGTTCACTGCCAGCATCAAACGTGTCATCTGATTGTTCAGCAAATACATAAAAAAAAAAGACACGCGTGGTGTGTTTGTGTCTACTTGAATGTAAATTCAGGATACAGAAGGATGACTCTCCTCCCAATCCATATCTGCTGGTGACTCATGATGGCACCGTCTTTTATGACGAAGACATGCGGGTGGTTAGCACCTGCAAGATGGACATTCACAAATTTCCCTTTGATACTCAGGAGTGCAGCCTGTCCATCGGTTCTGCAGTTCACTGTGGTGGGTATTAATCAGGGGTGTGACCCACATGTGTATAATTATTAAGTTAACTCTGAGAACATAGTGTTGCTTGTTGCATGTTAACCTTTTCCATTTTGGGCGGCTGAAATTAGTAATAATTAATGTTGAAAAACAATAATCTACTGTTTGGAGTTATTGTTATGTATCACCAATACATATAAGCAACAGAATGGAGTTATTAAGACTTTTTCACCCATCAGAGATTCTGCATCAAATCTTCCACCAAGATTTACTCAGAATAAATAGGAGCATGACCTAATATTTATGGAGAGAAATACATTTTCTGATTAGCTCACATTTGTTAGAATGTTTATTGATCAATTTAATGTAAAATGAGTGTTGTATTGTTTGATTAAGCCTAATTAATCAGCGTTTCTTTTGTTTTTCAGTCGTTTTTCTCCTTCAAGAGAAGAAAACAAATGCACAGAGTGAACTACTAAGTGAAAGACAAGCAACCACTTGGACCCTTATTTCATCTTCTTTGTTTCCCAACAGTAAAAGAAATCAGAATTTCTCCCTTCTCAAACTCCTCCCGGGCCACACAGTTTTCCAGAGAGATAATGAAAACTCAGGGGGAGTGGGAGTTCCTGAAAATGTCGGTCGAAAGCTCCAACCTGAGCTTGTATGACAGACGTTGGGAACGGCTCACTTACACGGTACAGAACAATGAAAATCAAAACAAGCTGTAATGAGATTACTAGTAGAAATAGGTACAATGAGATTGATGGTATGGTTAATTCACTAGATTAGACAATTAAAAATACATAAGAAGATTTTAGCCATACTTTTGTTTTATTTTTTTGCAAAAGAAAGAATCCCTGATTTTTATTTTCTTCTAAAAATACAGTAATAGTTTTAGAAAAAGCAACAGCAAGCTTGTCACTTGAGAAAATGTGCTTATAAATTGTTCCCCTTCATCTTTTTTACCCACAATGCTGCCAGAGCAATGATTTAAAACAGGTGGAAATCTGGATTCGTCCTATGTCTATTGTCTTTAAGCCCATGAAATTTAATCACTCGTTTCCATTCTTGCATTTTTGATACTACAAATTGTGATTTATGTCTGCATTTAGTCTGCAAACTACCTACCTCCTTATTTGCCTCATACACTATAATCAAATTCAAATATAAAAATTAAATTGCTTCTGGCAATCTAGCTAATTTATTCCACCTCAGTCTACATGTGTTTCAGCCTTTGTATAGGTAGACTTCAAACCAGTTATCAGGCCCAGATTTTGAAAGTATTTTTTATGTAGATGTCTCTGTTTTGATCCCTGTTTTTTTGAACCCATATAACTTCCTGTACTTTTGATTTTTCCTAACCCCTCATCCAACTGTCACCCAAAATCCTGGCAAATACCCTGTTTATTTTATTGTTTTGATATACACAACATCTGAGGATGAATACAGATAAAAAATCTGGGTATAAATATGTATACCTTTAAATAATCAAAATACCAAAATACATCTGTCTTTACTAACAGTGCAACAGTACATTTCAGAGGTTATAGTCATTTATAGAAAAAGATAAAAAATACTCTCCTTTTAGCCACACTCGTTTTTTTTTACCAGAATTATGAGTAAACTTCCTTTGTTTTAAAATGTTGTAATTTCTTTAATCTCTTGGTAACGCTCAGGTCACCATAAAGAGGAGACCTCTACTTCACGTCATTAATTTCTTGTTGCCCATCCTGTTTTTCCTGATTCTGGATCTTTCCTCCTTCTTCATCGCTGACCATCGAGGGGAGAAGCTTGGCTTCAAAGTCACGGTTCTGCTGGCCATCTCTGTCCTCCTGCTTATCCTTAATGACATCCTGCCCTCCATGTCTAATAGGACTCCATTGATAGGTATAAACCAAGTACTAAAGCGTTTCCATTTCACTTGAGATACTCAAAAAGAAAATCTCTCTAATTGCCTGTTTCCTTCTCTAAGCCACCTACTGTATTGTGATCTTTGCACTGATGCTGCTCAGTCTGCTGGAGACAATCTTGATAACATATTTGATGAATAATGACTCTGAAGATGAATTTGGACTGTGGGACAACGGAGAGGACAAAAACAAACATGTTAAACCAAATAATTGTAGCCAAGGTGAGGCACACTTTGCTTTCTCTTTGTCATAAAATGTGTTGTTTTGTTATGTATGTAGAGAATAGAAAAAACCCCCATCAATCCACAGATAATTCTGTAATATTCAATATTTAAATAAAAATTATTTGTATTGTCCATTGTGTATGCTACTTTTTAATAACACATCTGTTGTACTTCTAGAGAATAAAAAACAGAACAGCATCTGCAGAGTCTGTGACAATGAGAAGCAGCATGAGCTCCTTACTGTGGATGAGGAGGTAAAGCATAATACTTATATTTTTATAGAGATGTTTGAGGCTTTACTTTCACAGATTAAACTTTATTTACAATAAACAATAATATAATATTTAGTACAAACACACTTTTAGGAATGGTTAATCAATTTCTTTTTTTTCTGAATTTTGTTGGTACTTTATGATGTTTTATTTCAAACAAAATAAACCAGGGTTGCAAATGAGGTAGGGTAGGGTAGGGTATTAAGTAAAACACTAAATAGAGCCAAAATACAGAGCTAAAATACATTAGCCAAACTATTGTAAAGGAAAAAGAAACGTTATCAGAGCGTTGTACGCAATTTTCCAGATTAGCAAAGCATGCAATGGTAAAAAAGAAGGTACACAAACTGGGGCATGTATTATATGACTTAGTCTTCTCCATGTTCTAAAAATTATTTTTTCTAAGTTCAAGTGCATAGAAACAGACTATGCATTCCTATTGTCAGTTATTAAACAAAAAGCTCAGTGTGAGCAACTAAGCAGTCTCTCTTTGCTTCCAATCGATTTTATAGAGAAAATTCTGGCAAAATATATATAGAGAAAATAGTTGCTCACATTTGCTGCGACAAATTTGCTTCATCGAAAGCATATTTAAAGATGATTTACTTTATTAAATCAGAACTGCATCCAGCCTATGTAACAGAATCCTTTTTAAATTGCATTCACATGAAAGAGAGACTGATTGTTTACAAAAGAAAGACATCTTGTAAAATTATCAATTTAATATATCTCTCTGTATCAGGTCATTGTTTGGCTGTTTAATGTTAGAGTTTACATATTATTTAAAATCTGAATATCTGGCGACTTTTCCTGGGTGTACCCCTGCCTCTCGCCCCTTGTAAACTGGAGCTAGGCACCGGTAGACCCCTGCAACCCAGCAAGGATTAATTGGTTAGATAATGGATAATATAATTAAATTTTAAAGCAGATTTACTCTAAAAGTTTAAATAATATCTTTTTAGAGCTGTTTTTGTGGTCATAAGTTTGGAAACTATAAACTTTCTATACAGAATATTCCACAACCCTTAACAGACCATTGAAGAAAATGTTTCTTTACTCTCTGTCCAAAAGTTGTATTTTATCCTAGCTTTAAAACATAAGAATAGAAGAAAATGGTGGTCAAAAACTATAAATATGTTTTCTTAACAGGTCAAGTAACATTTACAGCTCTAAATAACTTTTATGAGAGCAGAAATGAATCTGGAGATTGATATTGGCGTCATCTTTAGCAGTAAAAAAAAAATCAGTAGGGAGTTTCTCTTAAAATAATATCTTAAAATAGAATAAAATCCTAATTAGACCACTACTATATGTAAAGCCATTTAACTTCTTGCAGGTTGACGCAGTCTTCAGTGTAAGACAATGAGATAGTTTATATTTTTTTGTATCTAAAGACCTAAACTGGAGACAAGTTGAGTAGAAAAAAGTTGTATCAGGCTCAGTCAATCAGTAAAATAGTGTGAAACATCTATCATTAATGGAGATAACAAATATCTATGTGCAGGTGAACATCAGCAGACACTTGGGGGATACAAAGACTTTGCTGTTGATCCTGGATGAGCTGAAGAAGTTGCAGAAAATGATTCATCAACATTTTGGCCCTAGAGAGAAGAAAATGAAGTCTGCATTCTGGGCAAAGAGAATCAACAGATTTTTCTTTATTTTTTATGTTATAACCGTTTCACTCTTTCTTTCCTTCATCTTTATGGAATGGTGCTCTTAAAAAAAAACAATAACTCATTCTCTGTAATACTATATTGTAAAATGCAATTTGTAATGTATTTGTGAAAGTTACACCCGACTTCGAGACCAAAGATTGCAAATGTCAGAATAGATATTATCTGGGGTTTTGTAAATGTTCTGCTTTGCAACATAAACTGATTTAATGCAGATCAGCCAGAGTTAGAGAATCCAATAGACAAACACTTTATTGTAGGAATAAAATAAAACACAAAATATATAAATTGCTGGTGAATAGAATAAAATCAATTTAAAATCCCCTCTTTCTTTATATGTAAACCCACATGATGTCATTTTTAAAGACATTTCATTATATTTGAAAGCTGCTGAAACATTTTAGTTTGATTTCTGTCCAACCTTTCGTTGCCTGGTTTTAAATCGTTTTTGACAACCCACTGGTTCATATTGGACCCATTTCATAAAAATTTCCCACCTGATGTTCTGTGGGAAATATGTAATCTTAATCCTATTCTGAAATTTGACCACAATGTCAACTTTTTCCAGTTTAATACTTTAATTAACAGTGGGTATTATATTAATGCATGTTAAATGTAACGACATTTCAAGCATACTCAGACCCATTCAACAAATTAGGATAGGTTACTGAATAAAGTTATATTTTTTCAATAAATTAACTCACTAAGCGAAACACCCTTTATAGATTATTGATTTGAACGTAGAGTGATGGTTTCAAGTCTATCTATTTTATGTTTCATTTATTTATTTAAAAAAAAAGATTTTGTTATTATAGTTTATTGAAACGCAACATTTAGGATTACAATATGACAACAGAACAATAAGATTCATTTGAAATACTGCAATTTTAGGTTAATAAAGAGTATAGTATCTGCTTAAAGGTTGTTACTTCAAAAGATTTCACATACAAGCGTCTTCTACACACACACATATTTTTAATTAAATATGGCTGTGTATGAGATTGGTTTTATAACTTTAAATGTTATAAAGGAACAAACCCAAAAGATTGATGTTGGATAGAATAACAACTGATTGACAGATTTATTTGTAGAATAAATATGAAACATGTAAAATCTTTAACAACTGTTTTTGCTTGTGTTACAAGGATGCTCTAAAAAAATGTAGATAAATGTTTTAATATTAGGCTAAAGCTTCAGTCTAAAGTTTCTTGATAACAGTCTCTGTTTATCGTTTTGTTATAAAATACTTAATTTATCTGTTAGGTGAATCTATTGCAGAAAATTGTAATAAAAGACAAAAAGTAATAATAACAATAATGAGGTCACAAACAATTATATCTTTAAATCATTTAACCATAAAATCTTAATTTATCTTGTAATTGTTTAACGGTAAAGTAAACCTGACCAGTCAACAGGTGGTATTAAGCTTACAGTATGTTCATATTGTTTGCAAGGACAGAAGTTTCTCACAAAAAGGAAGCCTAAGGAGTCTGCTGCTTAGATAACTGGATAGATAAAATGTGAGTTTGTCTTGTGCATGAAAAAGGAAAAACTTGCATTAATGAAACATTTTTTTTGTTTTAGACTGGCCCTCCAGTCTTATTTCAGTCTTTTTCCACCTTGGTGCACATTTTACATTTTACAAGCTAAACCCAACGTTGTACATCACAATGATATCAGTAAACAGGATGACCGACATTCATTTGATTAATTGCAGCAAATCATATTTACTGCTGAGACTATTGTATTCCTAACCTTCTTGAAATCCCTTAATTGGGTCTAAAGTGTTTCTGCTTAGCTGAAAATATGTGATTAATGTATAAACTGAGCATTTTCTCTGGTTACTTGAGCTTCAAATACACAAACTACTTTTCAAGGAATCAAGGAATCAAGGAATCTTTATTTGTCATCACATCACATGTGGTACATGAGGTGGGACGAAAATTCTAATCCCCCGGTCCAGTTTTCACCCTGATAGCAATTTTAAATAATGTAATAAAATATAAGAATATAATAACTATGCGAGAAATAGGATTTGAGCTACACAAAATCTACAATATGGACACAGAAT
>JAVLVB010000001.1:438225-452105 GCA_032876305.1 Orestias chungarensis | reverse complement strand
TCGGCGTCACTGGGCCACACAGTGATGGTCCTCTGTGTGGGTCTGGAGCGTCGCAGCCGGGGATGGTAAGCAGGCACCAGCATGACGGAGATGTGGTCGGAGAGCCCGAGGTGGGGGCGGGGGAAGGCTCTGTATGCGTCTTTCAGGTTGGTGTAAACACGGTCCAGCGTGTTATTTCCACGTGTTGGGATGTTCACATACTTTCTAATCAGCCAAGAATATGCTGGAATAGCTTTTCTTAAACAAAGCAACACATTTTAAAATCTGCTGCACACAAATCGGTTTACATTTTAAGTTTTTTTAGTGAAACGTTTGTTCAAACAACTATTTTCATCATTCATTTATTATTCCATATATATGAAAGTTACTCTTTAAGTGACCATTTAAAGCTATAAACCCTTTTAGGGTATTTAGTAAGTAAATTCAAAAGGTTTTTGTTTCAATTCATATTTTATAGATCTTGTATTAGAGCTTAAAATCAACCTTTAAAGAGTGGATATAATTACATATCTAAGTTGCTCTTCAAAATAGTAAAGAATTTATAACTTACCCTTTAGGAATATCTAAAAACTACACTTGTATGCAAATTTCTGAATATCCTGTGGTTAATGTTATCTGATTTTCTATTTCTTTCACCCTACAGATATAAATTATTTAAATATATAGTTTTCATATTTATTATCAGAATTAGGCCAGCTTCTGGAGTTTGTTAGGAAAGTCTCACAATACCCTGGTTTTCTTATCAAAAACTAGGGCTGGGAAGCAGATGTTATAAAAAGTCCAATCAAAGTTACGCTTTCAACAGGCAACTCTCAACAGGAAAAGGTGGACTGAGACAGACAGACAGACAGACAAACAAACAAACCGATAAATAGATAGATACTTTATTGAACCCAGAGTGAAATTTAACACTCTGGGTTCCGGATAAATCCCTGACTTTATGGTGGGAAGATTGGGGCATATCAGCAGTAAAGCAGGTGTAAGTTCTGTGGTGATGAAGAGAGAAATTATCCAGAAAGCAAAGCTCCAAATAAACCAGTTGAACTTCAGTTTGACCCACACTCATGAACGAAAGAAAAACATCCATTTTAAAACTGCCTTGGTAGGGTGGCTATACTTAGCCTTAGAGAAAGAATGAGGAGCTCTGTCATCTGGGCAACTTCTTCTTCACTTGTTTTGAGGAATTTCAGGCTTCTGAGCAGGTTTGCCCTGGATTACCTGCCTTTGGCAAGCATCTAGATTGTATCCCCACAAAGCTAACTCATGAACTGAATAGGCCAATCTTTGGTCTTTTGGTGCGAACTGCACAAAAGGTTGTTGTTTTAGTTTTGATTAAGAGGGGGGGGGGGGTATTTTTTTGCCCACATCAGGTTTTTATTCAGTTTGATCCAGAGCTAAGATCATTGGAACTGATAGCTGCCTCGTTCAGTTCTAGTCCTGAAAACACTGAATGGAGAGATCTCATCATGACTTATACGTTGAAGTGTTCTGCTAAGGTGTACTTTATCCAGAGGTATTATATATTAGTGTTGGAGGAAATTAGTAAAAATGGTACAAGATGTGCCCCAACAACTCGTCCTCTTTTATGTCACCCATAATGTTGTGTGCATTGCAATACTTTGAGCAAATCTGTGCTCTCTTACTCTGCTATTTGGTCACCAGGCTTGTCCAATTTACTCATGAAACCTCCTACACTAAAATGACAGGTGTTTCAGTTTCATTGTCCAACCCCTGCATGTAATTGCATTAATAGACACTGAACTGATGGCGCCAACACAATTACATATTCACCGTTGATTGAACATATGCTTGAAGCTAAAGTTTAGGGAAAGAAACATGCCTTCAAAGTAAAGCAAGAAATAAAAAACAAATAAGTACTGGACATGTAATATGCCTTTCTTCTTTGTAACTTGATAAAGTTATATCTTTGTATATTCATGCTTGGAATCTGGGCGTGAGCAGCTATGTGTGGAGGGCGGTCAGACAAATGGGAATATGAAACAAAAAGCAAAGAAAACCAGATTCCAAGGATGTGATAGTGGCCCAACCTCTTTTCCGTATTACACCATGCACTCATCATCTCGCTCATCATCTCAAAAAAACCATTGAAAGGACAATTGTACAGACCAAACGAGTCATGATGCTGATTGGCTTCCTTTTTCTGCTCCTCATTTCTGGTAAGTCTGAACAATATTTAACACGATAAACAAAGATTTTCTGAAAAATCCAGAGTTTACTGAATAAGTCTAGAATATAAAGTCTGAATTTTACTGTTAAAGAGGGAAAAAAGTTGAATTCACAACCTTGCAGAAAGTTTTGAGTATTTTTGTTATGTAGTCTGTTTAGCACTGCGGCTTAAAGAATTATAGTGATTAAAGTAGCTGGTTGTGATCTAGAGTTTTACGGGCATCATTCAGAAAATATGTGCAAAATGTGAATCTCATAAGGAAAAGACACATGTTTTGTTGGATCTTTAAAAGTAAAATAAGAAACGTTTTGTATTTTTTTATTGCACTGGAAAATAGTCTAGTGCTACCAAAGGATAGATTGTCTAACAAACATCTTCAAGAGATAAAGAGAATCATGGAAAGCATGCTCACACTTCTTAAGAATTTGTGAAATGGTTCTATAAAACACACTAATGCTGTCAATGATGGTCTCATAATGGCCTCTTAATTCCCACAATCAATTTTAATAACTACATACCTTTGTGAGGCTGTGTTTTTTGATGTCCTCATCAAAAATTCAAAAGCTATGAATACAAAAAAGAAGCTAATGCATCCATTATTGTTATAATGCGATCGAACTCATAAAATATTAACTAAATGTAATGGTTGCACTAAAAATCTATGAGTAAAGATGAATAGTTTTTAAAGTCATTGTGTTTGAAAAATTTATTCCTGTGTTTTTGTACTGCAGATAAGATTAATTGTGAGCAAATTTGCAACTATCTGGATGTTTTGAACTATTTAAACTTGTCAAGTACCAACGAGCTGTACTCGATGACCCGACCAGTTAAAGACTTTAGAAATCCCACACATGTGTCACTAGAGGTTCTGCTCTATGCCATCTTAGATGTGGTAAGTAATCACAGATTGTTTTTTTTGTCTGAGGTAGCACATATGATAAATTTGATTTTTTTTTCAATCTGTGTTTGGGTTTGAATTTTCAGAATTTATATCCAGTTGCATGTTCAAAATACAGAATTATAGAACAAACACAATGCAGAAGAGAATGCAACTCCTGAGATATTAAAGACTGTATCTCAACTAAGAGCCCATCAAATGATAAGATGTTGGCTATCAAAAGTAAAAAGGAATTCAGGATAGATGTTACTGAGAGCAGTTTCTTGGACGTCAAACAGACAGGCACCCTACACCAGGATTCAATATCCCTGGATGAAATTAAGAACTGCTGTTGAGGAAATACTTAAAAATAACAAGCATTCTGAATGAATTTATCTATTTTTTGTCTTTAATTTTTTCCACAAGATCTGCATCATTACTTTAGCCAAATTATCTTACCTTTATTTATATCAGACAAGAACTTAGATGAGTTGCAGGTATGGTATGTTTTTAAAGTCATTTTTAATATTTAAGATAACTTAATATTTATGCATTAAAAGATAAACAAACAAAAAAATATATATATATTTTTTCTTACATGGGAAACTTCATGCACAAAAACAAAACCTGGTGTTCCTTGAATGACCTTTCTGCTTTGAAAAAAATAACAGGAAGTCATAAGGTTTATGCACCATATTGTTAAGGTTGTTATTTTTATGGCTCAAAAACATTGCCTTTTATATTTAGGCGTTTAATACTACAATATGTTTTAAGCCTGTTAAAACCATTTAGACCAGAGGAGCCAAGATGGTTGCTTGTAATTGGGGTAGATATTAACTGATTATGTAGGCATACAAATTTATTCATTTTTCATTCATCTATTGACAGATAAGGCTGCTTTTAAAGCGTTCTCCATCATTTTCTAGAAGACTGTAATAGCGTTAAGTCTACCCCAAGCACAAAGCTGCTCGATTCTGAAGATATCTTTTACATTAGTTGTTCATTAATATCACTTCATATAATTCAGCAGGAGAAGATTAGAGTTCATTAAGAAGAACTTGGGTGGGGAAACTTCCTGTTCTTGAGTTTCTGTGACCTGGTTAATGACTGTAATGTTACAGATTTTATTAACTAAAATTCACTCTTTGTGCTGAAGAATCTAACTTTAATTTATGATGTAACCACATATTCTATTTTCTACAGGTTGAAAAAGACCAGAAATTTATACCTTATGTGTGGACTGTCACAGTGAGTTCCTCTCTGCAGTTTGACCCTTTGATGGCATTAAAACTTATATTTGCAGAAGAATTCCTCTCATCTTTATCTTTAACCTATTCTGTTTTCTCCTGTTTTCTCCTCAGAGGTGGAACAATGAATTCATTTCTTGGGATCCCAATCAGTTTTGTGGCATTGATAATGTTTCTTTACCCACTGACATCTTATGGAAACCAGATCTTACAATCGAAGAAATGTAAGTGAGCCACACTTTGATGTGTTTAATTTTTAAACTAATTTGTACTAAAAGCAAGTTGATCATAAATAACTAATCTTTTGCTGAAATCAGATGAAATACATCAAGGTACCAATTGTGTTGGTACCATCAGTTAAATGTCTATCAATAAATATACTTCAATATAGAAACGATTATTGTATATAATATGATAATGGTACTTAATACAAATTAAATTTTATGTGGAGGGCTGTCGAAATATTGTTATGTCTGGACATTCAACATGAGTCCCACATGCAGCACCCAAAGCTTCTAGATTGTATCTCTCTAAAGATTTTAGTTATGAGGTTTATGTTATGCAACGATGCATGCCAGAAGGACCAAGAGATTCAGCTGACACAGCTCGAATACTTTTAATGAGGATTTATTGAAAAAACGGGGTCATACAGTGAAAGCAGAATAACAAACCGTCAGGCGAGATCAATGTCCAAAAACAAAAACAATTTCCAGAATAATCATAATAAGTGTGTCAAGAGGGCAAGGCAGGGAAATCAGCAAAACAGACACGGGTCAAAATGCAAGATTTCAAACAGAAACGCTGGACATCTTTTCATTAATAGTGTTTGATACTCTGGCAGGTAGACTGGGGAGAACAGATGCAAACAATTAGCACTTATAGGTGGGCATGGTCGTATCAGAATAGATGCAGACATGAAAGTTTAAGAGATTTTTCCAATTCAAGAGCAACATTTTGAGGAAGCTTATATGTAAATTTCTTATTTTGAAAGGAGAGCAAGAGCACAGGAGGGTTAATTTGCACAACAAGCTAAAAGGCCGATTTAAGCATCTAACCTGCTATTTCACCATAAAATGTAAACAAAGACTACACAATTGTCGTAAATGCACTTCCCTTTGAGTTGGTCCTTTACACAAAATTCTTAAGAAGGATATTTATGCTTGTGATTGTAATTTCAACCACAGTTCATACAAGCAGTAGCCAAAATCTGATGGAGAAGATCTCAGATGGTAATGCTCAATGACAGATGAAGAAGAGCTTGACAACCAAGGCGAACTTGGCAAAGAAGCCCAGCAGGGCTGATCTGTGGCTCAATAAGCAGCCTAAAAAGATGGCAGAGAACATATCGATAAATAATTCCCCTAAAAAAGCTTTCTCTGAGGAGGATGGAGAGTCAAATGATGAAAAAGATAACAATGCAAGACAAGAAGGTTGTTCTGAAGGCAAGGATGGCTGCAGGGATGGAGGTTTATGAGAGAGAGGAGATGCCAGATGTGTCAAGGATCAATGAAAATGAAATGATTAAGACTTTTGTGGGGATCTATTTTTTAAGTGAACCAGATGTTGACATCCATTGTATAAACGGACTTAACTTGGACCAGCTCCACCCAAGGGGTGAGCCCACCTGGTGACTTGACAGTCAAAGCGACGCAGAAATATTCGACTCTGCGATTCCATCTTTGTTCTTTCCACGGGTTGTTTGCCTTGAGCAACGACTTAAAGGGCAAACTCTTTCCTTTTAAACCTGCTAGGTGGTGAAAGAATTAACTTCAAAGCAAAGCAGGTTCTACATTTGTGCATCCGTAAACTGCCATTCATCCTGTTTCTTCCTGATGAGAAGAAATGGACCTTAAACCTTCGCAGGAATTTGTAGAAGTTAGTGTTTGTGCATCCGCGACCCTTCAGGAGCAGATTCAAACCCAAGCAGAGGCCTCGCCATGAGAGAATAACAGCAGCCACAACAATCACCCCCAAACCAGGACGTCCCGCAACGTGGACTGGCTTTCCATGGACAGCCAGAATTTTTCAGAGTTACCCGCTCCAAACCGGGCCAGAAATCAGCTGATCCAAACTGTTCTCCTTACAGTAAAGGAAACAATAACAAAGACAGAACAATTGGTTATAGTAAAACCATTTGTAGAAAGTAAACATATCCAAGCACTGCTAAATAAACAAAACAGGTATATTAATACCATTTGCATGATACGAGAGTGCACAAAATCAGACACTTGTAGAAAGGTCAAAGTAAGAGCTCTTTCAGACAGTCAATAAATCATTTTCATATCATGGACAAGTGTGTAGTTTAGGTAGGAGTATTTGGTAAAAGTTCCTGATCAATAAAATAACAGCATAATGACCATCAGACTAATAACGTCTTAAGATATTACATTGTATTAAAATGTTTCGCCACAACATTTATCTTGAGATGCAGACGCTGAGGTCTACGACGGTCCAAGAAGCTTTGAATCTGTAGATATTCTTCAGGGAAAATGGACGATCAGAGTTTATTTTTTACACTTTAGGGCAAAAACACACGATTTTCTGTAAAGTCCATGTGGATGAGCTGATCAATAGTTTTGTTTCGACTATATTTTTATATATGTCCTAAATCATTCATTAAATGAGAATACATAATCATTAATCTGATGTTTATAATCTCTGAATATTAGTAGTTGTACAGTGAAATATACATAATCCTTGTTACACTGTGTTATGTATGAACTTCAAGGATTTTTAAACATTTATAACCAGATTTTGTGCCTTTATCTATTTAATTTATCCAGGACAGAGAGAGACAAAGCCCCTCCAAGTCCTTATCTTACTATCAACAACAAAGGAGATGTCGAAGTTCAAAATGACCAGGTCTTAGTGAGCACCTGCATGATGCAAATTTACAAGTTTCCATTTGACATTCAGAAATGTAACCTCACCTTCAAATCTATCATACACACAGGTGAGAGCATGTTTCTAATACATCTATAAATATTTTGTATGAAGTATCGGATTCTTCCTGAAGCAAACAAAGTTCAGAGCCTTCATAAAAACTGTTGAAGGTCATCAGCTCCACATTTCATTCATGCAGAACAATGGAAATAATATAACATAAATGAAGAATAAGTTCAATTCAGTTTATTTATACAGAACCATTTATCTCTAATCATACATACATACTTAAATCATGGATCTGATTACTCCATATGTTTCTGACAGAGCACTTAGCTCTCAGACTGCAGGTTTATGAAGGCTCCTAGAATTTCTAAAAGTAGAATGGGAGGCACATCTTTTAGTTTATATATTTAATCCACACATATTTTGATTTTTAACAATATTATCAGCACCCTACAGGCTACGGTTGGCACTAAGTACATCTTATTATTATTATTGTATTTCTTTTGTCCTTCTTTTTCTTGTCTATTTTTCTCTCTTTCTTTCCTTTTAAATTTTTGCCCCACCTCTCTTTATTTGTTTTTATTATTTTTCCCCTTCTTTTCAGGCTCCATGTCCAGTATATTTGAAATAAACTCTAAATTTCTATTAAGGTTTACTTATCTTTGGAAAAGAAGGAACTGAAGGAAAAATCATGGGAGGAAAAACCCCTGCATGGGATTTACCACTGACAAATAGCAGATGAACTAGAAACAGCCAGGAAGATGAAGGTGACTTTGGTGCCAGTGGTCTTCAGAGACCATGGGGCCATGACCCCACACTGGAAAAGGGGCTCTAACAGACCATCTTAGTCGTAAAACAAAAATGTTATTTTTGTATTTTTTCACATCTTTACAAGCGGTGTCAATAATAATGGAAAATAAACAAACAACAAAACAAATTAAACATTTGTAGCCAAAAAAAGTATTTCAGTTATGAAATCTGTGTTTAACACTCTGCAGAGAATATCAAATTAATAATGTGAAAAGGCTGTTCCTTTCCTGGTATCTACAAGCAGATGATACTGCATCTCACATCTGTTTCAGCCAAAGAAATCCGTCTGCAACCGAGTGACAACTCTTCAGAGGCCACCGAGTGGTCTCGGGAGGTGATGCGGACCCAGTATGAGTGGTTATTCATTGAAATGACAATCACTACCAACAACCCCAGTGTTTTAACTGATCAAGATATTATCATTTATACAGTAGGTATCAGTAGTTTCACATTTAAACCACTGATTAGTACCTTTCATTTTCTGTTTTAACAGTAAGTGAAATTTGCCATGTTTTGTATTTATTCTTTTTTACTTTTATGAAATTATGCGTAATTATACATTTAAGCTGAAATCTGATAAAGTAATAATACTGTACATTAGGCCTCTTTAGTAGGGAGTTCAGAGGTTACCCCTCTATATGGTACGCAGTTGTTACTGTTCAAATACAAATAGCAACAAAAAAAGTGAAGCTATCTTTTAAAACTATTTAAACCTAACAGTTTTTTTTTACTTTTAAAATTTCAAATTTAAATAACTCTTCTTATGATGAAAATTATTCTGAATTATCAGTCTTGTGTCCCAGATCACGATGAAGAGGAGGTCTGTGCAGTACATTGTCAACTTCCTGCTGCCTGTCCTCTTCTTCTTGTGTCTGGACTTGGCCTCCTTCATAATCTCAGACTCCAGCGGAGAGAAACTCAGCTTTAAAGTCACTGTGCTGCTTGCCATTACCGTGTTACAGCTAATTCTCAATGAAATCCTGCCTTCCTCCTCCTCCAGGGTACCACTAATAGGTAGTAAAAATCATGAACTGCTCTGTTAGCCCAGTAAAGATTGTTGTGACTTCATGATTTGTGTTCTGTCTGATCTTTTCAGCTGTTTATTGCATTGGGATTTTTGCTCTCATGATGCTCAGCCTTCTTGAGACAATTTTTGTGATGCACCTGAGAGAGAAAACCTCCTCTGATATGGAAAGAGATGAATGTATAATGAAGGAGTCCATTGAGTCCAAAAAAGGTAACTTCCACAATAGAGAGGAGATTAAATGAGCTCAACTACAGTGAAACTTGGCTCTTTAGAAGTTACAGAGGCTGAATAAAAGAATAAATAGCAACAATAACTAATAATCCAGATTAAAAGCACCAATCTATCTCAAATAATCAAAGCTTTACATGTTTAATTGGTCAAATAATTAGTATATTAAGTTTCCTTTCTTTGATTTCAACTAATTACTTCAGTTTAGAGAGTCGTTTCGTAATAAACAAGGTACATTTTTCTAAAAGCAAGAAGACAAAAACAGACAAAAACAGATTAACCTAAAAAAATAAGAAATCAACATTGCTTTGATTTAGATTGTTCAGTTTAAAAACATGTATATTTGCTTCCCTCTTCTGGAAAATCACTGAAACAGCATTTTGATAGATTAGGCATGAATAATCTTCATATTATTCATGCTTTATTATTTAGTCAATGTGATGACAGTTACCATTATCTTATATAATTCCAGTTGGTAAATTGTTCACAATTGAAAATATATTTACAACTTATGGTTAAAATTTTATTCAAGCTGTGGCAGTTGCACATGGTGCCATTTAGTATTTATTTTCTGCTCTGTAATTAATTATTAGAATTATTAATGAAAAAAAACTCTCTTTCAGAATCAAATGACTGGACTCAAGGTGGTTTTATCTACAACGTGTCTTCTAGTGAGATCCTGTCTGGCGGCAACGATGGCAGCATTCAGGTATTGTTGATGTGCACAAACTAAAAAGAATGAAAGATAGTCTCTCGCTTCCGCAAACTGATATATTAAATTGCCTTTTTAGAACAGAAACAGCAAGCTGATGGGAAACTGTTGCACCCTAGAGAGGCTTTCAGATGAGCTGAGGTCGATGGAGAAGACATTAACTCTGCTCATCGGGTCTAAGAAAAAAGTGGAGATAAATAACTACTGGAACCGAGTGGCTACAAGAGTTGACAAAGCTTTCTTTTTATTTTATGTCATAGTGGTCAGCCTGTTCTTGATTCTAATTTTCTTAGAGTGGAATAGTAGTGAGCTGGATATGTCTAGCTAAGCCTTTTTGCAGCCCCAATCCACCTCAGCATTCACATGAAGCGCTTTGCATTCTTAGTTGTATAGAAATCTAATATTTACAGCTGCAAGATGGATCCCATTAGACTCATAACAGAGACAGAACCTTCAACTTAAAAGACCTCCGTGTCTCACATGTAATTGAATTGAGTTAATTCAAAGTACTTTAAGTGTTACAAAATTGTAACATTTATCAAGCATAACAAATGAACTTGCAAAATGTTCAATTAATCACGTCTGACCAATTGAAGCTATTTATTCAAGTAGAAGCTGAGTTCCCTGTTTTTCATTGCATGAAGCAAATTTATTAACACAATACAGTTTTATTTTGTCATCTTTCAACAATTTAAGATTAACTTGGTTTCCGGTAGAATGTGAAACTCAAGGGAATCTATCCATCTTTTACTTGGGTTGCTGCCTTATTACATATCTAGCATATTCTATACTCTTAATATAAGTACTATATCCAGCAACACCAGGCTGCCATGTCATATGTCAATCATAGCAATCTAGAAATTTACTGTATATTTGTTATATATATATATATATATATATATTTGTTGTGATCCTGTATTTCACTCCTTCAGAGTTACATAATCAATATTTACTTGACAACACTCTCAGACTGTATAGCTGCAGTAATAAACTCAAGATCTAACATATTCCTGTGATTTGTATACACATACAATAAAGAGTACTGTTATTGACGTAACCACACAACATGGTGAATGCAATGCACTTGTTTAAATAAAGTTTTTTGAATTGCACTGGATTGGGGTGGACGGTAATTCCTTGATACAATTTTCTAAAATGTATTACGATAAGAGGTTATAATGCTAGCAAGGTCACAGGTACTCAGCCCAGGTCTGAAGAAAACCCTGAGCAAGCAGAAAAAAATATTCCAGATTGACAACATAACATTCATAGGATGATATCTGACACATTGGGTGTCATTTAACGTCAAGGTCTTAATAATATCTAACAGCCTTTAATCTTAAGGAAGCCAAAAAGGAAAGTTAGGTTAAGATACAATGTACAGTAGTGATGGTTACATATAGCTATGACAAATATAGACAGATATTTGTGTGTTGTCTAATCATGAAAAATGTAACTTTTTAAGGAAAACTCTCATTTTGCCTTTGATTGCCCTGAATTATTCTCTTCTGATATGTACGATGGATTTGTTTGTAATAAAATCCTCTTTTTGTTAATTTAAGTCTTTTTGTTAGAGTCTTCCCTGCCACATCTCAGATTATTTAACAAAACAATTACACTTTTACGGTTCCATGGCTCTCATAAGTCTTCAAAACATGCAAGTCTTTTTTGTTGTTGTGCAAAAGTAAGATTTTAAGATAACATTTTAAGTTATTTTTTTTCTAAACATGTGGATTTTATTTTTCTGCATAATTTAAATTAAAAGACCCTTTGAACTTCAGCTACTTTGGTCTTTCAGAATCCAACATTAATATTTGCTCATATTTTGTTGCAGAATGTTGCAAAATCTATCAGATTGAAAAAACCGCTCAGCTCTTCTTTTGGACCTCAATGAGGTTACAAACATTTGGCCATTTCAAACTATTTCCTCATATATAGTCATTCTTCTTTCATTTATTGACATTTTGCCGTAATAAAACCTCTCTTTTTGAAGGTTAACTTAATTACAAGTGCATCCTCAGATAGAAAGCAATTTATATAGGACTTTTTGTACTGTACTAAAATCATCCATCATTATCAAAATAAATAAATTTTGAAAAATGCCTACAGCAGCAATGTAATCTAATCTGCCATTGTGGTTCAAATGACCATTTAGTCCCACATACATTATAAGTGTTGCAAATTCAAAAGCCTGATTTCCCACATCCTGGTTTGCTAATGAGCTCATCAATGTCCACTTAGGACATGGTGGGTAAATACATTATCTATATTGTGGGTAAATACATTATCTATATTGTGGGTAAATACATTATCTATATTGTGGGTAAATACATTATCTATATTGTGGGTAAATACATTTTCTATATGGCAGGTAAAGAAATTATCTATCTATCTATCTATCTATCTATCTATCTATCTATCTATCTATCTATCTATCTATCTATCTATCTATCTATCTATCTATCTATCTATCTATCTATCTATCTATCTATCTATCTATCTATCTATCTATCTATCTATCTATCTATCTATCTATCTATCTATCTATCTATCTATCCGTCCGTCCGTCAGTCTGTTACTCTTGAATTTGGCATCATGTAATACAAGTTCTAATTTTTTCTATTTTGTATATGTATCAATTCAAATCATACATACATAATTACAAATTTGAAAAAGTTTCCAATCTAAGAAACCTCAGCAGATTGCATCGAGTCCTTGACTTGCAGCATTCACTCCTCTGGAATCAGCAAACCGAAACAATGGCTTTTGTTGTCATTGACATTACAGCAGTCCCTCATACTGAGCATGCATGTAGCGAGGAGAGGAAAAACTCCCCATAAACAGCAAGAAACCTTCAGCAGAACTTAGCTCAGAACAAGCAGCCGTCTGCCACGACCAACTGGGGGTTTGAAGAGACCGAAGACTAAAATGGAGACCTTATAGCGGCAGTTGTAGGACATTGCTGGCCTCATCTCAGCCCATGTTCTCCTCCAAGAAGCTGTCTCAACTAACAGAACGCCAGACCAGGTGTGGTTAGAATGGAGAGAAGAAAACTAAGAGAAAACAAAAGGTTAACAAGGTTAAAATAACAATAATTAAAGCAGATTGGACAAAGGCAGAAAGTAGAAGAGTGAGAAGTGGTCAGTCCTCCAGCATTCTAAGCCTGTAGCAACATAACCATAGAAATAACTTAAATAGCCTTACCTTGTAGAGTGAGAAATGAAGGTAGAGCAAAGGAGAACCCTCTGACTAGACTGAATTCTTCCACCAACCGCACTGGGCTGTCTTCTCTACCTGAACAGATGGTGGTCAACTCCTGCAAGATGCAGGTTTACAGATTCCCTTTTGACACGCAGAGCTTCAACATCTCCTATAAGTCTTTCATGCATTCAGGCTGGACCTCATTGTGATCTTCTGCCTTGAACATACCGGACTCAGTTTAGCAGAAATACAAAGTCACAGCAGTTTATGGTTATTTTATAGATGCAGAAATAATGCTATCTACAACAGTAACGACACAAAGATCACAATGTGGTCTCAGGTAACCATGCAGACACAGTTTGAGTGGCTGTTTGTGAGCACTACAGTCATGAACAAAACTGTCAACCAATTTGGCTTCAACCAATTTGTGATAATCTACAATGTAAATATTTAGCTATCCATAAGTGTAAAGCTCAAACCACTTCATATTTATTTGTGACAAACCAATCAAGAATCAAGAATCAAGAATCAGTTTATTTATATAGCGCCAATTTACAACAGGTGTCGTCTCAAGGCACTTTACAAAAAATCAATTAAAATCAAGGATACATTCTAACAAATCAATTTGAAAAAGTTTCCAATCTAAGGAACCCCAGCAGATTGCATCGAGTCATTGACTTGCAGCATTCACTCCTCTGGAA
>JAVLVB010000001.1:423224-438125 GCA_032876305.1 Orestias chungarensis | reverse complement strand
AGCCCATGTTCTCATCCAAGAAGCTGTCTCAGCTAACAGAACGCCAGGCCAGGTGTGGTTACTATGGAGAGAAGAACACTAAGAGAAAACAAAAGGTTAACAAGGTTGAAATAACGGTAACTAAGTAGATTGGACAAAGGAAGAAAGTAGCAGAGAGAGAAGTGGTCAGATTGTCCTCCAGCAGTCTAAGCCTATAGCAATGATCACTAGCTTTCCTCGAACTCTAACAGCTGTACTTCACTTCTGTGATATGCAAGTAATCTGGTAGAACTGTTAGATATAAATATATATATTATTAGATTAAGTTCTGTTTATGTTAACCAGACTCATATTCTGTGTATGAGAGCATTTTTCCCAAAGTCTGTTGAGCTTAGCAACTGCCTGCTCTGAAGCTTTCTCTTTTTGTAGGATAAGGGCCATAACAAAGACTATTTATTTTAGAAATAAATTCCAGAATCACAGCTGCATTTTTTCCTCCAACTCCCCTTAAACAAATTATGTTAGAGCTGTGTAAACAACGTGGTCAGTTAACAGGCTGATAGCAAACAGTTTTTCTCCTTTATTTGTATTGATTTGATTAATCATTTATGCATGATATTGATATTGATAGTACAATTCATTGAGTGTAACTGAATAGTACTGATTACTGATATACAGTTCCGTTCATAATTATTCATAATCTATAAACATTTTTAATGTTATGTCTTATTACAAAACTACTTTAATGTACACATTTTTTATTAATATTGTACATGATAGACACAAACTAAAGAATAATTATAAATTGGATGGAAAATGACATTTCTGTGTTTTAGTCTTTGATGCGCTAACTGATGCCTTCTTGTTAAGCTCTCTCATGTTGTTCATTGGATTATGACTCCTACTTTCCCTTTTGCACCTTTACCTCGCATACTTATTTATTCTACTTAAATTTCTGAACATGCTGATTTTAGACTGAAATTTCATGAAAAATAAAAGAAATAATGGCATTAAATGGCAATCGGGACATTCTCATCTTTTGAGCTATGCACATAGTACTTAAGCAAGATTATCACTCTGTCGCTTTCTTTTACAGATAAACATGAAGAGGAGGTCTGTTCTCTATATTGCAAACTCTTACTGCTTTCCTGATCAAGGAGAAGGTTCCAGTGTTGTGGAAGACATCCTGTCTAAAGCTGTTTCCCTATAATTTCCTACGTTGTGACTGGGCAATTTTTTTTATCTGAATTTTGTGAATAGTTCCTTATTGTTGCACAACCCTGTTCACCTGTAAACAACAATGAATTTTTCTATATGAGGGAGGGTAAATAAAGCATAATTTAGTAAAATATGCATTTTAAATTGAGTGTAGAAACAAATAAATGTTTCAATATTATAATTTTCAAAATTAGTCAGGAGGTTTCTGCAATCACATCCTCTTTTGATTACCGTATGTTGTAGGTTTGTCTGTGATACCTTGCTCTGCCCTTAAAAAATAAAAAATAAAATTTGTTCACCTAATGCAGGGGTTGGTGGCTACTGGGAAGCACTTAGCCCAACATTTCACTCCAACCACAAAAAAATAAATAAATAAAAAATATCAGTCATGTTACACATTTATTTAAATAACAGTTTTATAGCAGAAGTATATATATTGTAGTTGTGTATTTCATATTAATATTTAATTTCAAGTATGGTAATTTCTGGAATGTCTTTCCCTTTTGCAGTAAAACTTGGAGCTAGAAAAATGATTCATTTCCCATTTTTTCTCAGCATCATTGTCTTTTTGTTTGTTTCAGCCAACCTTTTAATTGTATTGAATGTGATTTGGAGGACTTGTTTGTTGTACAACACAGATATAACCTACTTTCAGAAATGGTAAGAGTAAATAAATTGTCATGCATTTGCCCTCCCCTTCTTGCGGTATGGGCAGGGCAATGACATGAGAGTAGTAGCAAAAGTCCAAACACAGTCTCCATAGAAGCTCATCCATCTCACAACCATGATGTTTGCAGGTTTCGTTACTCTACTCCTCCTTGTAGGTAAGTAAACATAATAACTAGACATACACTCCCACATTTTGGATTTCATTTTTATATTTCATTCGAAATTTGGCCTCAAATGGAATGCCAATGCCAATGTCTTCATCTTCAGCATTAATGTGTCTTCATGAGTTCTTTTTTATAGAAAGGGGAAGGGGGAGATAAGGTTTAAGTCCCAAAGTCTGCTATGTGGTATGTTTCTTATCATTGTTGAAATACTATTAAATTATTATTTAACTGTTATTTAGCAACTTATTTACTATAATAGTTTAGGTCATTGTGAGAGCCTGTTCTAAATAATTAAAAATGTCAGCGGTAGAAAGTAGGAGAAAGTGCTTTTACTGTAATGGAGGAAAGTTTAAAGGACAAGCATAAGTGGGTATGGACACTGAATGCAGTTAGTAATAGGAGTTTGAACAAAAAAAGATAATTTATCTTGTTGACAGCCTTGAAGATTTGTTGACATGACTTCAGTGAAACAATGAAGATTGTTTATAAAACTACCGCAAATCTCGGCCTAATTGTTTTTGTTGATCATTAAACGCAGCCTCCTTTTAACGGCTCTGACTATATACAATGCCATATTTGGCAGTCCCTAATGTGCACTTCTTAAAGACACACATTACTTATATGGTGCTCTTCAGCTTCTTAGATTTGTTAGTCTCCGCTTCAGGCAGAAACCAATACTTTTCCTTATTTAATCTTTCTTAGTGCAATAAGACACTTCATTACTATTTGTATAGGCTTTTCAGTCTGCTAATACAGCACTTCATCATGACTCCATCGCTATCTGGCCCTCATCTATCTTGCAACTAAAACTTTTCTATTGACCTTCCTAGGTTAATCAGAGGGCGCTAGAACAGACGACCCTTCAGAAACTCTTTGGTAGCTCCATTTGCATCTACTACTATTACATTTATTTACTGGTTTGAATTTGTATTTAGAAATTCCATTTAAAATTTCAGATCTTCACTCATCTTTGATAGACCTCATACAAACTTGGAAAAATCTGCTGATGGAAATTGTCTCAAACACCAGATTCTTTAAAGGTGGAGGGGTGATTTTTTTATTTTTATTTTTTCCTATCGGCCTCAGGTCTGATAGGTCATATTTATATAGCTGCTGTTGACTGGACTTTGAGTTGGCAAATTTCAAAAAAGTTAAAAGAGATTTCTCAATTTTGTTTTTTCAAATTTCAGTTTTGGTGTACATCTAAAGTAGACAAAAGAACAAAAATGAGCACAGTTTTTTAAGGCTTGCAGTTAATCATCATCTGTTGGTAGCAAACCAATGATTTTTGGAAACTATATTAGTTAAATTAATAATCACATGTTATTAATAAAACTGGAGAAACATTAAAACATCTCAGAAACAAGAAGGTTTTTATTTTTCTCCCTATGTTGGTTTTATTTTTTGTTTTAATTTCACCTCTGTCTTTTTTATGCATAATCTCAATGTTTGTTCTAAGCAATTATTACTTGAAACCTGAGCTAATGGCCATCCCTTCCCTGGACCTCTCCACAATTACTGTCTCGCAGGCAGGAAAACCATTCTGCTGAAATAACATATAGTCAAATGAATGAAACATTAGCACAAATGCTTTGCTAATGCAGAAGATTAGGTTAATGATTTCCTGTCCAATGTTTTTACACTAACCAACATTTATCATGCTTAAATTATTAGTAAACACACTCAGTCCTTAAAAGAATCTATCTATCTATCTATCTATCTATCTATCTATCTATCTATCTATCTATCTATCTATCTATCTACCTATCTATCTATCTATCTATCTATCTATCTATCTATCTATCTATCTATCTATCTATCTATCTATCTATCTATCTATATGTACATACTCAACAGTACAAAATCTTCTCAGTAAGAATTGGCCACTGGGATTACAGAGCTGCAGATCTTTTGGCCGTAAGCTATAATTGATGAGCTGCAGGCTCAATTGTAAACTATTAAAACCCCTGCAGAATTCAATAATCAAAGCCTTCACTCCAAGCACATTTGGCAAAATAAGAAGCATCCAATTAAATACAATCCCATATTTGACCCTGCAATGTATTCGACATTGGTCTGGCTAGATGACCTACAAGGATACATGAACACAGTACCAAACACAGGCATTATTATCTTGGATTAGACAGGGAGCATTGACTTCAAAGAGGGTCATGTATGTATTGTTGTCAACAGACTAGTTTTAGGTAGTGATGATGTTACAGTGTGTACAATTGTGTATATTAAATACATAATTATCCTACAATGCCATTATATTGAGAAACAGTATTAATGGAGTTACAGCCTCAAAAGGCCTACTTCTGGCATTTCATAATTTTCCTTTGTATTATAACCATATGTAATGCTACAGTGTACTCCATTAGTCACTGATTTTATTGCTTTAATTGGCTCAGTCAAATGTAAAGATGGTAATAACCTCTTAAATGCAGTGTCTTTGTGAAGTCTTTCAGTAAACTATGCAGTCCCAAAAGTATTATTTTATTATTATTTTTTTTATGGATATTATTTCAGTTATCCCACATGTAATTTAATAAAAGTGGTAAAGTATTGTTATATTTTTATTTGTCAGGAAACATAGATATGACTTTAATGGAGAACCCAAAGTCTGAAAATTTTCAGCTTATTTTTGAAACTATAAGAGGTAAGAAACCAATACATATAAATGATAAAAATGTACATCTGACCATTGATTTACATGTTTGTCATTTACAAAAATTAAATATTGTTAATTTCACATTTTCACAGCTGTCTTTTACTACTTGTATGTTTCTTTTAATACTTGTATGTTGAATATAATTTACGTCTAAACCCTGTGATTGTCATGGCTTGTGTTGCCTTTTGTTTTTGTTGTTTGTTGTGTCCTTGTCTGCCACTTCCTTTTTTCCTCAGCCTCCCCCCTCCGGTAATCAATCACAGCTGCACCTGTTTATGCAATCAGTCTCTTTTATTTTTCAACTCGTATGCTCCCAATAAATAAGCCCGGTTCATTCATTCACTTCCAATTGGATTATTCCTGTGTGTGCTCCCTGTGACTGTTGTTGTTTAACTTGTCAGTTTCCCTCATCTCTCCTATGTGCCAGTTCTCCCAGTAAGTATTCTTCCTCTCTGCTTGCAATGTTCCATCTGCTAAGCTTCTGTCTTTCCATGTACTCACGTTTTTTCCTTCAGTTATTAGTTCCTCTGTTAGTTCCTCCGTTTATCTGTGCCAGTCATTCCAGTATCAGTTCCTTTGTTCTTGTCAGTTATTCATCTCAACAATAAATATCTTTAATTCTTTCTCCGACTCACCTCGGTTTTTGCGTCCGTAATCCTAGTTATGTGACGGTGATAGTATTTGAAACTGGCATCACATTGTTCATATGTGATATCAGTTGCATGAATGTTTCATCAACCTTTCACAATCCAATTCAGACTGAATGATTGTTTGTCGTTTTTGTCAACATTTACATGTTATTCATTCAGGAAGGTGACAATTTATTTCACCATAGATATACTACCATGTAGTTTTTGTTTAGTTATGTTTTTTTGTCATGAAATAAAGGTATGTTATTAAAACTTTGAGGAAAAATCTTTCATCAACAAATTAAAAACTCCTTTTTAGTATAACAGTTGATGATGACTGGGCATTACCAAGTGTATGACTAATGGGTGTCATTTTTTGAACATTTGAACAGCCATTTTGTTTTATGAGGGCAAGGTGGGTGAGAAACCTTCTTCTTTCCATCTAGAAAGTACACTTTCCAAATAAATGTACAGTGCATTTTTATGACTTTAAACTGCCTTCAGATAATTATAAATAGCAGAAATGTAAATAAAGGAGAGGGTGAAGTACTTAAACATAAATGAGTCAATATTTAATTTTTGATTTTGAATCCGAATTAACTCTTTGATTCTGAATTTGATCTTTGATCTTTCCATATTTACAGAAAATGAAATTGACATTCCAGATAAAAAAAGTTCTCAGGCTGTTTTAAACCACCTGAATCTGACCAGAGACCCTGATTAGTACACAGTGGGTCAACCTGTTAAACCTGTTTATTAACCTACTTACATACATATATATTTTGTTTTTCCAACTTAGATGAAGAAATAAAGTTGTTTTACAACACCAACAATACAGAGATCACAGAGTGGTCTCGACAAGCCATGAAGACACAGAATGAGTGGCTGTTCGTTAGCATGACAGTCACAAGCAAAACTGTCAACCATTTCAGCTTCAATCAAACATTGATTGTTTATACAGTGAGTATTTATAAAAGAAGCTCAGTTGTTGTTTTCTCTTTATGTGAAATTAGTATTTTAATGTGGTGGAGAAACATTTTTGTATATGCGTTAAATATATAGGAAAAATTGTACTCATACCATTGTTTAATGCATCCGTCTCAACACACATGAGCAATCAATCAATCAATGAATCTTTATCCCACACACAAAAATGGTGGATAGAAAATTAAAATGCACGCAGTCTTTAAGAGAGTCAGTCACATGTTGCTCCTGCTGCTTTCGTGCAAGAGGAAAGTTTCTTAAACACAATTTCTTCCCTAATCTTATGTTTGCTTTGTAAGTAAGAAAGTGTTCAACATCACCTCAATATGCCTAAATGTATTGTTTTGCTGCTCTTTTATTTATTGAACTCAAACCTAACGAAAGAAAGTAATCAAATTTTCTCGTTTTTCTCAGATAAACATAAAGAGGATGTCTGTCCTCTATATTGCAAACTTCTTGCTCCCTGTCTTTTTCTTTTGCCTCCCTCCTGATGTCAGACACATGTGGCGAGAAGGTTGGTTTCAAAATCACTGTTCTGCTTGCAGTCACAGTGATGCAGCTCATTCTGACTGATATTCTTCCGTCTTCATCAGACAAGATTCCGCTAATAGGTTAGACATTTTTTCTTGAATGAAGCTTTTTTCTATCCTTAGCGGTGTACTGCATTGGATCTTTTGCACTTATGCTGCTCAGTCTCTTGGAGACAATTTTGGTGATTCATCTCATTGATAAGGATGCGTCCCTGGACAATGAAAATAAAACGACAAAATGCCCAATTGAAGGTCAGGAGGAAAAACTAACCAACTTACAAAGCTGCTTCATAGGTAAGACCATTCTCATAAGTTTCTTTAATGTTTAATCTGTGATTTTCTGTTGTTTGGATTTAAATGCTTAAGCATTGCCAAAATGTACACCCTGTTTCAGGGATGAAGGTCTGTAGTAACTGTGCTCCTGTTAAAAAAGCTTCAGCTGAGAGAACATCATATATTGTAAAAGAGGTAAGAACTTTACAGAAAACAACTTGTGTATAACATTTATATACATTTTGGATGACAAGCATGTTTGCAGGGCGGCAATGGTGGATTTCAGGAAGTGTCCTTTGCACTAGAAAAGGTGTCAGAAGAGCTCGGAGAGATCAAGAACTCAATAATTGTTCTAAGTGGCAGAAAGGAGGATGAGAAACCCGGCTACTGGACCAGAACTGCTCACAAAATAAACAGGGTTTTTGCAGTTTTTTATGTCACAGCAGCCCTCCTGTTTTTGTTGTTTGTCTCAATAATGTGGTATTCGTCAGATGAGTAGTAGCAATTAAACAAACAGTAAATTGTGTTTAAATTAATTGTTTATTATTTTGGATGTTGACATTCATGATAACTTTTGCATATTTTGTAAATTGCAGTTGAGGTTGATACATTTTGTGTCTGATTTGTTTCCTTTTTACCATAATTGTGCTTTTCTGTAGCTAGTGTTATGTGCATTAGTGTTATTAGATTCTCACCCCAGTTAAAAATGAAGAATATTGCCCTCCTTCTTGTTTCACTATTATTCAAGTTTAATTTCCCTCGCTTTTGTAGCAGTAGTGCATAATTATGAAGAAAAACAAAACTGAAATAGATCTTGTTTACAAATAAAAGGTGATCCTCCATCTTTGTTCTAAATCTGTCAGACCCTCCAATACACTTGCTTTCAGGGTTATCCTGTTTTAATCAGCTTCCCTGTCTCTGCTGAAGAATGCATCCACTAAGCTTGGTGCCACACATTTCACCCTTGGGAGGTTTTTTTTACAGACAAGGGTGTATAGAAAATGGATGGATGGAAGAGATACAAGATTCACGGACCTTCGCTGTACCGGTCCGACGTGGTGAAGAGATAGCTGAGCCAAAAAGCTAAGCTCTCGATTTACCGGTCGGTATATGGTTCTACCCTCATCTATGGTCATGAACTTTAGGTCATGACCGAAACAACGAGATCCCAAATACAAGTTGCTGAAATGGTTTTCCTCCACAGGGTGTCTGGGCTCTCCCTTAGAGATAGGGTGAGGAGATCGGCCATCCGGGAGGGACCGAATGTAGAGCCGCTGCTTCTCCATATCGAGAGGAGCCAGTTGAGGTTGCTCGGGCATCTGATTAGGATGCCTCCTGGACGCTTTCCTGGTGAGGTGTTCCTGGCACGTCCCACCGAAGACCCAGGACATGCTGGAGGGACTGCATTTCTCGGCTGGCCTGGGAACGCCTTGGGAGTCCCTCGGTTGAGCTGGCCCAAGTCGCAGGGTAGAGGGAAGTCTGGGTCTCCCTGCTTAGGCTGTTACCCCCGCGACCCGATCCTGGATAAGCCGAAGACTATGGATGGATGGATGGAAGATTCAAATTATTGTCATTTGTATCACATGAGGGTGTCCTACATGAGAATGAACAAAATTATAGTTCCAGTTCACCAAGAGACAGGTGACTGAGGCCATGCAACTAGCCATAGGAGATGCCTCATTCTGAGGCGCATCCATTGTAGGAGGAAGATGCCACATTAGAGAAAGACGAGATAAAAAAAGAAAATACATTTCTTATCTTTAGATGTTTCTTCAGTATTTTCACATTGTGTTGTTCTATATGATGTCATGTATTTTTTGAAGTGGATCAGTTCCTCCTGCAATAAAACGCATCTTGCTTCCCAGTTGGACTGGTCCTCTCAGTTTCCAGATTTCTTGTTTTGCACTCAAATGTATCTGTTGATTTAGGCAAAAACACTTAAATTATAGCTTCTTCAAAAAAAGGGCATGACTACAAAGATGAAGGTCATTGTCCCTGAGTGCATTTATGAACTGTAATATGACCCTTTTGGCTTTTATTGCTTTTTTTATTTTAACTTAGTGGATTTCTGCCCATGTCAATATCCATTGCTGTTTCATTGATCTGAAATGCCCACATGCAGAAAACACAGAAAATAGATATTTTGAGTTAAAAATATTTATTTATGTGAACAGGTTCAACATAACATGGTTCATATGATCACAGAGATCTTCGGAATTTCTATTTTTAATACATAGGAATCTGTCTGGCACCCAAATTTATGACACAATGCTGGCGCTTTGAAGGACTTTACTTCCAAAGTAAAAGTTTACAATTCAACATACTGTAACAGATTCCTCAACTACTATTTCAGTTTAATTAACATAACATTTCAGGTTGTACAGCACTGAATATAAAATAAATACAACTGCTTTAGGGATAGAGTTCATATGCCCTGGAAAAGGATGATTTCTGGTAAAAACATGCATAATTATAACTGTGAATCTAGAATTCTTAAATACTTAAGAAAAGACTTCTATAAAACTGCTACAGAAAACATTTACACATAAGCATATCATTCAGTAATGCATATACTGAGCTAGTATTTCTTTCATGCTGAATTATGGTTAACATCAACACATAGCAATCTACTTTGCAGTGATTTTCATTCCCCTTAAATTTGATTACACTTTTTCGTGTTTCAGTTCAGTCCATCAAAGGGCAACACAGAAACACACAGGACGAACAACAACTCATACACACACACTCACAGCTCATGTTTTTGGACAGTGGGCGGAAGCCGGGAGTACCCGGAGAGAACCGACGCATGCATAGGGAGAACATTCAAACTCCTTGCAGGAAGACCCAAAACCCAAGGTGGAATTGAACCCAGAGCCTTCTTGCTGCTACCCACTGCGTCACTGTGCAGCCCATCTTGATTCTCTAATTCTTAAATCTCTCTAGATGTTAAGAGTAGGAGCTGAACAGCAGTTTGAAGTTCAAACTGTATACAAACATGACTCGTCTACACCTGTTGTGATAGGAAGAATGTGCCATAATTTCAGCTAATTATTGTAAAAATTGCGCACGAATACTCAAAACCTTTCAACTTTAAATGGCAATGAGTTGGAATTTCAAGAAATGCATTTACCGTATTCAAACTTTGAAAATCAAATTAATCAAATCAAAAATAAATTATTTATCACAAAAGAAAATTAAATGTTCTTGAGGTAACTTATTTAATTATTATAGATGGTGATAGCTGTTGCACCTAAGCTGAAAAAGCTTAGGTGCAACAAAGAAGAGACTCTGTTTTTTTAATGACAGTGTATCATGAAGATACACTTAAGATACATGGCCTCCCCAAGGCAGAGTTATTTGCTCATACTGCTCTTTTTTGCTTTCTTTTTTTTATTCTGGACTTTTTATTCTCTCTTTGCTGTGCACAAATGCTGTGAACTGCTACCCTATGACAGTCAAACTCTGTTGGACATTGCATTTCAAAGTAATTTTTGATTTACTGGCTTCATTCCACTGGAGCTACAACCCATTGTTCGCTCCCACAGCCACTGCAGTCTCTGCCAGGAAGAACCAGCGACACAGACCCCCAACAAGTATGCTAACCGAAGGAGTATGCTTCAGGGAATGCTTCAGGCGGGGAGGGAGAGTGGCTCTGGCTCTCATCCAGTGCAGCACACCAGACACCCAGGATCCCTTGCAGGATTTAAGATGGCGGCGCGGAGTAGTGCAGCGGCTTCTCACGCTCCTAAACAACACACTGATTTAAGTTGTTTTTATGTCAGTTCCGAGTCCAAATTCATGCGCCTCAGGCGTACGAGTTATGGAAGGACTGAACTTTTAGGATCAAGGACAGTTTGGTCAGTAAAAGAATATTGTGCTCCAGCATCAACGTGTGACATGGAAGCTGCTCTCCTGCAGACAGGAAAGGGTGGTGAAGATCGCAAAGAGGATTGTTGGAGTCAGCCTCCCCAGCACCACAGACATTTACACCTCCAGATGCAGTAAAAGGGCCACCTGCATCAGGAAGGATCCCACCCACCCAACACAGTCACTTTCTTTCCCGCTCCCCTCAGGCAGGAGGCTGCAGAGCATGAAGTGTAAAACAACCCGTCTGAGAAACAGCTTCATTCCTGAAGCTGTGAGACTCATGAACTCCACCTGAACAACCACTGCACTGACACTTTACATGGACAATACATTTTGATCACCTTCACATACCCGCACTGAGACACTTTAAACGGCTATAGTAACTTGCACTACAAATTCATTCATTCATTCATTCATCCATTAATGCTGCTGCTACTCCAAGCCCCCTTCATCTTTACATTCTGTATATTTTCTGTATATTTTGTGTTTATTACATTCTATTTTATTTTATTTTACTTTTTTTACTTTATTTTATCTTTTTTAATATTAACTCTTGGGTGGAACTGGACCGTGAGAATACAATTTCGTTCCACCTCATGTACCACATGTGTTAAGAATGACAATAAAGTCTCCTTGAATCCTTGAAAGATCCACCTCAGATGCAATTGCTGTAATTATGTTATTCTTCGTTCTTGTGTTCTCCAGTTCCCCTGCTCTCTCTCCTCCTCAGCCTATCTTTCCCTTAAACCATGCACACATGTAATCAGTCTCCTGTCTAATGACTTCCTTTGTTCCACTACTCATCCTCCCAGCTTGTATACCTGGTTCTCCACTCCCCTCCCCGCTCGATCCTCCACATTATGTTCTTCCTTGCTCCATGTCCTTGTTGTCATCGTCCTCCTCCTCCTTATTGATCTCGAGTGTTCCTTCTAAGTACCCTTCGAGTTCCCTTAGTTCCTCGTTGTCTCCAGTCTGCCAGTCTCTTTTCTGTTACACCTCTCCACCCCACGACAGTATTTGCTCTCTGTGTTCCGTGGCCGTCGTGGGTTCCTGTGTAAATCATCCTGTGTTAATCATGCATTAAATTCTCATATCATCCAACGCCATTTCCATCTTCTGCTTTTGGGTCCACAACATTACACTGTTCTCTGACAAAATTGGATGATAAATAATAATTTTTAGTGTGTTTTACAACTAAATTAAAACAGGGGTCAAAATTGACCCGTTAATATGAGAGATGGGGATTTATTTGACATAAGGCTTTAAAAGGGTGTTGATGTAGATGAGCACC
This sequence comes from Orestias chungarensis, assembly GCA_032876305.1. Classification (NCBI taxonomy): domain Eukaryota; kingdom Metazoa; phylum Chordata; class Actinopteri; order Cyprinodontiformes; family Cyprinodontidae; genus Orestias; species Orestias chungarensis. The sequence continues at coordinate 425,850 of JAVLVB010000001.1, read as the reverse complement.
GACCCATCAATCACTTTGTATACCAGCATTAGTGATTTGAATTTGTTAAAAGCAACTAAGGTAAGCCAATGGAGTTCAGTGAACAGTGGTGTGACATGTGCTCGCTTTTTCTGGTTGAAAACCAGCGGGGTTTAGCATTCTGGATCATCTGTAGCAGTCTCACAGCACAGGCTGGAAGACCTGTTAGAAGGCCATATTAGTAGCCAAGGCAGGAGATGACTAAGGTTTGTACTAGGGCTATGTCGAATGTTGAGTTGGATATGGCCTAAGAATGTCTTTACCCGAGGAAGTCATTACCCCAGAATGTGTTATGGATGTATGATTTTGTATGTATGATTCTGTGACCTTTTCTAATAATCTCAATGCTGGCCTTAGTAAATATCTGCCCTAGTTGTTTATTTGCTGCACCGCTCACTGCTATAGCTTACACAACATAACTAGTCAAGGATAAACTGAAACAAGAGGATGACACCCTTTAGGATGGTTAAGAGCGAGGAATAGATAAAAGCAGTACTTACGGTCCCTTCTTTGCTTCATTTGGTTCATCCTTAGGATTTGCTAAGTGGAGCCCGGTACCGAAGGTAAACACTTTGGCTTGTTTTACTGGTTGGGTCTCCGAACTGGATAGAATGGACCTTGAGGAAGTAAGGGGTTGAAACCCACATCCACAACAAACAGTATATTTCCCTATTTTTTCATGCATCAGCGCATACATCTGTTCTATGTGATTGATCGATCCTGGCTAAGAACGCCCCCTGGAAGGCAGAAAGAAACCAAGGCCTGAGGGGAGTGATCAGAGGCACTTCCCTAGACAATGGATGCTTGATTGGCCTAATAGTTATCACTTACTGAATGGCTTGCAGGCGATAATTTAAGTAAGGTGGCAGGGTTCACACACTGGAGAGCCACAGGTGAAATTCAGTTGCTCAATATGCACAGAATTAAATAAGCAGGCTATTACTCTTGTTTGTCTGCAGTCCCTCTTAGAGAGTGTTTAGTTGTCCTGCTGGAAGCCAAACTTCGTCTTTGGTCATTGGCTGACTAACAACATTTCTTCGAGCTGTTTCTTCAGGTTAGCCCTGTATTTGGGCTCGTTCAATCCCCCAATCAACTATGGCTAACATACTACCTCTTTTTTGACAACAAACTACTTATCATGAAGCTGCCACTACCATGTTTCAACATAGTTCAGTTTGCCTGGTGCAGTGTTTTTTTTTTGCCACACATGGCCTTTAGACAGGTCAAAAACTTAACCCTAACCCTAAATCAGAGCGCCTCTTTTATTAATGACCCTGTCTTTGCTATTCTGACGGATATGTGAAAAACTTTAATAATAGACGACCCACTGTGTTTTTCACATTAGTTGTGGATTTTTACATTCCTTCCAGAATGGACATAGGATTTTTGGCTGTTAATATGATTAATACTCTCCTTACCACCTGTTTGGCAGTTTTGTTTTCACATGGTCAGCTCAATAAACAGCTACTGTATGACCTACATATAGGAGAGCTGTTCTTCCAATGTTTTGTAAAGACAGCAGCTCTTCAATTCTTTGCAGCAGCCAAAACTCTTAATGAGTGCAATTGTTTTACAGTTTGATGAATTGGTGCCTGAACTGTCATGTTGAAATCTGGTATTAATCTTGCAAATACATTTATTTCAAAAACCCCTTTTTTTTTTCATATTTTTAATTGTGGCTTTTTAGATTGATGCCACTTGCCAAAATAACTTTTTTATTGCTTCATGACATTATTGCTTTCCTCTAATTACCCATATTAGAATCTATTAGAATCTGTTTATCTTTTAGGCCAGCATTATGCATCCCAAACCACAACAGAAACGAGGACTCAGATCAACAGTTCTAATTGTGTGCCTTAATAAATAAATAAATGCATTTTAAATGTTCTACAAATCAAATGTTGCACTTCTAAATTAAAAAACTGGAATCAGCATAAAGGACAAAATGTTTGTACTTTACTGCGGGTCATACATTTTCTCCAAAATACCATTTAAGATTAGGGACACAGGCCTTAGGGATTTATGTATATATATATATATGTATAAATTCAGATATTTATCATTCATGTTACTTTTGTTTGTGGTTTACCTGATCAAATAACTGCACAACAAACTAGTTTTGCTCTTCTTTTTAATATTATATGTGTTATAAATGCAAAATAATATCTAGAAAAAGGTCGAATTTAAAAAATTTCTGTAATAGATTGCTGTGTATATCATGCCATCAGCATCTGAACTATTTAACAGATGTTCAGTTGTTTTGTGTGCAGAATGGAACAGGTTCAAATTTTATCACTGGCTGCCAGGGGTTAAAGCTCTAATCATTAGCCAAATGTGTGCATATTTTTGATGTCTGTTGCTGTTTATGTTTAGTATTACAAGTCTTGTAATTTGAATGTTCAAATATTAGGAAAACAATGCAATTTAATAAAAGACTCCTTCCTGCAATGCTGACCTTTAAAAAATAGAGCCATACAATTGTTGGGCATTGTTTTGAATTGAGTGGACTTGGAAAGAGAAAATAAATTGATTGTTGTCCAGCACAAAAGTTGATTTTTACTCTTTCCAGTATTACTGTTTATTCAGAAAATATTAAGAAACAAATATA
>JAVLVB010000001.1:367398-382845 GCA_032876305.1 Orestias chungarensis | reverse complement strand
GTATTCTCTGTTTGTTTACTTTCTGTAGTCCCGCCTCCGCTTCCTGTTTGTTTACGTCTCGCGTTTCGTCTCCGGTTACCTGTAGTTCCCTGTATTGTTTCTGTTTCATGTTTATGTTCATTATTCATCCCCATCAATAAATAATTTATTCATTCAACTCCACCTCTGCTCGAGTCATTCAGAAACGACCCCTGACATTTTCACCACCATTGTATTTTCATCCACTCTACATTTATGCAAACACGCATTTTGGATATTTGTTGTGGGTACCAAGATTTGTCTCTGATCTTTTTGCCCTTGACTTGTATTCCAGGTTGTGTTTCTTTGACCTGTTTGTCCCAACCTCATTCCTCTTGCACCATCTGTCCTTACTCTTTTTAAAGCATCAGCATATGAAACTTTGTCTATTATTTTGATTCTTTAAGTTTCTCTGGCTTCCATTTGTATTTGACATCCACCATATGCTGCGCTGTGTTCTTCTCCGCAGTTACAACATTTGATTTTAGCATCTTTATCACATTTTCCATATTCATGTGGACCTCCACATCTTGCACACCTAACTTTTCACTTACCATCCTTTGCAATGTGTCCCATTCTTTGGCAAGTAAAACATCTAAGGGGTTTAGGGATGTAATCTCTAACTCTGTAATTCATGTATCCCAGCTGGATATTTTCTGGCATAACATTTTCAAACTGTAGAATTACTGCCATAGTATCTTTAAGTTTCCCGTCTCTTTTACTTTTAATCCTGGTGGCGTCTGTTATTTTCCCTCCTTTGATTTCTTTTTTCACATCCTCCATTGTCATTTCAAGTGGAACTCCTGAAACTACTCCTCTCAGCCTTGCTAAAGATCCAGGAATATATGTTTTAATTCTGTCCCCCATCAAGGTTTTCATTTTGATTGTCTTCTGTTGTTGTGGTTCACTGACAGCACGTATTAGCACTCTTCTGTTATTCATGATTCTAGCCGTTTTGATTTTCCCTATTTCCTCCTCGATTGCTTTGGTCAACTTTATCGGATGAATATTTCCCCCATCTTGCTTAAACTCCACCATGACTTTGAATTCAACGTTCGTTGTAAAGTCATCTTGTTCTCGTGAACTCGCCCGTTCGTTTGTTTTTGTCCTTTTGCTAATTTCAGCTCTTGCCTCACTTTCTTCCGACCAACTTCTCGCCCTTTCTTGTCTCTTACTAAGTGCTCTTTTCATTCGTGCTGATCTTGATATCATCCATTCCATCTCATTTCCACTATTTCCTCCTGATGTAGAAGCCATATTGCTACAGTCAATGTGCAGTTTATGAGATCCACCAAAATCAAAATCAAAATCAAATCCTAACGCCTTCGTTTGTTTGCTGCCCCGCCCTTCAGCTCTGGGGGTAGTGCTCTGAAGAGTTATGTTAATTTAAATGTAATCATTGATTGATCTTAGATTAGTTTAGTTCTAATAATTTGCATGAACTTAAATATTTATTGATACCATTTATTGTTTTGTTAGGTTTGTGTAAATTATTTCTTCTTTTGTTTTGTCACCCCTTTACTTTAGTGGAATTACCCAATTTATTAAAGCCAGCTTGGGTGTCTCACTGGGGAGGGGGGTCTCGGTTCAAATATGACCTGCAGTTTTAAATAAACCCCATCTCAACTGCAATCTGTTGCCTCGCCTCCTTTACTGAATGCAGAACCTCCGCCAGTTGAAGTGACAAGTGGTGTCAGAAGTGGGATTTTGGAGCAACAAATGAGGCAATGATGACAAGAGGTGGGAATAGAACTAATGAAACTGAGTTTCAAGAGAGTACTACAGCTATGAGTGGAGCTGAGGCTGCTACTGCTAGCACTGATGACAAACTGGATCAGCTGGCAAGCTTTGTCAAATCCCTGATGCAGTCTCAAACTGCCTGAGACGAGCAGATTGAGAAGGAATCAGTACGCCAAGAAGTGAGATGGAAGAATTTACAACATCTGTTTCGACAACTCCAGGCTAATGTGGAGGAACTGAAAGAGGAACGACAGCAGGATGGTGACAACATGGAGGAGGATCCTCACACTTATGATGATGAAGGAGATGGCCATGATGATGGACAAAGTCAGATGTCCTACCAGCTACCAGCCGCACAGAGGGAGCCAAAATTGCTTCCACTGAAGTCTGATGATGATGTTGAGCACTTCTTAACAACTTTCGAAAGGATTACTAAGGTCTGTCGTTGGCCTAAAGAAGAGTGGGCGGTCCGACTGGTTCCACTACGTACCGGGAAAGCACGTAGTGCTTATGTACTGATGGACATTGCACATTCTCACATTTACGACAGTTTGCTTTACCTAATATTCTTCAATGATGAGGAAGAAATCCGCAAAATTAAAGTGCAACGCTTTATTATATGCTTCATAGTGGATGACAAATAATATTGTATAATATTTGTCATCTACATATTCTGTGTAAATTAATGTCAGTAAAATTAGGGGTCTTTATATCATTGCTAATTCCATAACTGGAACTGTTTGTATCTTGTCTTGTCGCACCAACAATTTATAAATAAATAAATTTGCTGGTTGATAAATACTTGAGTACATCTGAAATAAGTTTTGAAATCATAAAACTGCACCATATATTAGTGCAACCATTACATGTTTTAGCTGATGAATGAACAAAGGAATCTACCAAATCGTTTACCCCCTCCATCCCCCACCGCCTGTGGAAAATGTGTCCATAGAAGACTTCTTCACTGCTCTCAATTTCATGTTTGCTGTCCAATCGTCCTGGTGCCTGGATTTCATAAAAAATGCTGCTGAGAGATTTTATTTACCCCTTCCTTATAGGTAATGTACTATTATTATTATTGTTATTATTATCATTATTATTATTATTATTTATAACAATATTCTGTAGCTGTGTCACGGATGTCTTACTGTAAAATCTGATCTTTGAATAACTGTCTGTTATTTTTTATTTTTTTGCAATGTTAAACTAATGGCTTTAAATTTTAACTGTTTTGCACATTTCCAACGTTTTTTTTGTTGATTTTGCCCAAAAAAAAAAAAGTCCTTTCCAAGTTGTTGTTTTGTGATGCTGATCATAATTCAAACAATACTGTCAGAACCTGATGAAGAATGGATTCTTTATACATTACAAATCTAGCTATTGGTGTTTGTATATCGCTATCATCAGAATGATTTGTTCTTGCCAGACTCAGGGGACTGTAAAAAGCATTGTTGTGGTTACCCATAAGTGACTACCAACATCCACGTCTATTCACAAACAACAGGAATTTAAGTGATAAAATTACAGCTTTCTCTGTAATGTTAAGGAGAGGCTAATAAATAAATAAATACATTTAAACAAAAGCAAAAGAAACAAAGCGATGGCTTTTATTTAATAGAAGGAAAGTTTCCCATCTTGCTGCTATTATGCCCAGTTTCTCATTATCTCTTTATGTTTGAAGTCGTAGGTGTGGCCTCATGCGAAACGGTGTGTAGTTATCAGGATGTTTTAAACTACCTGAACTTGAGCAAAGGCAATGAGCTGTTTACATTGACCCGGCCTGTGAGAGACTTCAGAAAACCTACAGTGGTGCACCTAGAAGTATTGCTGTACGCGATTCTAGATGTGGTAAGTTGTTAAAGCTGTTCATTTTCGTGAATACGCAGGAAAATTAACAAAGTTCTTTGTGGGTGCTAAATAGTTGAGAAGCTGATTTTGTTGTCTTTCAACATCTATCTATCTATCTATCTATCTATCTATCTATCTATCTATCTATCTATCTATCTATCTATCTATCTATCTATCTATCTATCTATCTATCTATCTATCTATCTATCTATCTATCTACTGTATACCTAGCTATACGGGGAATGTCTTTGCTCCATCATTCACTAACTTGGGATGATCTGTAGATCAAGCTGTGCACAAAGCAATACAACTTTGTGTACCCTAAGCTTTGAATACAATAACATTTAAATATTTTAGTCACTTTATTTGTTTTTTGCTATCTTTTACATATTTGTTTTCGCTATCTACAGAGAGAGATTGACCAGACTTTTGTACCATATGTTTGGATTATAGTGGTGAGTATTCAATTATTATCAGCTTCTCCAAACATTAAAACTATAAATATGTGTTTTGTACAAGTTGTAGACTATGAGTTTCTACACAACGTAAACAACTAGCACACCAGATTTGCTTGAGTTAAAGTCAAGTTGGTTAGATATGGATATTTCATAAGACTGTAACCGCCTGCCTGACAGTTACTAGTAAGAATTACCTTTGACCCCTGAAGTTGTGCTGTTTCTGGTACCAATAAAGTGGTAGCATGTCTTTAAAGTCCTGTAAGTCTTCATGTGTCAGAATAGTTTTTAGAGGACTTGATTAAAATCTAAAGAATTTGGAGGTAAAGTCAGCGCCCCAAATTAATTATTGTGCCCTTTAAACCTGATTTGGCAGCTACATGGATAAAAATAAAAAGTGTCAGTGTTATCTATTATGTATTCTGATGTGAATGTATTAGAACCAGTATTAATTTATTGTGAAATTTGAGTTTAGAAATTTGAATTATAGCAGTGCTAATGTTGAATTGGATAAATGGGAGTATTTGCTCCGTAAGTGCGTTATTGAGGCTTGGTAGTCAATGAAGGATGATCAGTCTCTTAAATAAGAGACTGATAATAACAACGATCACAGTGTAGATTAATATATTGTTATGTCATGGAGAGTTTTACTGAGTAAGTAAGTAAAGTGACATCAGAACAAAGCACAGCCCCCAATGTTCAGTTTCTTTTTGGCCATGTAAAATTGTTTTGCATGGTATAATTGGGAGATCTCCCCTAATTTTGGCCACAGCAGCCCAGAAACAGTTTGCTTTGGATCTTCTCAAAGTCTCCCAAGTTTGAAATTTCCAAATGTATCCAGTTTTATTGTATATGTTTTATTGTATTATCAATACAGTTTATAATTACACTTAGCCCCTTCTTTATTATCTTTAAATATTAAATCTCAATTTTCTTTTCCTCTTTTAGCCTATTGGGGTTCACTAAAAATGTTGATTTGGTAACTTCTTGAATATTGGGAGATACACGTTTGATAACAGGACAAAATAAGCAGTTTAAAATAATGTATTCAAAAAAAAAATTTATTTTTATTTGCAGTGTTTCATCATTACCTATGTTGCATTTAAACGAATGCAACAGTTGTAATAATATGTTGCTTGATTATCCAAACAATCCTGGAAATTTGGGTCTGTTGGAGAGTCTTGTCAATCCTTTTGAGATCAGAAGAAGTTTAGTCTGCAGCACTGTGTGAGCAGCTTAGACAATATGAGCAGGCAGTGACTCACGAACAAAACAAGAGCCCACAATATCAAGAAATTTAACGATCCCTTCAGTGGTACATTTTTTCGTTACTAAAGCACTCTTTTACGCATTTTAGTTCCATGCAGTAGTAACATTTATGAGCATTATATTTACTTTTTCTCCACAGCAGTGGCAAAATGATTACATTTCCTGGGATTCCCAAAATTTCTGTGGCATCCAAAATGTTACTATTCCCACAGACATTCTGTGGAAGCCAGATCTCACTATTGAAGAAATGTAAGTAAATGTATGAATGAATGCAGTGGTACCGTTAAGATAAATTCATATGTCGAGCAACAACAACCAAATTATCAGTTTTGTGCCTGAAGCCTAAATTTATTCGGAACGAAAACTTAACACTTGAGGAAACGTTGAAGCTGTTCACAAAGAAATAAAAATAAAATATGTCACAAATAGGAAAACATGTAATATCTATTATAACACTCATTTAGCCCTTTTATGAGTCATCTAAGTGGCCAAGAAGGCAGACAAAGTAGAGAATCTAACCTCTACGAAGTAGAAAGTCTGGTGGTTGGCAGAGTGATGAGATAATTGAGGCTTTCAAAGTGACTGTGGTGACTATGAGTAACTGAATCTGTAACTGAACAGACCATCACAGTCTGGTGCATGCAACCAAAAAAATACATCAGATGATCAAACATTTTTGTGTTTTGCATCTACAGAAAATGAGTAACTAAAGATAACGGTTATGCAACTTTACACTTAAAAACAGAGTTGCTAATCACTATGGCATTAATGAAGCTCAAAACTGAAGAAGAGGTTTAGCACCCAGTGGGAGAGTACCAAACTATGCAATGCCCGGAGGGCTAGTCAACTTAGATTGATAAGTGTCATCTAATAGTAACTGCAAAACACACCAACATGCACTAAATAGATACCACAAGGTTCTTGATAAGCAACAGGCGAGATTGTATCTTTCTTTAGATTAAGCTATAAGGTTTTTATTATTTCAGGTGTGAATATGGAGTGATAACAGCAACATTTTCTAAAACCATATTACAGAGGTGAAAAACAAAATATATGCCTGTAGGGATAGAATACAGCACAGTGTTGGGTGAAACTGGTGGTGAAAGGTTGATTATTTGAACTTGTTTGCAGCCCCAGTGCCTCCAGGCGTTCACCTATTAGGCATGTTTTGACTGCAGGAACGTTTCTGAAAACCACAATTGTTTACCTGGTGTGACTCGTAACCCTTCTCTTTAATATAATGAAATAACTGACAGAGACAATGTTTTTAATTTAAACTAAAGTATTAAGGTAAATTTTCTGAAGAAAGATGGGTATACAACTTTGGATTAGTTGACTTTATGAAGCATTTTATTTGAATCAGCTCATTTTAGGCTCACATTTTCAATTAACCTAGTTAAAATTGCAGGTTTAAATAGAGGATTTTAAGAAGGGGGTGGACTGGGACATAAATTTGGTCCCGGCATTTTCTGTCCAGACCAGCCCACTACATTATCAGCATACACTAAGTCCACAAATCTTGTGGCATATTCTCTCATGGATACTACAAAGTCATATTCTTTGACAGCTGTTAACAAATAAAGCCCTTCACTATCAATTAAATAACTAAAACTTACAGCTCTAGCAATCAAACAATTTTTATTCATTATAGAGTTGAAATATTTCAGTAAAATCATACTGTATGATTTGTTCAATATTTCTGTTACACAGGACAGAAAGGGATAAAGCTCCTCCAAGTCCTTACCTCACCATCACCAGCAATGGTACAGTCCTTGTTCAAAATGATCAGGTGCTGGTAAGCACATGCAGGATGCAGGTTTACAAATTCCCATTTGATATTCAAAAATGCACTCTCTCAATTAAATCAGTTGTTCACTCCGGTAAGTAAATTCCCTGCCTTGTTTTTGCAATTCCTAATTATGTATTTCTTTTTTCAGAATAAATATAGGTTTAACAAGCACCTTATTAGCTTTTTCTGCACATAACTGTTTATAACATAGCTACAATTACGGTAGATTTATTATTACACTTTATACTTAGACCATAACCCTTCCATTGTTATCTTTACAAATTAAATATCGATAAATGTTTCCTCTTTTAGATTATTGAGGTTTACCAAGAATGTTGATTAGGTAAATGCCTGAAGAATGAGAGAGAAGTTGTTGATAACAGGAATAAATAAGAAGTTTAAAAAACCAACTTAGTTTCCAAATTTATTCAAAAACACTATTATTGAGCAATTTAAACTAAAAACTAAAGTACTCAAATGTTCACCTGCTGATGCTTACTGAAATTTGCTGTTAAAGTACAAGATACGTCAATTTCCTGTTTAAAAAATGTGATTTCTCTTTCAGTTAAGGAAATAAAGCTGGTAAATTACCAGAACTCTGCATTAGCCACAGAATATTCACGTGAGGTGATGCGGACGCAGTACGAGTGGTTGTTTATTGACATGATTGTTAGCAACAAAACTGTTACACCATTTGGGTCCAAGCAGGACACGGTTATTTACACTGTAAGTATGCTGGTGACTTCTCATATTAAATGCGTCACAACCACATAAATGCTGCAAATACAGAACAACTTTCACTATTTATATTTTCTTGATGATCTTCAACTTTTATTCAGTTTTTCTTCTTTTCCTGCTTAATCCACTATTACATTGTGTTCAACTACAGAAACCAAAGCAGTGCACAATATCTAATTCAGCAGTTTCCAGTCATCCAGTTACTTGTGCTGTGTGCAAATATGTTTTTACAGATATCTATGAAGCGGAGGTCTATATTGTACATTGTCAACTTCCTGCTACCCGTCCTCTTCTTCTTGTGTCTGGACTTGTCCTCCTTTCTGATCTCAGAAAGAGGTGGTGAGAAGATCGGCTTTAAAGTCACTGTGCTGCTGGCTGTCACTGTGATGCAGCTCATTCTTAATGACATTCTCCCTTCCTCATCAGACAAGATCCCACTGATTGGTATATATAAATATAATATATGGTTCCAGAAGATTTTAACATGAACTTTGCATGGAGTCAAACTAGATATTTTGGTCTTTAATTAATTAACTAATTTTAATTAATAATATGTAGACAACCCATTTTTGGATATAATCCTACACACAAATAGATACAAAACAATCACAAAGTCAGGAGGAAAATGAGCCGAAACACAGATATAGTTTAAACATTTGCTATAAAGACATGCAACCAAATCCCAATTTGTTACATTATTTAACGTGTCTGAGAAACAAACACATGTTTGGTTTCTTAATCGTTGTTACTATCTAATCTCTCCACAGCCATCTACTGCATTGGGATTTTTTTGCTAATGTTTCTAAGCCTTCTGGAGACAATTTTGATCATGTATCTGATGGAGATCGAGTCAGAATCCCAGACCAAAGACATGGACAAAAGAAATAGTTTGGGTTCTGGGCACAATCAAGGCAGACACACCAACTACCAGAGCTGTGAGGAAGGTGAGACCTACACCAGGACAAAGGGGACAAATTATCTCTTTTAGGCTTTTATGTCGCAACAGCTAACGGAAATGTTTGATAAAACATCCTTTATCAACCAAGGCTACAATAGTTATTTGGACAATTTTTTTAAATTATTATTTCTGTGAAATAGCCAGAACATGCTCTTAAGAGAGAGATTTGGACCTTTTTCTTATTAGTGTTTGAGTTTGATTGGTCAGGTTAATAATTTTGTATTTTGGCCCTGGGTTTCTCTGCATCATTGGACTTGGACTAAGATTTATTTGTGACAGTATATAGTAGAAACTACTATTTACTGTCACAAATAAATCTTTCCATTACAGTTACCTATGTATAAAAATGTGCACTTCACAAGACCAAGGTTATTAAACAAATTTTTGCATCTGTTCCATTGGAGATTTTGACAAATTTATCTGTTGTTGTTGTTTTTTTATAGAAAATATTTATAGAAATTCTGTTTAAGCAAACATTAGCATTCAGCTTCCCTGAATCAAAACATGTATTGAATAGTCTTTCTTTTGTCATTCCTTGAGGTATTCCTACTAACCTTGCACATCTGGACACTGACATTTTGTTCTTTGTAAAATAGATCAATGCATTATGGTCTATAGTTGTGCATACTGGATGCAGAGCAGTTTAAAGTTTTGCCCCACAAATCTTGTAGCCTTTAATAACGTTAAAGTAGACAGCAGTATCCTTGTAGGTTTGTAGTTCTGCCCTTTTTATCTGCAAATGGACTATAACATTCTCTCTCATCTGTTTTGGCTTTTGGTTTCATGATGCAGTTTTTTCTGTAATGTTCTCCAAAAAAAAGCAAAAGCTTCACAGGACAGCTAAAGGGAACACTCAGGTTGGCTTTGCCTGCTATTTTTAATCAATTTATTAAACTGGATTCTTAGAGAATGCAGCATAAATTTGGCTCAATACAAACTTTCCTAAATGTTGTTTTTCATAAATCATTAACATTTTTATAAATCATGTACATTTGCTTCCGTTTGGAATTATGCACCCCTTTGTGTTTGTCTAACAAATTCAATCTCAATGAAATACACTGGAGTTTGAGCTTTTAAGGTGACAAAATATGGATTTAACACATAGGAACAATTTTGCTAAACACTGAATATAGCACCACATGTATATACACTCCACTACTATCCAGCTGTGAGGTTTTTAATCTATTATTTCAGACTTAACTGAATATCTGTGGAATATCTGGGGTGTTCAGTTGCAAACAAACATCTGGACAAAATCAAGAGAATTCAGTTTTATACTACCAAAATCTGCTAAAAGTTGGCATGAGGCATTTAAGCATTTCATATATAATTTTACATTTAAAATAAAATAATACATTGTTTCATGAAAAAGGATTACGAGACAAATAATAATCGCCTTTCTGTGCAAGAAAAAAAATCATTTTTTAAATCCATTTTGCCATCTAGTTTCTAAAATGAGCAAACTTCAACTATGTGCTTAATATGTTTCCTTTAGAAGAGAAGAAATGGGCAAGGTGTGCATGCATCTGCGGTGTGTCTGGGGACCAGATGTCAACTAATGTAGAGCAGGTTGGTGTTATGCCTCTACTAAAAAGGTCACTTTAGCAAAAGTGTCTTTATAAAAAAAGTTTTTTTATAATTGCATACATTTGTTGTGACTGAAACAAAACACGTTCTCAAATTGATCTGCTACAACTCCATTACATATTTTTCAATCTATGTTTTAAAAAATGTCATCAACTTTTCAGGGATGCAGTGACCGCCGATTGGAGCAACTGCAATTGTTTGAACACCTCTCAGATGAACTAAGGGAGATGACAAGGATGTTGTCTCTGCTTGTGAACGACATCAACGAAGGAAGTAAACCTGGCTTTTGGACCAAAAAGATAAAAATCATCAACAAAGCCTATTTCATATTTTATGTAATAGCCTCGAGCCTCTTTTTGGGTTTTCTGTTTTCTTCCTGGACGGCATTGGATGAATAAGGCTTCGACGAATGTAGTTTTTGACTTTACAAACTGAAACATAATCTTGTTCTTGGATCGAGACTTAGCCGACTGTCCTATTTCTTTTTACAGCCAATCGTCCTCCTGGTTAATCTGGTTCCAGTAGGAACGTAGGTTCTCCCACTCATTTATGATTTAGAGCTAGGTCATCTTCTGATCATGGTCCGATGTCATGCCATTTACAGAGAAATGCCACAGATTTTGTAGCCCAAAGCAAGCTAGGCTTCCTTATTACTTTAGCGGTACTTATTAAAGCGACAATTCATTATTTCCTGAAAACTGAGTAATGGGTTTTTTCACTGAATGTAATTTAACCGAAGAAAAAGATGCTTGTAATAGATTGTGTGTGTATGTGTGCGTGTGTGTGTATGTGTGTTATACTGAGGACTGCTTTTTGAGCCTTAATAAATGAATTAATAAAACAGCATTGAGATTCTTTAGTAAAGATTAAAGTATGCGAACATGGTACTTATAAAAATCTAAAAACTAAAAAAAAAACTAACTTTTATTTTAACAGAATATCTTGTCTTTGTCATAAATAATGAATGTAGTCATGGCCAGTTGTGGAATCAATACCTTTCATATACATAAAAAATAGATTTTAAACAATCAATATATTTTTATTACAAAATTTTCATGACAATATTACAATGTTTACTTCCAAAACAAACAACCTTTTTTAAAAGTTATTTTGAAAAACATCCTTAAAATAATGCATTTTTGTTATATACATAAATAGAATAACAAAGAGCAAGAAGTAAGGCCCAAACTAAAACCCACACACTCCGATACATGCAAGCTCCACCTGGCACCACAAGTACTGCAGCCAACTTTACAGTGCATACAAATAACAGTGAGCGTCTCATTGTCATAGTGATTTAAAAACGTTCTTTTTGTGAAAGGCAGTCGTGCACTCAGACCTTTCTAACGTAAAACAAGCATCAATTTTGGATTTATCTTGCAGGGATTGGCCTTGGCACTCCTGGGCCCTGAACAGGAGGCGTAGGTCGAGCAGGAGCCCCAGTTGTGTCTCCATACCTGAAACTGAGTATATATGGTTTGAGTTAAGGCTAGAGGCTGTTGAATTAAGATTTCAAATGCTCCATGTGGCTGGTCATACTCCCCTAGAAAAAAAAATATTACTTTACCTCATTAAATTATTAACTAAATACCACAGCGTATTGCATAATAATGTACAAACGTGATTTTCTAATTTCGGCCATCCTGGTTTCTCACTGCTTATTTCCTTTCTGGTTAATATTAAGGATCACTAGTGACAAGAAAACTACCGTCAAATACAGTGCATTATAACTAGGATTAAGTTGAAGTGTATTTAAATAAACTTTTACCTTGCTATAGGATTCAACAGAGTTTTGGCTCGTGAGTAATAACATTTCCATTAGATCTACATTTATGAAAATGTTTTGCATTGGAAATTGCTAGTATTTGTGTCTGATTAACATTAAAGACCACTAGTGCCCAAAAAAAAAAAATGCCTTTGATTATATTGCATTACAACTAGGATCAGGCTGAAATGTATTTAAAATGAAATTCAACCTGGTTACAGGCTAATATAATTTATTAACAATATATTTCAATCATTTCAACTTGTAAAGTTGTCAAATTCTAAATAAACATAACTGAACTATAACAAAACTAATGAAAATAAAGATTTACAGATAATCAATAGGAAAAATGAAATATATTTACACACCCTGAAATTGGAGCAGAGGTCACTGAGGGATTTGGAGCAGCTGGTGGGACTTGTCTTGGAGTCTGGATATTCACATCTGTTTGAATGTTGCCATTTGTTGGTGCATTTGTATTTCTTTTTCCTGTATTGCGTGATCTTTAGATAAAAAAACAAATAAAAATTTAAGCATAAAAATATACACTTTTCATTTGTTTTGTTAGTCTGATATTTATTTGTTTACCTTGGTCTTCGCTTTAAACAGATGTCTAACGAATCCCTTTTGAATATGTAGAGTAGCACCAGAATGACGGCAATGAGAAGAGGAACAACTAACAGGAAGAAGATCAAAAGTCCATCCCTGAGGGAGTAATCTGAGGCAAAGAGAACAATGTTTTTTATTAGAAAAAATATCTTTATTTCTAAAGATCTTTTTTTTTTGGTTTTCCAAACAATTAACAGTTTCCAAAAGCATAAATTAGTGTTTATTGTGGTAACATATTTATTGGTGACGCAACAAAAATACACTTATTGAAGTTTTTTGAAGTTTTATGGTCTAATTCTTAAGCATGTTGGTGGTATAAGCACCATACTGACACTTTTGGTTGTTTCTAGCAGGATAATGATCATAACACTGTTAAACTGATCTCAGAAAGGATAAATGACCTTCCCCAAGCCCTGATGACTTCAACCAGCTACAAATATGTCAAAGCTTTGTTGATCACTACAAATGTGTTTGGTTTCTCTGCAATTGGTGAAAGACCTTTAAAAAAACATGTCAAATGTATCAACATGTACAAAAGGCTTCTTGCTTGTGAACCTAATTAAAGATGTTGAAATTAGAGTTGAAATCCATAATTAAAACGTCAAAACTTATACGACAAATTTTCCCTATTAAGGGAATGATTGTTGTGAGTGATGCTTTATTTGTGGGACTTTAGATTGACTATATCAGATTTCTACTTTCTGTAAACATTTGCAGAAATAAAAATAAATGTACCTATAATGGCAGGACCACTGTCAATGCTGCCACCTCGCCCTTTTTTGTCGCAGTTGGGTGGAGCCCAACCATTTTCACAGTGGCAGTGCCCCTGATCATTACACACCTGTATAATGCAAACAACAAATAAATGATGTAGCTTTTCAATGTTAACCACTAAAAATGTGCATTGAAAAAATGTATAAATTTACTCCATTTCCATTGCAAGTGGTCTGAGCATCGCAGTTCAAGTTCGGCAACAGAACTGATGCATTCACACACTTGAAGTCCATGCAGGTCTAAAATAGCGGGTCAGAAATATCTAGTTAAACTCTAGTTTTTGCATTTGTATTCCTACAGGACAAAGTTTTCAAAAACTGATTTTAGGCTTACCTTCCCTTTCTTACACGGACTGCCGGGGTTAACGTAAGCTGGATCAAGCACATCAGTCCCAAGGTTGAAGTCTGCATTGACACATTTGTATCCTTCAACTATCTGGATACTAATTTGGGCCCCAGTAGGGTGGTTATCCAAATTCACATTAGTGCACTGGACCTTTCCACACTTGGCATTCCTGAACAAGGTAAAATAATGTTTGAAATAAAACAAATAGCTTCATTGTATCAGTTTAGTAACAGCATCTCAATAAACAGGTATTTTATTTACAAATTAATTTCTATAAATTAAGAGTCCTGATTGCAGATAAGGAGCACAAAATTGCATGGGCAAAAAAAAAAAAATTACATCTGCATGCTGGTCTATAACCTGCGCCACCTTTTATTAATTATGTAAACTTGAATCTTTGTTGACATTACACTGTGTCATTAAGTGATGTTGCACTGGGATCATTAGATAAACCTGCAGATTGAAATTTGCATCAATGAAGGATAGTTCTTGTTAATTTTGTCAGTATTCATTTAATGTTCACAATATTTTGACAAGAATCAGATTCTGTCATTGTATCTATTCATCTTTCTCTCCTTTTCAAACAAGTCAAATATAGATGCAGCAGCAATCTGTTTCAGGTTTAATGAATCACATTGTGGGTAAGTCTTTACCTTTGCTTATCCTCTTCCCAGATTTTAGAGCGTTCTGATGATCAGCAGATACTTTACAGATTAACACAAAACTGAAGCAATGCTGTTTTCACATGCAATCAAACATGGATGAGTTTATATAAATACAAACCACGTAAAGATCAAGCCTTAAATATGGAGTGCAGATGGACTAAGTTCTTCAAGATCCACCACACACAGGAGTGCCCAGAGCATTGGCTTTAATACTTCCCTCATACACAAAACACTTTAGAAGCATCTCATCAGGGCTAAGTCAACATGAACTAGACTATTGCTCCGAGGTCCATAGTACTCGTTTCAGATAAAATTTTGGATTATTTTACAAATGAAGATTCCAGAGACTGTAAGACAAACAGAAAGGCTCCAAATCCAAGCTTTTTAAAGGTCTAGTATTAGAAGAGTCTCTGAAGCACTTCATGCTTCCATCTGCTGGAAAGTTTAAAGCAAATTATGTTTTCATTTGGCAGCATTGCTTACTGCCTGCTAAAACTGCTGAAAGTAGAAGTTCCTGCTTTTATTTGTGTAGTATCACTTTGTTTGTTGGTTTAGAAAAATCACAGCACCTAAATGACCCTAGGTATTGGTAAGAATACTATATAAAAGCTGCTAATAAGGCAACCTGGACTTCTTAAAAAATAAATAAAACTTAGCTGTGCAACAGGCTTATAACCTCCATAATCTGCCACACAGATGCCGTAATTAATGCAAAATGAGCCCCAACATAATAGCCTAATAGACCGTAAATGAGTCAGATTGACATTGGTCAGCTCATTGTGTAAGTAATATTTGTCTGCTCCTATTCATCATCACATACATATATATACATATATATATATATATATATATATATACATATATATACATATATATATATATATATA
>JAVLVB010000001.1:247141-362795 GCA_032876305.1 Orestias chungarensis | reverse complement strand
TATATATGTATATATATGTATATATATATATATATATATATATATGTATATATATGTATGTGATGATGAATAGGAGCAGACAAATATTACTTACACAATGAGCTGACCAATGTCATGTCTGATTTTTGGTATTAGAGTGGTCTTCCTCCATTTAACAAACTCTCCCAGCACCTGTCCAGCAGATCCATCCACACTGAAAGGATTACTGTCCTTAAAAACTTCCAGACCCATAAGCACAACTCTGATATTCAAAAGCTTGTAGTACTAAAAAAAAAATGAAAAAAAATGAAAAAAAGAAAAAAAAGAAGAAAGAAAGCAGACTTATGTGATCATTGAATTTCTGTATATGTAAAACTATGCATATATTTAAGGATTGAAGTCATATCAGAGTTTGTGTGAAATTATTGAAAAAAGAACCCTTAAAATGTCAATAAAAACGCAAAAGAAAAAACAAATCTCACCCCATCTAGTAGGTTTGCCAGTCGAACCATCTCCTCTCTGACTGCGGTATCATTTTTCTTCTTGTAATTATACTGTTAAAAAAACAAAGTTACACGATTACAAGATAAATCCAACTGTTAATAAAAGTGATAATCATTAATTTTAGCCTTTTAACGTAACACTAAGTGATACAAGTCTAATGTTTACACCCCTCTAGCAAAAAGTTTCAATAAATAAGTCCGGGGATTGAGGAGTATTAAATCATTTTTCAGAAAAATAAACCTGGAGAACATAGATGGCTAAAGTAATTTACAGATGCTGAGAGAGAACTGTTTTTTTTTAACTGAGGAACTTTCAAAACTGAATAATCATCCAAACCATCATTTTAAAACCAAAACAACAGAGTTTAAAGAAAACATCTAATTTCCCATTTAAAACCACTTGATAGTCTTTGGGTCTGTCTTTTGAACTTTTACAAATAATGTACATCTTAAGACCCAAAATTAAAATGCATTTCATTCAGACCATGTAATAGATGGCAATTAACTAAAAGCGAAAGTAAAAAGCATTGTGTTTTTTTTTTAACAATTAAAATCTGATAGTTGTGGCACGTATTCAAGATTCAGTTTATTTATATAGTGCCTATTTACATAGTCTCAGGGTACTTAACAAGAAAATCATTTAATTCCAATCATAAATGCATGATTTTAAAAGAAAATTTAAACATTTCCCAATCTAAAGAAACCCACAGATTGCAACAGTCATTGACGTGCAGCATTCACTCCTCCTGGATCAGCATACCAAAATGATAGCATTTGAATTGTGTCCTTGACTTTACAGCAATCCCTCATTCTGAGCATGCATGCAGCAACAATGGAGAGGAAAAACTCCCACTTAACAGAAGGAAACCTCAAGGAAAAACCAAGATCAGTACGAACGACCATCTGCCGCGACCAACTGAAGATTTGAAGAGACAGAAGACACAAATAGATGCAAGCATGTATTGCAACTGTAATGGCAATTCTCCCTACTAGCCTAGACATTTATCGTCCATTGTTTCATCGCAAAACAGCTAAAGCTCAGTCATACGGGATGGAACTAGTTTGTGAACGTCAATTTTTAAGCATGGTCACATTCTCAATTGAATTTGGGACTAAACTTTGACACCAACCACTCCACAGTAACTCCGACTGTACGCTCAGGGTTGTTATCCTGAGGGAAGTTAAACTCCATCCATCCATCCATCTTTCAATAAAATATGATTTGCCAACCTCTCTCTGCTTAGAGGTACATCCATATTAAAATGTTGCCAACACCATGCATTATCTTTTTGATTAGTGTATTGACCATGTTGTACAACATTAGTTAAGTAAAGTTTTATATGTAGCGGGTCACAAAAGTAAAATTGCCTTCTTGGCGCCATTTCATAAATGCTAATCTTGCAAAGGGTTACAGGCAGGCAACTGTTAGTAGCGAACAGAAGCATTTTAGGAAACAATTTAAATTCTTTAAATTTTAGATATAGAACATAAAACCTTTCATATCAATGATATCATTCACTGGCCCTATACTACAGTCTATAAAAAATGTATGGCTGCAATGGCTGGACTGTGGGAGTTGTCAGAAGTCAAGTGAAGGTAAACAATAAAATAAATAAATAGGAGACAGAGACATGTATATCAAAAGCATGCCATCTATTGACATGGTCTTTATGGAATGTTTGGGTGGGTCAAGAAGAAAATGTAGCTGAAGCTGGTTGTAGCAGCAGCTGGTTGTACTGGGTTCCCGCTAACCTTATCTTTTATGAAGCTGCCGCTTATCATTCTAGATGTCCAGCTTTCCCGCAAATCATCTGCTGTGCTGTCTTCTCCCAAATGGAAACCAAAAAAATATCTTCAGAATAGGTCACATATCAACATAGCCATGACAAAAGCATAGGTCATTCCACAAGTGTGTTAGCATGGCTTCCGCAGTGATCAATCACTGTGAGCGGGGTGGTAAAAGCTAAACTAGTTCAACAGCTCGAGGAATAGAAGAGGAGGTGTAAAGTTCCCATGGTGGTTGTTGTTGTCCCTAAGTTGAAATAGGCAATGAGTTAGTTAAATAACTACACAAAGATAGATTTCTGGCATTTTGGATCATATCTCACTGCTTATTCATTTTCTTACCAACTTCATGAAAAAGTATAGACACAAACACAGGAGCAACACCTTCCATATTTCATCCCCCTAATGCGAGTCACAGATTTAGCAAGAGGGCAACAAAGGGAGTAATACCAGTATCTCGTTGGAATAATGGACTGCAGGCTAAATTACAAAAGGAAGAATGCTTTCATCTAGCTTATACCCTGAGCCTGACAATGGTACATGACGGAGCAAAAAGCGGCTGTCAAACTGCAACTCTTTTTTAACCTAATGCACTGTTTGTATAGTTTCTGTTGGTTTTACTCATAGATGGAACAGATTTTTGAATTATGCAGACATTAGAGTGGGCATGATATTAAATTCGCTGTCATACTTCTGTTAAAGTTGCGGTGCAGATGCATTTAAAGCCCTTTGTGGAAATTATGCACGTCAAAGGAATGTCATGTCATCCAATACTGGAAAAAAAACTTGAACCACACAATGAGGCAAGAGTATTTAGCACAAGGTTGGGCAATCTTTAGAAAAGTCATTTATGGCATAGTTTTGACACTGTGTCTTAAACGGATTCCAAGTAACAAGTGAATCCTTACAAAAGTCATACATTCATCTTATTACTGCCATTTGTTTACAAGTTTATTCCTAAATTGTCTCAACTATCATGTTGAGGCAATTTTCAAATGTAATTCTTACACAGAAAAAACTGCAGCAGACCAAGAATTTATTTTGGATGAATCTACATAACACGGAACAAAACCGAAAGATCATGAGAGATATTAAGTTAAAACATCCAATATCATTACTGGCAGCCAGGTTAACTATTTAAAACATAATAATTAATACAAACAGCCACATAAATTACAAATTTATACTATGGTATCTATATATGCTCATTAAAGCATGAAATCCATTAACTTTGCTGCTGTTCGCAAACAAGCCAATGTACAGAACATTACAGATTAAACTTTCCTGTTCATTTTTTATTTTTTTTCATAAAAACTGAAGAGGAGAAGTCTCCTCATGAAATGCTGCAGAAACTGAGCCGTTTCTGGCCCTAAGTACTTATTCAACTCTGCCAATGAGAAATTAGGAAGGGAAACGATCGTCCTCATAAGTGACAAAGAATTAAAAATGACCTCAGAAACACTCAGTTTACTGTCACTAATAAGTATCAAATTTCAGCTTTTCCGGAACCTGAACTTTAAAGACATTATAATTGAGATTGCTAATGAGAATGCCAGGAATGAATCTTTCCGAAAGTATGGAGAAAGATGAGATAACTAGGCAAGAAAGAGAAGCAGCCAATGATGAGCGGAATAAATAAAATAAATAAATAAACAAAAATCACATGCAGGCAGGAAGGGAAGACTAAGAAAAAAGAATCCAGGGTCTTTAGGAGACAGCCAGAGGACAAGGAGAAAATGGGAAACAAAAATTGAGTAATTATTCATCTTTCTAATGTCTTTAAACAAAAGCCACGATACACCCATACATTTTTCCTTATTGTTCATAGGATGACTAACTCAACAAAGCCTGTTCCTCCTGAACTCAGATTCAACAATCTCTGCAACAGCTTGGCGGAATTTGTCATCGACCAAGAACAAGCAGACTCTAGTATCTTGGTTGTTTCCCGTGAACCTTCAGAACCATAAGGACATGTAGATTATTTTAATCCAATAAATTATGCATCCACGAATGTCCTCCTCTAGTTTGTTAAAAGAAAAAAAAACTTCTTTTACAGTTTTGCCTCAAGGCTCGAGCAATATATTATTAATATATTAACGATATATTAACAATAACTCATCTCCCCTTAGATTGACATCTGTAACAATGACAAAGAATGTGTAATATATACATTTTTCTGTCACCGTAGTGGGTGTGTACAACAGATTCATGCACATATTAACATGGGGAAGCGTAATATGATTGCTTTTAGTCCCTTAATGCAAAAATAAAAGATCTGAATTTAACTGGACCATAAGGATAAAGACTGATGAGGAGGAAGCAAAACAATTATGGATTTAAATGAAAGTTATAAATATCTTAACACATCTATTACCGAGTCTGCATACTACCAGCCTTAAATATTGCTGGTTAGGATTCCTTTTACTTATAAAGAATTTAAATCATGAATACTCACCCTGAGGTTATCGACAACCAGAACCAACTCTATATAACTGGTTTGAGGTAAATTGCGTTTTCTCTGTTGAGACAAAGTGAGTAAGAAAAAGAAAAAAAAGATTTAGAGAAGAAGCTGTCGACTTGAAGATGTAACAAAAATCCTGCAGGACATAGACACAGAGGACACGAACCCTCAGGAGAGACGTCATGGACTGGCCGGCCTCAAAGGGTTCATAGCTGGGCACTGGTGTCGCCTCACCAATGACTCCGCAGGTAGCTGGCTCAGACTGAGAGTCCTGCAGGAGGTAGAGAACGTGCTCGCTGGTGGAGGACTCCGGAACCGGCTCGAGTCCAAACGTTTTGTTTTCAAGGACGATAACACCGCTGTAGAGAAATACAAGGTTATTATCGATCACCTACTGAGATAACTATTATACCAAAATAGGCCTTCCACCCTCAAAACTTGGAGCTCGTTAACAAAGATATTTCTTGAAAATACTAGGGATTGCTCAAAAATGGTTAGCGATTGTAAGAAGGATCTAATTGCTGTAATGCAAATTGTTTTCTTGATTATTGGAAGGGGTACAAAGGATTTTGATATTTTTTCTATACAGAATAAAATAAATTTGTTATATAGATATTATCATGCTGCGGGAATAACTCTAATCAGCTTAAACAGGGAGGCTGGTAACATGTGATTTAACTAAATATACAAAAATACTGGAAGAAAACATAATAAAAGTTAGTAAAGACTTAAACCTGTTAGTGGGTTCACCTTTCAGCAGAATTAGTACCTTAAAAACACTATCAGAGCTACAGTGCCACAGTTGGATCTAAGTTTATTCATGTGTTAGAATGATTCAAAGTCCAGATCTAAATCCAAGTGTAAAACAAACAAAATCCTACTTTTCAAATTTTCAAAGTAAAATGATTAATTACTGCTTTGGTCTATTACATAACCCTTCAATTACCCAGTTTTTTTTATTATTATTGTTAGTTTGAGTTACTGAAATACATTAGATTCATTGTGTTTGTAAATTGTTTTGTATGCAAATAATAAAGCAAATGCAGGAACCTGAGGCCAGAGCATGTGCTGAGCGCCACCATCGAATGTTCATATCCATCCACGGTTCCATGGTAGTAGCATTGCAACTGAAAACAGCCAAGCAAAGCGAGCTTAACGGTGGCCTCCTGTAGATGACTTTTCCAGGGAAAATGAGCAATCAGGAAACTCACATTTTGTTGTGGATATGAAGTATTGTAGTTGCCATTGACATCCCGCAAATACTGGACAAAGTTTGGGTGTAAAAACCCTCTGAATAGAAGAAAAAAAACAAGAGAAATCTGAATAAAGTATCATTAAAAAAGGAACTTAATTCAGTTCAATCAACGTAAAAAAAATTTAAACAAGTGTCCTTTCCTATGTTTAGTCGTTTTCAACGTTTTGTTTCTTAGAAAATGTGAAGAATACCTTTGTTTTTATTTTTAATTGAGTGAAGTCTCACAGAGCATCCATACAATTTTTTGGGAAAACTGAACAGGAGAAAATCACCATGGTGCACAAGCAACAGGAAAAACCTTGAAATTGAGAGAATCTTTGAGCAAAGCTATTAAAGATGCCTGAGCTTCTTTAACAACTCAGCAGGACGGCCTCCGTTATACGTCTCATTAACGCAGCAAGAAAAAGCAGAACTGACTAGACATACAGATCACATGGGTGTGCTTCTTAGTAAGATGCTATTTCTGTATCTAAAATCTAAAAATATTCATGTTTTTCTAAAAAACAACATTTAAGAATTAAATAGATAAATCACTCTCTGTATAATAAAAAATATTTGTGAATTCATTTTTTGAGGTGGGCTACTGAAATAATTTTTATGTTTAAAGATGAGCAACAGGACTAAAATACAACTTAATTAAGGCATTTGGCAAAAATACCATATGTACAAACTGGTTAAGAGTTTCCTTAAATACGTTAAAACAAACCCTTCCCTTCAACTTCAAATCATCCTGCAATATTTAGCCTGTACCTGTTTATTTCCAGATGAAGATAATGTTCTCTGTTGTTGATCTTCAGCTTGTATGATACTTTATCTTCATGATCCTATATGGGCAAAATACAAATATTAAAACATAATAAACTTGGAATTTTATTGGTTTTTCTTATGCATTTATTTATTTTATTTTTAAATCTAAAATCAGGTAGCTACCTCTTTTATTTGGGATGTCCTATTGATGCCCCTCCTCCACCTGTTGTTGATCACCTGGGGCTTCACAATGGAGTATTCAGACAGTTCTGATGTGAATCTACTAAAATCATCTGGAGGTGGAAAACAAACGCGTTGAAAAGGGACTGGAAGCCGAACATTAAATGAAAATCGCCTCACCTTTGTTTTCTATCCCCGGAACACAGAAGAGGAAGAGAACAGCGATGAACGTGGGCTTCCTGATCTCCATCGCTGTTGAGGCGTGTTGAGTTTCAGCCCTCTGCTGCACAACTAGATCGAGATCAGCGTCCGTCCTGCTGCTCAGGTGAGATGGTGGGCGTGGCCAAGCAGGTGAGCCAGTTCCGGAAAAACTGGAAATAAAACATCGCGCTGTAGAGACTTTTAATTTTGGTTTTATTATTTTGTTTGTTTTTTTAGAAAAAAATTAAAGTACTGATGCTTTATTGCTCCTGTGTAAGTGGCTGATTGTTTTTTTCCCTAGTCGTCACTAAAGGGTGCGCACTATTTTGTAACCGACGTGGCAATGCGTGACACGTCTGTGCGGTAATTCTGGATGCGTCTCTCAGGTCTACTCAACCAAACACGAACGCAGTCCGGACCAAGAGGGACTTTAAACACAGAAACGCAGATTATTGGATGGTTTAGCAATGTCATATTATTATTATTATTATCTGTCTGTTAATGTGATGATAGACTGTACAATTGTTAAAGATATAATAAAAAATAATATTAATAATTATAAACTTTATTTACAAATAAAAAACTTTACAATTGCAGACAGTAGTATAATCGAAGTGCTAGGGTAACAAATCCACAGAATTCCTTGAAAGAAAGAAAAAAGGTTATAAATTTCATAGCTTTAGAGTTGGTGCAAAACATCTTACATGATCTCTAAAGACAGTGAGGTTGGGTTTGTTTTTAGCAAATTTACAGGCATGTATGTGTAACTTAGCCAACAGAATAAGAAGGTTTATAATATATTCTTTCCCTGACATATTATTATTGGAAATACCAAAGAAAACATGTTTAATATTCAAAGGAGTAGATAAATTACATTTCCGACTAAAGAAAATATTGAAGTCACACCAAAAGGTTTTGCTGAAAGAGCATTCCCAAAAAAAAGGTGGGTTAATGTTTCTTGTTCGAAATAGGATCGATAGTTGGAATATAATTACTCAGTACTGAATTCACTGGGTAAAATGTGTAAAATTTGAGACAAAAACTTTTCTTGGCAATAACCATGTTTGTTCTCAATCAATATCTGACTAAAGATTGTTCCAAAAAAAGATTGAAGCAGGTTTTCCAATATTATTCCTTTGGATTATTTCTCTGATCTGTTTATATCCGGTTTTAACACTAAGGAACGAGTCTGAATTACCAATAAATAATTCTGGAAATCTGGGATATTGGATATGGGCTCTATCCGAGGTTGATATGAGAAATTTCAAACCTGCTGGAATAGCATCAAAAACGATAGCAAATTCTTTAGGGGTCACAGGGAAGTTATATTTAAACCAGAGTTACAACCATAAAATATTGTACATTTTCTGTTAAAGGTTCTAACATCAGTCTATGGGGAGAAACTGAATGCTCTCCTTATTTGAAAACTTTTTTTATGGTTTTTCTGGACACTGAAAAGTGTCTTGATTTTCAAGAAGTTTTTTTTCATTACATGAATCTTTAATTATATATATTTATATATATATATTTTTTTTTTTATTGCTTTGTTTTGTTTATTTGTTTGCCCTGTGCTATATCTCTGCCTCTCTAACCACGGGGGTTCACAAACTATCTATTTCTGCATTATTAAGTTAACAATGTTGTGCTTTTTGTTGCTGTTCATTAAGTAAAATTAATTGCCCAAAATGAATCACCCAAAAGGCGTAACATTTTAATTAAAAGAAAAATCTCTCACAAGTCGTTTCTACCCCCACTTGTATTTATTAATGAAATAACTTATCTTGTTTTAATGCTTTTCAAAGAGCCTGGGCCTGATTAAAACAAATCACCCTGCAATTTCAAACAAAACTAATAAGAAAACATCTTCTCAAATTGTTTAAATTTGCCCAGAAATTATTAACATACGAACAATTATGAACAATGAGTGTTTTTAATTAATACATTTGTGTAAAATTAGTTCCTGCATATTACATTATGACACCCTGTAGTGTTTAAAAACTTTCACTATGGCCTAACTGTAAACCAGTGAAATAAAACATTTGCATAAAGACTAAATCATAGCCAAAATTATATTATGTATACAAAAAACTTTATTGAGAAACATGGTTATCTTACCCTAACCTCTTAACTGAACAAACAAAATATTACTGCAAAGGAATGCAAGTATTTTCTTTGTTAATCAGGCAACTTCGTGAGAACATAGAATTTTTTTTCTTTTCTGTTTTATTTTTTTTGAAGAAACTAGTTATTAACTACATATCCCACAACTCCCAGCAGGGTCCCTGTAGTTTAATCGATGGGTGCGCATCATTCCAAATCCGGCGAGGCAGGCGGTAAACTTTGTGGGCGTGTTGTATGTACCACGGTCACACTAAACTGCGAGACAATAAGGATAGAGTCTTCAGGACTGCCCTTATTTAAGAGCTTTCAGGATGAATCCTAACCTCAAACCTTTTATCTTTATTTTAGAGTTAAACCCCTCCCATTCGGTCTCGTCATCGATCACATCCGATTTATGGGTCGGCAAATTGTTATGGGGTATGACCCACGTGATAGAAATGTCACGTGAGTATCAAAATCTCAAACTACATTTTTTCCCCCTCTTTTTGTTGATGTTGATTTAAATGTCTAACAAAACAAACATTACTGGGGAAGATTAAACATACATGCATACAAAATTTACTTTTATTCGTTTAGTCATAGTAGAGAATCAAAAACCAAGTTTTTTTTTTTGTTTTTTTTTGTATGGACCTGCTGTTGTGGGCAGATTAAAAACTCACTGACTCCGCCTGTACGAGGGAGTTGCGGCTGCGCGGAAATGATGCGGACCCAGTGTGTTTACCGAGAACCTCATTCTTAGCTCCCTGAAAGTTGGAGAGGAGTTAGGACTGGAAACTCCTCCTAAATGAACTGATGTTCCATAAACACGTGTGCGGTCGAAGGATGTGAAGGTGAATCGTTAGCTTTCTACACCGTTGCTAGGTGACGCTGTGAGTCGTGTTAGCTGTCAGTTGGAAACGACATATAGAGCTTTGTTTCTGGGCCTGAGGATGTAAATAGATTAAAAAGCAATAATAATAATAATAAGGGATTTCTATCACTGTTTTCTAACTCACTATACGTCTTGTATTTTGTTTTGTTTTTTGTGCAGATGCTATTGTTTGCTAAGGGAAATGGGGAATGTTGCTCTAAATGTAGCTAGCTAGCTAAAACAAATCAGGCGAATCTTTATTACTGTCTAATTCATCAGATTATTTTTATTTCAATGTTACAAAAAAAAAAAACCTAACAGAAGAGTGTTAGAGAGAATATGTTTTCATTATCAAAATGTTTTATTTAAGAAAATTTTTTGGCCTGATTTAACTGTCTGAATTTTTATTTAATGAACGAAAACTTCTGTTTTCAACTGTATCTATGCATAGATGTGCGACTGCATCAGTCATAGCGAATATTAGATCAACTCAGTCATTTTCCTTAATGTGCTAATATAAACCAAAGCATTTTCTTTTATTGACCCTCAGTGATCTCACCTCCCTAACTTAACTCCTCCTCAAATACCGGGACTATTGGGAATTCTGTGAAACCAGACGCTACCATGTCCATGTTCAGCACCGGCATCCTTGTGCTAACGTCTCCTCTGCAGACCCTCCCTCTACGCATCGCCCCGGTGCTCAGCTCGGCCGCTCAGCTCGTGGAACGCACGCTGTACGTCCACCTCCATCCCGGGCTTAACCTAAGCGCTGGGAGCCAACCTCGACCAGTTTTTATCCCGCCTGTAGGGGACATGTCCACCCTCATTACTCGGCTTTACAACAACGCGGCGGACGTCTGTGGCCACCTGGACGTTCGTGTTTTGCTCACCAACATTCGTGCTCAGCCAGCCGCCTGCGGCGGGACTGCAGCCCCCAGCTGCCCCTTCCCCACGCCGCAGCCACTGTTTCACTCCCCCGACGTGGTGCTGACGGACTTCGCTCCTCTGGACCCGCGTCAGTTCCATCAAGTTAAGGAGTGTCTGGAGAGGTACACTGGTCACTGCTACGTTTGTAGACCCGGCGTCAAAACGGTGCTGCTTCACCCGCAACCTGTAGAGCTGCAGGAAAATGAGGACGTGCAGAGAAACGATGCGGAGGAAAAGGAGGAACCCATGGAAACATACAGCGATGTAGTGGTAGGAGGCACGTTCGACCGCCTGCACGGCGCCCACAAGACTCTGCTCAGTATCTCGTGTCTCCTGGCCAATAGAAGGTTTGTCATTGGTGTGTGCGACCAAGTCATGCTTAAAAGTGAGTGGTCCTCTTCAAGTATTGGTAAAATGATGCAATTATATGATTGCAAATGTATTCGTGATCATTCCTAATACATAACAGTCACAAACCTCTATGGGTCTCCCGATAACTTTTCAGTAAAGATATAGACCTGATAAGAGATGAATCATACAGACCTTTGTTACTTTTGTTGTGTCAAAATGTTACAAAAGAACTTGATTAACTGATATTGTTGCTCAGTGAATTGTGACTAACAACGAAATGTGGGAAAGATCCAGGGAATGGGATACTTCTGGAAGGCGTATCTGAAGAACGAACTGCCTGACGTTTGCTTCTCCGCGCTTTCAGAAAAAGTTCTGAAGGAGCTGATTGAGCCGTACTCCGTGCGAGTGGAGAGACTCCGCGAGTTCCTGCACGACACCAAACCCCTGCTGCAGGTGGAGATCGTGCCTCTTGACGACCCCTTCGGAGTGTCTATAGTGGACCCTCTGCTGAAGTGCATCTTGGTCAGCGAGGAGACTAGAAAGGGCGGCGAGGCCGTCAACAAGAGACGCGTTGAAAATGTACGCTTTCTCGTTTCACTGATGTTCAGAGTAATGTCGGGTCAAAGAGCATCCTGGGAACCGGAAGTTAGAGGTGTTGTGCTGCTCACATCAGCAGGTCGCTTGTCTAGATTTCCTCATAAATCTAGCATTCATCTGATAAACCTGACTTTGAAGGTCACCTGGATGCAGGATGTCATACTTTTGTTGCTTTTTTCCTAAACTAGGGCCTCCCACTTCTTGTCCTGCATGAGATCCAGCTCCTGAAGGATGCTCACCACAACGAGATCGAGGAGGAGAAGATTAGCTCCTCCAGCCTGCGCTCTCGTCTACTCGGCACCCTCCTTACCCCACCTAAAGTGAGAAAGTACCTTTTTTATACCCAAAAATTCATTGTGAAATAAATTCTCTGTTATCAGCTTTAAGGACTTTTACTTTCTTAACCCCTTTATTGTGTTTGTTTCTTTATAAGTCAGACCCAAAGTCAAAACTATAGAGGGCATTTTATTTTTAACTGGTTGTTTATTGGTTGTAACAATGAAATGAAATGTAATTTAAAAAAAAAAACAAGCTGTTAGGATTGTCAGGATTGGATTTCTATTTTCTTTACTATTCATACCATACCATACCATTCATTTAGTTATCAAAATTTTTTTATTGAATATAGACAGTATATGCTGTTAAGTGATAAAAATCAGTTGTCCTAAAGAATCCTTTTAATAATGTGTGTTTCTTTAATATGTGCTGTCTAAAAAAGTGAGGCTTTATCATGATTTTTGTCATCACAATAAAACATTAAGTATTGTCAGTATATACTATTGTGTGTATATAATATAATATTATATAATATAATACTATTTCATTATATTTTTTTGTCTCATTAAATCCAGTCAGGAAGTTCCTTTCTGTTCAGAAAAAGAAACTTTGTGTTTACTGCCGGAAATTAAAGGCTGGCAAATAAGAACGAAACCTGTAGTTAAAGTATTTACCAGTTCGTCTTTTTAGCTTGGTTTTATTCAGCATTGGTGTTTTTATTAACATGTGAGGCAACACAACAGCATCTGTATGAAGGTTTGGAGCCCCGTAAGTAGTTTGAGTCAATGTGATCTAATCCTTTTGTTTCTTGCTGGTCGTCCAAACAGGTTCCTCTGTAAATGTTGGGAGACAGTTTGATGTGACTTCAAAAGCCCGTACTTTTTTTCTTTTTACTTGTCTCTTTTGCCAGGAGCATTGTAGTAACGTGGTTGTCGTACCCAAGTGAGATTTCACGAATGTTTTGTCTCTTTTGTGTTAGGACTCGTCCCACCTCCCTCCTACTCCATATGTGATCGGCCTGACGGGGGGCAGCGGCAGCGGGAAGAGCTCCATTGCCAAACAGCTGGAGGTTCTCGGTGCGGTTCGGATCGACTGCGATAAGCTGGGTCATGAGGTGTACCGGCCCGGTGCAGAGGCCTATCACAAAGTGCTCAGAGAGTTTGGATCAGGTAGAGCATAACTTTACTTTCAAGTTATGGTTTGGGGTTGTCAGAATTATTTAATTGGGCTTAATATGTGATTAATCTGACGCTTCTCTGACCTTTTTTACTTTCTGTAACTATAAACATGAGTTTTTAGTGGGGGATTCTACGTGCCAGACCATCTAAAGTTAGTGCGTAATTCTGAAGTGCAGCTCTGACAACCTTACTGGTGCATGCTGGATAAAAGCATGATGCTGTCACCACTGCGTTTCACTGGCTGAATAGTCTTTAGAGCGTTTATCTGCATATAGGGCCAGAAATGCCAGTATTTTAATTTTTTTAACTTCACCAGAGCTTTGTTAACGTGTTTGATGTGTTCATGACTGTTAATGGCTTTCTTGGTTTCTGCTCGGTTTCTGCTCATCTGCCACAGATTCATATTTGTATTTAGGTCAAAAATTTGACTTGGATATTCTGGTAAATAAATCTGCTTCAATCTAAACTACAGTGCTGGAGTCCAGCTTCCAACCAAGCTGTGTAACTCATCTAGGGTCACCATGGAGTTTTATCTGTTCTCCTCTTTGTTTTTTAGACAGACTGCCGTTTTTTCGGGAGATTTGCAGATGCACATTCCAGTTTTAGTTTTAAGAAATTACGTGGTAATGTCTAAGACTTTGGTAATTTGGGAGACTGTCTATAATCCAACTCTGGTTTAAATTTGTCTGCAACTTCCTCTCTGACTGGTCTGTTTAGCTCTTTGGTCTTGAGAGAGATTTGTGGCAAGTGAACAAATTGACTTCACCATACGAAGTTGCTTGAGTCCTTTCTGTTTTTTATTTCTTTTAGAAATCCTAAGTGAGGATAAAACCATCAACCGCCGTGTTTTAGCAGCAAAAGTATTTGGAAACCAGGTATTTCAACAACAACACAGAAGAATCCTCCGCATAATGTCAGCGTTCTTTCACGACTGACTAAAGGTGGTGTTTATTTTTAGGAGCGGTTAAAATGTCTAACCGACATCGTATGGCCCGAGATCGCACTGCTGGTCAAGCAAACAATAAACCAAGCCAGAGATGAAGGTGTTGTATTGTTTACTTATGCTGTTTCATGGTGCTTTCAAGCATTACGTAATTTCCCCATGATTAAAACAATGTTGAGGTTTTTTGTGTTGTTGCTTCCTTGAATCTATATTTATTCAATCATGCCCCTTTATTAACTGATTTGTATTTGTACGGGCTGCTAACAGCTAATAAATATTAAAGTTATGGGTAAATATTTAATGTAAATGTTTGAGTCCAACAACTTGATTGCATGTTGCATCCAATTGTCACATTTGACTTTTGTCAATTCCCCTTAAATCCATTTTATTTGTTGTTGTTGTTTTTTTAGGTAAAGAACTTTGTGTAGTGGATGCAGCTGTTTTGCTCGAGGCCGGCTGGACAGACCTGGTCCATGAGGTTTGGGTCACCATCATTCCTGAGGAAGAGGTAACGTCTTCTCTCCCACAGTCCTTAAAAACACAAATAGAAGTAACAATTGTTGATTTTTTAACTACTTTTCTGTGTTTAAACTTAGAAACACCCAGTAATAATTAGGTTAATTCAGCGAGTTTGCATTAATAACAATCTAGAAAAGTGATTAATAAAATAGATTATGATGATAAAATGTAATCCTTCTGGATCACGTTTTTATCACGTGCAGCACTTTGACATGCCTGGTTGCTGAAATGTGCTACACAGATAAACTTGACTTTATGCAATATACCACTGACAGCAAATCTGGCCCTCACCATGACAGCACTTCCAACATGCTTGACCACGGGTTTGAAATCCAACCATGACTTTCTCCAAATGTGCCTCCTAATATTGTGCAGTCTTACAGCATCTTGCAAAAGAATTCATGGACAATGAACCTTTTTGAGACAAAAAAAAAAGCTTGAATGTGTTTTGATTACATTTGTATTGGATTTAGTCATTTTAACATTATGTATTTTGTGACTTAACAAGGATGCATGATTGTGCTGTTTGCATGTTAAACCTGGGACTGCTATTATGCTCTTCATGCACATCAAATAAAATGTGCGATTGTACCCAATAAGCATATTTTTGCAAGGCTCAAGAAAAAGGTTGTGCTGTTTTTGTTAAATGTGTGTGTTCTGCTCACCTTTTTTTTCCCGTTTTCTATTAAACATCCCCATTAGACTGCGCCAGGGTTTCTATTAAAAACAGCATTTTTCCCTTTTCTTCCTAGGCCGTGGTCCGAATAACCGAACGGGACGGTATCGGCACAGATGATGCTCTACGCAGACTAAAGAGTCAGTGGTCCAACTGTAAACAAGTCGAGCATGCTAACGTAGTGCTGAGCACTCTGTGGGAGCCAGAGGTCACAAGGAAACAGGTGAGACAACCAGTATCACATCAGCATTAAATTTCTTTATTTCATGGAATAGTTGCAGACAATTCAAATATTTTTATTTTTTTGTACAGGTACTGAAATCTTGGAATCTTGTTCAGAAGAGAATCCAGCAGAAGAAAGAGGGACGATAGAGGACATGTCTGGATTATATCCGTTTTGACTTGTGCAGAGAAAACGCAAGAGGGAAGTGTTGCGCGCCAGTGACCAGTCCACAGGAGGAAACGCTGCCTTAAACAAAAACGGGGACAGTCATCAAGCATCGGCAGCAAACCAAGCAGGCTCCTTTATTTTTAATCCAAGAACTCAGTGCCTCGTCCTCTGTTGGAGTTTTTTTTTTTTTGTGTTTTATGTCCAAGATGCTTTATTTGAAGATGGATGTGAAAAGGTGAAGTTGGAAACAGAACTAGTTTTGATTTTGTAACCAGTGAGTCATAGGTCAGATTTCAGCATTAGTGTTTAAAATCCTTGCCTGTATCAAATGTTAATGAACACTGTAAATTACTATACGTATCAAAAAGATGAACAATTTGTAAAGAAGAAAGCCTTATTTAACAAGTGGGCATTACTAAAGTCTCTAATAATGGAGTCTCTCGCCTTTTATGGAAATCTGTTTCCACAAGGGAAAAATGTTAATTAAATTGGGTGAAGATCTTTAAAACCCACTAATCGCATAAAAAAAAAAAAAAATCCAGATTCTTTTAACAGTACAGTAAGCTGGTTTTTAATATCACTTTTGTCTGAAGTGACGATGAAAAAAATCCCAATGTTTAATAAATTGAAGTTTATAAAAAAGTATAGATTTCACAACTAAATATCTGGTTTTATTGCAGCATGTCACCTCACTGCTTCATTCAATACTAAATAAATACCAACCTATAAATTTTGTATTTTCTCATTCAGTTTGATGACTTGCCGGTGTTTTACACATTGAGCCGCCAACCAGGGGAGTATTTTGTAAAAGTCTTTATTTCAGTTCTTTAATAAAACTTATTTAAACTATTGTAACATGCAACTTGTAATGTTGTTGCGATGTTTAAAACTGATTAAGTTTAAAATTCCAACCATTTTTGAGGGATGTAAAGTGGCCACACATAGCTGTGAGTTTAAAATCCTTATATATTGTTTTTACTATAACACCAAGCAGGTGTGACTTCACACCGTTGGTATAATTGCATTAAGAAGAAAAAGAATACAAGTGCACTTTTGTCAAATTTCAACTTTCAGTTTGGCAGAGCACATTGCCTCCCCAAGCTTGTTTTGGGCTTTGCACACGTAGACCCCCGAGTCAGCGGGCACCAGATCAGCTACAGTCAAAGAGCAGACACCATCTTCATCCCGCTGCATCCTCAGCCTGCTCGAGTCGTGCAACGTTTCCTTGTTATGAAGCCACTTCACCTCTGGCTGTGGGTAGCCTATGTTTTTGGAAAAAGATTAAGAAAACAAACGTTTTTATTTTATGCATCTGGACAAACATCTGACCTTTACCAGTTTAATGGATTAAGTGAAACATGCAGAAAAAAAATATTCGGGTTTCATCCATTTTTCCTGGTTACATCTCTGACTCTTTCAGTTTGAAAGTTAAATCTAAATGAAGTTAAACATTGATTTTTGTTGATATAGCAATCCCAGCTTTTTTCCTTTTGCTTTTTAAAAGCCTGTTTTAAATCTATAAAGTGGAACACCGGTGACTTTTTGGGATTATAGTTTTTCAATCTACTTAAACACAAACCTTTTATTACAGCAGACCATTTTTTAAGAGGTATTGGGAGACGTTCAGATGTATTATTAAGGTAAATAACTATTTAGTGTAAATGGTCCCGTAAAGCCACAGCAAGAGTGAAATCCACAATCAGTTTTTCCATAGAAGGTTTTATGTTGTTTTGTTTTAATACCTAAAACTCATTTTAAGACAGTCTCACTTTAAGACTCCTAATTTTAGAGAAACGACCCTTTATGCCAAATAGAGCTCTATTGGTGTTTGGCTTCTTGGAACCCCCTTTTTTCATTTTGGATGTATAGAGAGAATAACCACTCTGTCAGTACCATCAACCAGGCATGTCAGCTGAGCAGTCTCTCCCTTAGGAAGGATGATGTCCTTCAGGGCCCGCGGGAAGTGTGGCTCATTCTGCAGCTGCTTGTCCAGCGATTGGATGGCCTCCTCTGCCTCGTGGCTCCACACTGTCTCTGCAAGAGAGTGTGGACGATGGAAAAAGAAAAAGAAACCAGAAACAAGGCCGCTGTGATCACTAGAGTGTAAACGTGAAGTGACAGTCCCCAACTGTGAGTCATTTGAAGAGATCTGGGACGTTACCCTCTGAGGAGCTGCCGGGAGAATCCGGTTTGCTGGAGAGGTTAGCCATCCGGTTCAGGGCCAGAACAGCTTGGCCAGTTTTCTGTGGGATGAAAGGAGAAATACTGATGCATGACCAATATTCCTTTCAGACACACTTTGGGTTTCAGTTTTGTATACTTAAATTAAAATGTCTTCAAAATGAGATTGCTTTACAAAGTGCATCAAAGTGGGTCTACCTTCCATTTGCGTCTGGCGAGAAAGCGTTTCATCTTCTCCTTATTCAGAGACTTGGTGGGCCTGCGGCTCAAAGGGGTGAAAGAAGCCACCCAGGAGTGGGCAAGGGCTTCTGTGCACGACAACCTAGATCTGTAATTAGAAGTGAACAGAAAATGAGAAGTAATATATTTAATTTTCTTGTTTTGTCATAGGTGTCAACCGGACATGTGATCATTAAAAAAAACAGCAGAAGCAGCTAAAAAAAAAAAAATAGATAGACTAACCTTCGGTCTTTCTTCAGCAGGGAGCTGATAAAGTCCTTTGCCTCATCAGAGATGTCTTCAAAACTTTCAGGGTCAAACTCAAAGCTGGCAGCCGTCACCAGAGAGAGAGTCTCAACGTCGCTGTTTCCCTGGAAGGGGGATTCTCCACTGAGCCTGGATCACAGAGAGTAGGAAACGCGCTCAGACAAGCTGGCCTTGCAGGGGTTTTCTATGTGACCAACACTTCAACTCAGAAGTAAATAGTTTAAAACTGATAACGTTACATCGATGACAATAAAATGTAATTTCTCAGCAGACTCTGGTCATGGTGGCACACAACCAGCAGGTAGTGCCAAATCTGCATCTGTTTGAACGCTTTAAACAACATCGTTTTTTTTAGTTTTTTTTTTATATAAACACTAAATTCAAGTGATTTCAGCTTACAAGATGTAGCAGATGACTCCGATGCTCCACATGTCTGTCTCTAATCCGACTGGCTCGTAGTTTATCACCTCAGGAGCAACAAACTCTGGAGTGCCGTGCATAACCATCAGAGGTTTACCCTCTTCTGCACAATGAAAGAAGTGCATATGACAAATTTGCGTTTAGAAATAGTTATTCTTTAACATTACCACACATAATGCAAACATTCACTTAGGAGAAACCGCAAATATCTGGTTAAATACACTACTTAGTTTGGAAAACTGAGAAAATATCATTGTTAGAGAACCAACACACAAATGTTGTAAAGCATAATGCTGTGGTAATGCCATTATCTTAGGAGCTAAGGAATAACTAGTTAAAGAGAAAATTGATTGGACTAAATAAGAGTTACATCTCAAACAAAACAAGCAAGAGACTGCCAAACATGTGAGACAGGGGTTAAAGTTCACCTTCCAGCAGCACAGTGACCCTAAACATAGAAGGATTTAGAGCAAACTCAAATTGAGATAAAGGCGAGAGATCAATCCAGTTGAGGAGCAATGAAAGTACTTTAGAAATGCTTTACAAGTATATTTCTGCTTGAGCTATTTTATAAAAACAAAAGTCCATCACAGCTTAGATGTTTCTCATCAAAATGATGCCCTACCTTCTTGGTTTATCAAATCTAAAAATACATTCATGTGACAAAAGGTTTTAAAAAAGAGAGCAAGCTGTGAGAATACCTCTTGAGGGCATTGCATAGATGACAAGATTATGCAAACATTTTTTCCCCCCAGAAAATTAGTTTTATCTACTAAAAATTACGGTTCTAAACCTAAAGAAAAGAAAGAAAAAAAAACTTTAAAAATAGATGTGTTGTTTCAGAAGGCTTAAAATTTCACTTGACTGAATTAACCTCAAGTATTTTCCTCAGTCTACCGTCCTGAAATAGTTTAACTCTGTCAACTATAAAAAGCGTGAAGTTGTAGAAATCTAAGAATCCGACACTCCCTGATATTATCTTTGGCATGCAGTCAGGGCTGTTAATTCAACAAGTGGCCCAGGTATACGATAATGAAAGTAACTTTTAGTGTTAAGTTTAAAACATGAAAATGGTTTTCCCCAACATAATATTGGGCTAAATTGCATTTAGTGTCAAATTTCTATTGTATTTCAAGGAAACCAAAGTGGATACTTGATGAAAGAAAGATCCCCAAAAACTTTTAAACCATCTTCAGGATACATTAAGAACATTTACCTAGTTCACGAGCCAAACCAAAGTCGATAATCTTGATGTGCGTGCCAGATGTGTCCTCACAGACGACGTTCTCTGGTTTGAGGTCCAGGTGGACGATCTTCTGCTTGTGCACGTACTGCATGCCCACCAGGATCTGCTGCACATAACGAGCACTGTTGGGTTCCGTGTGCTCGAAGTTTTCGTTCACGATGCGTTCGAAGAGTTCCCCGCCTGCGACACTGGGTGGGGAAAAACAAAACAAAAACTCAGGGTTGTTGGTGGTGTGAAGCACAAAGCATCACCAGATCAGGATCACTTACTACTCCATGACCATGGCCAACTCTGGCCGGCACTCATACGCGCCCACGCACTGGGCTATCCTTGCGTGGCGAAGCTTGTTCAGTAACTGAATCTCTTTGCGAGCTTCTGACTTGTCCTTGTAGGTCCGAGCACGGTAGAACTTGACTGCAAACTCTTTGTTAGTCTCCTTGTGGGTCACTCGGTACACCTCTGCAAACTTTCCACTAGAATAAAGCAAAAGCAAGATCAGGAAGCATTACGAATTCTAAAGACTTGAGTCTAAATAGACGATTTACAAGTTACTAAGGGTTATAGAATGAAAATGCATGCTTACACCCCGAGCTTCTCCTGCACATTATAGTGGTCCCTGACCTTGTGTTTAGTGTCAATAGTCACAGTCACAAATGAGTCAGGCTCATCTTTCTTTTCATCTTTAAGAAAAAACAAAACCGAGAGACAATTAGTTTAATCAGTTATCTGACTGACCAACTATTCCTTCGCCCAGCAGTATCAGCACATTTACGCACTTGTGGTTGCCATCTTGACGTATGGTGACTCTTGGCTCGGCTCACTGGTCCCCGCAAAGTTCCAGGCTCTAACTCTGAACTTGTACCGTTCGAGAGGCTTCAACCCTGAGCTAATGTGGTGCGACGTGTTCTTACATCTGCCTATTTCCGTCCAACTCCCAGGGTTTTTGTCTTGAAGGGCCTCTACAATGTATCCCAACACAACTGTCCCTCCGTCGTAGCAGGGCCCGGTCCAGGATAGAACCAAGGATTCTGTCGAGACCCTGGAAACAACAGGTTGGGATGATGGGGGAGTAGGCCGGTCTGGAAAGCAAAGAAACATACTATAATCAAAAGACTGAATTTATTTGGGAGTTTACCTACTCTTGTTCAGGAATTTTAAATGTACGCATATTTTTCACAACATTATGAAAAATGCATCCGACACTCCCTGATATTATCTTTGGGATGCAGTCAGGGCTGTCAAGAAGTAGCCCAGATATACTATAATGAAACTTAATACTTATCAAAAGGACCAACTACATCCTTTTGATATCAATGGTTTTGGTGGTTCCACCTCGAACTTGTGTTGTCGGAGATAAACGGGCAGGAGTAAGGATGATGAGGGTTTGACAAGGAGAAAGGATGTCCCAAAATGCAGCCCTTGCAGGGTCCCTACCCCCAAACTCTGTTTGGGTTATTATCCGTTGAAATTGGTCAAAATGTGACATTCAAAGCTTGACCCATGTGTTATCAGTATCAGATAAGCTACCATAGCTAAAACTGCAAAATGATTTGATACTGGTTCTGTAAGAAAACTGTTGGAACACTCAGTGTATTGCATAAGTGGCTAGGTAGCTTTAGATGCGTTTTGATACAGTTCTATCACAGGAAATGCAATCGTTGGGTCTGCAAGCATCAGCACTCCACTATCAGAAGACAATTGTCTGTTTCAATAAATTATGCTTTTCTGCCTGGAATACCACTTAACTGGTGAACACATGCCACCAGGACGTGCAATGTGAATAAGATAACCCATCAGAGGCAGTACAATGCCATGGCATTGCCCGTCTTTAGTATAAATCATATTCTCTGATGGCTTGGGCACCTTTCTGCAAAACAAAAAGTCCTGGCACAAAGAAAACCAGTCCAATAATTATTTATGCAGCAAATCTACATGTTTTCTTTTTTTTCAGATGTTGACTGGAGCGCAAACATTCCCAGGTCTCAACCCAAGTATAGCCTAAAAGCCCTGAGCTTTCAATTTATTGGATTTTCTTAGTTTTGCTTGTCAACAAGTCAATGCTTTAGAAGATCAGGGCGGTTTGGTAACAAAAGTGGGATCCAAATCCTATTTTATGCTTTTCATTAATGCAGAGTACCTCACTTGTGTGTATTTGTTCACAAAATGCATATCAAATGTCCAATCTCACCTATGACAGTGAGTGGCACAGTGTACTTAGAAGTGCCGTGTCTGTTCTGTACAATCACAGTGTATGAGCCGGAGTCCTCGGTGGTGACCTCAGAAATCTCCAAACTGCTCTGGTTCCCCTCGGACCTAATTTTTGTCCGAGAGCCTTCTGATACCACCTGGTGAACAAAAACATCTGTTTTAGAGTCTAAATGCACATAAATTGGTTCGCGATCATTAACTGAGACTATAATAAGTTACTTTGGCTCTGTTGTAAATCCAGCAGCAAGCCACAGGAAGACAGCTGCTCCTGAACTCACAATGTAGCCGAGCCTTCTGACCCACACAAAACTCCACCTTATCTGGTGGCTTTAGAAACTCCACTGGGGGACCTGAAATGAGGGGAAAATAAAAATGGTTTTGCAAAAATACAAACACACTAAAATACATTTAAACATTTGGAACAAAATTAGGTATATTTGGACTAAATTCAGCTGCTAATTTGATCTAGAATTTCATACTTACTTTTGCTTGAGGGAGCTTTCGTTTGGGGTCTGCAGTCTGTGATAGCTGTGGAGAGTGAAGAAGTATGTTGGCTTACAGGTAGGCCTCATGACAGGGAGCTTTAAAGAGTAACCAACCAATCACAAAGCAGCAGTAATGATTGGTTGCGGGGAAACAATGCATTGAATTTAGACAACTTTCCCCCTCTTCAGTAAAATGAAGTCAAACACTGCCATGGACTTAATCAACTCCATTTGTAATTGTTTGACAAGGGAAGTACATTTTTCTCTGTTTGTAAATACCGCTTATTTGAAGTAATTATATGAAGTTTTTTTTAATAACAAAATGTTGATGCATGTTTTTATGTTTCTTAATTATAGTAAACTTAAGCTAACAATTTACCTGTATCCCTTTCTTTGTGTTGCCTTTTGTCTTCAGGGTTTTCACAGGACTCTGATTTCAGTGACACATCGTTGCTCGGAGTGGGGATTTCCTTTCTTCCTGTCTCTTTTGTGAAGCACAGTGGCAGGCATTTTGTGTAAACAGTACTACTTGTTTGTTCTTGATTAATACTGGTTCTAATGGTCCTTGTGTTTTTTACCTTGACCTGTAATTTTTAACAGGGCGCTGTGAGATGTCCTTCCGGCGCTGCTTTCAACCACAGAGGTATTCTTTCCAGCATGTCCGGTTGAACTGTCAGTTAAGTTCAGCCTGGCAACACTATTTTCGAAGGACGCCTTACCTGCAGGTATGGCAACAGCTAAGTAAAAATAACTATATGTTAGATAAACATGTTATCTTAAAATTTCTGTTTTAATTTAATTGATTGCACCATCCACTCTTTTTTTTTACCCTGTCTAGTTTTACTGCAGCAGCAAAAATAAATAAACCATCCTCTGTTCTACAAGAAAACCTCTAAAGAAACTAAGACCAAAAAAGAATGGTTGATTTTGTATTAAGTTAGCAATTTATGTGCTGATTTGACCATATTTTTCAGATTTTTAAACTTCTAAAAAAACAGATTTCAGGTTTCATAACAGAGGCCACAAGGTACTTTTGATTTTAAACAGTGTAGTATGTCAAACAGTTCATGAAGCCACACTCTAACAAGTTTCTCAGGGAGTTTGGAAAGAGAAAAAGACCCTTCATTTTCATCTTATTTTATTGTATATTTGTCAAATTATTTATATATCATAGATAAAAACCACAAAGGTTTATCAAAGTGCCTTGT
Source organism: Orestias chungarensis (assembly GCA_032876305.1). Lineage (NCBI taxonomy): Eukaryota > Metazoa > Chordata > Actinopteri > Cyprinodontiformes > Cyprinodontidae > Orestias > Orestias chungarensis. The sequence goes on along the minus strand of JAVLVB010000001.1, from coordinate 338,621 downwards.
ATATACCAAAATAAATAATAAAATAAGTTAGAAAACTAGAAAAACGCAACAAAAATGTCTAAAGTAATGACAAAATAAACACCTATCAAAGATAGTTAGGGTCTTATTTAACTCAGATTAAGTCAGAATTTAAATTAAATACGTGAATTCCTAATAAATTTATAGTGTGAGTGGTTTGATTTGGAATCTCTTCCATTATTACTGACCAAAACTCCGAAAACACACAGTCGCCTCTTTGTTTTACTTGGATCAAAGAACACCACCAATAAGCTTGTTGTTTTTTCTTAAAGATGTGCAGATGGGGATGCAATCAATATTTCAAGTCTTTGTCTTGTGCGATCAATGCATTTTACTCAAGCTGAAATTCCTGGTATAGCAAAGCAAACAGCACATGTTTGTGTTTATAATGGCAGAACATCTACTTTCTTTGCTTGCCTCCCAAATGATTATTCGGCCTGCAGTTGGTTTTAAATTATTATGAAGACTCTGTGACCTCAAGATGTCAGTATTTTTGAACAGTTTGTTTGAAGGTGTTGGTATCATCGCTACCATTCGTCTCACTGTGTGAGGTATAACAAGATAACTGAAAAAGTTTCAATATACAACTGGGTCTCTATTGAACTTTGTCAGTTTCTGTTGTGACATTTTGACCGTGTACAAGGCATGGCCCTAATTTCCTTGTTGCTTTTCCCTTACTTTTAAATGTCAACCCAAGCCTGCCTTACTTGAATGGTATGTTTTCTTATTTTTCTCGTCTTGAACAGTGGTTAGAAGAAATGGATTTCCATGTGGTGCCATATTACTTATTCCAAGAAAGCAAGGGAGCGTGGGTTACTTAAACAATTCCTAGAGATTATAGTCAGTGCCAAGTGAGTGTGACACTAGTTAATTTGTTAGCAAGGCAAATCGCCTTATATAAGATGTCGATTGTAGCATATACTCAAATTACAGGCTGGAGGTTTGTATAGTTTGCCAGAAAACATTGTATTAAGGGTTTTTTAGACCATTTCTACTGTTGTTTAATGATTTTCAGAGGAGGTTTAAAGTGCAACATTGCATCACTTACTGTCGAACAGGCAGGGAACATCAACGCAGACTGAGCTGCCATCCCTTATTGGTCCCTTGAACTTTGGGACTTCCACACTGTGATTTTTTTCCTGTTTGACACCTTTGGAGAAACAAAGACATTTTTAACATGTTCTGTCACACTTTAGTTTTTGTTTTTTCAATGACCAACTAGAAAGAGTCCTAAATAGACAGTTTTTAGCACCATACTGTAGGTTCTCATACAATATGATTAATCAGGTTTGAAATTTGGCCCAAATAATTATTTGGAGATCTGAAACTCATTTAAATGTTCCTTTTTGATTAGTTATCTGTGATATCACAGAGGTGAACTTGTTGGTCTGGAAGTTTTTTAAAGGGGTTTACAAGCTTTTCCCCACACATATACAGATTGGTCACCAGTGGATGGAGGAACGCTTTCAGTTTGTTGAAGTACAGTATGTGTACCTTTAGAAAATAATGCGGGTGGTGGAGCTAGTTGGTAGTAACCTAAAAACTGACTTAACTGCTTCTCCTCTTTGTCTTAAAAATTTTTACATACCTGCTTTTAGTTTAGACTGAAAGCACAAGCAGGAATTTGCAGGCTGGAGTGTCATAAATTCCTTGTCACATATGGCTCTCGTTATGATGACTTTTTTTAGGGGGGAATGATTTTTCAGATGCCAATACAATACAGCTCTTTCAAAGCCTTGTAACATTTTTGAAAGCATCACATTGGATTAAAGCCAACAAGATTTAGGGTGGTGGAAAAGTTTGTTCATGTATTTAGCAAAGCGACTTAAAAAGCGACTTAGTTGTGCAAAGGGTCTTGCCTGAGGACCCACACGGGTTGCAGTTAATGTATATATTTACCCCCAGCCAGGATTTAAACCCAGTCCACCAGTGCAACAGTCAGGTCAGCTTTCCACTTGAGCTGTCTAGTGGCTACATGTTTTATCACCATCATATCTTTTAGGAAGAATCTGTAAATGTTTAGGAACGGAGAGAACCGAATGTTTACTCTTGAGTAATAGGTCTGGACTCAAAACGTCTCCTTTTAGTCCCAGGACAATCTGTTGTTTCAATACACGCAGGATCTCACTTTACTTTAACAAGAGAACCTCACAAATGTAAAAGTAATATAATCAAAACAAATCGTACAAGACAGCCCCTATAGATTGAGAACTTATATTTATCGATTTAAATTATCCTTAGTCTTTCTTAAATTTAGGGACAGAAATCAACCAGATTTTACAGATTTGGTTCAAGGCGCTTTGCAAATGATTAAAAATAAAAAAAATTATCATGTCAGAGTTACAAACTTTAAGGTACTTCTTTGGGATTTCACGAGATAGACTAACACAAAACAGGCCATAATCATAAACCATGAAGAAACTGAATATTGTCCCAGATCGACTTTGCCACATTGTTCAAGCTCCTTTACCCTGGTGGGTAAGTATCTTTAAAGATGATTTGTTTACTCTAGCAAAAGATTTTCATTTAGATTAAGGTCTTTTGTCTCAATATAACAAACTGAAAAGGTATTTTAATCTTAGCTGTATTTCCACTGTAACTCTGTCTCTATAAATTTAGGTTCATAATCCTCATAGAAGGTGAACTTCTATCCCAGTCCGCTCTCGAGTCTTTTGCAGCCTCCAACATAACATCTAATCAACTCTGACCAGGTTTACTGCAAAAGGAAAAACCTCTCCACATCATGATGCTTCCACCTCCATGTTTCACCATAGTCTGTTCTGGATGATAAATATTGTTGGTATTCTTCAACAGATTGTATGTTAGACATTTACAGTTACATTTGTAGCATATTTTTCTTATATAATGTCTCTTTGCTGCTTATTTTCCATGTATGTTTTCTTTCCCCATCTTGTCAGTCTAGACACAAAATGATTGTCTGTAATTATATGTTGCTGTCTGTCAGTCTTTCGCATAACATTTTACTTCCTTCTTTAGTAACTTTGTACTAAATTATTGTTATTCTCATTATATCAAGAGATGACTTTTATATTTACAATTCTAAAAAATAAGAAAGCGATCATTCTCTCTTCTCTCTTTCCCCTCAAAGTTCTTCCTAATTGGCATGTTAATTTAAAAATTAGTAATTTAAAAAAATGACAGTATTAAGTTTGCAGATTTGACTTTTATATACTTTTTACTGTTTGGCCAGTTTTTAAAACTCAATTTTGTCAAAAACTTTTTTATTGCATTTGCCTGAGGTTTACCTGCTGCAGGACAAGATTTCATTTTGTTGTTTCCTCTGAATATCCTGTTTGTCGTCCCCAGTCCATTCTCCTTCTGCTTCCCTCCATGGGGCTTGAGGGCCAGTCGGAAGGTGGACACAAATGTCTTTGGTGTCTTATCATCCTTGTCCATCTTTTAGTCAGAGCAAGAAGTTAACGACTAGCTTTGAAACAGTCGCTCATCTGGAAGTGCTGCTGTTTCCCCTCAGGGGTTTTGGTTCGTTTTGCCTACTTCATAAGCTCCAAGGGAAAGGTATGTGCAGCTTTACAGCTCTGCCTGTATTCACACATCTTTCGAAGTCCGGACAGAGAAAGCCTCTGATTTCCCTCTGCCTCACAGTGCATGTGTAGGAAGCAGGCAGATTTATCGGAAAAGCCAATCAAAAACACAGATGTCCAGCCCCTGCTAAGCCCTCTGTTCTGGAAAAAAAGGGACGGGAAGACCCAGAGAAGGAAATGTGTGGGTGAGGGAAACCAATCTGAAGACAAACAGAAAGCAACAAGTCAAGGAAAGAAATAATAAGCAAGGGATAAAAGACAAATAGTAGCAAAGTTACCTCCATAAAAGTTTTCTTGTTTCAAATCACAGCTCGGCTGTCTGCTTGTCTCTGGCCTTGTACGTTATGTACCTTTCCCCTGTAAATACTCAACAAAGTGTTGCGTGAGCTGTTGTAACAGAGAAAACAAGAAGAGCCAGTAGAGCAGCTCTCTCAGGCCTTTCATTCTGCCGTGTTCTGAAACATATCTAAAAAAAAATATCTGAACTGGCTTTCAGTTGGATTACAAGAATAGAGAGTTGAGAGTTGAGATGATGTTACCCTAAAGGTCTGTTCCCAATGACAGGCTTTTTTTTTTGTTGTGCAAATTATATCAAATAGGGGTTTGACTTAAGTTATGTGGTCAGCAGCCCTTTTGCTTTAAACATGTTTGCTGAAGGCTACCGTTATGTGGTTCAGTATTCATATCATGCTTACAATGCCGGGAAAAGATTTTCCTACCCCTTCAACTCTTTATGTTTAATTAAAACCTTAATGTATTTTATTGGGACTTTATGTGATCAACATACAAAATGTAATAAATCATTCTGAAGTTAGGCCTGCACAATGTTACAAGGATTTTGAATGCTATTCAGGGATCGAGGGACACTAAAGATACAGCCCTGCTCTTCCTCTGCCACCCCCTGCTGATTGGTTTAACAAGTGTAGAAAACAGATTTTTGGATTTTATATAGTCCAACAAACGTGCTAGAGTAAGACTGTCCTCACTCCATTTACGCTATAGTGAAGGAGGTTTGATGTGTCCAAATATAGTATTGTACTATTGGGCAGCCCAACTTAGATCTATTGGGTATTATTTTAACCAAAAAAACATGATTGAGGTATGGTATGCTGTTTAAAGATTTCTCAAAGAACCAGTAATCCTGTGTAGATTAACCCCAATTTGGGGAAATCAAGATTTTAGTCCTGCAAGAGCCAATCACTTTTGTTAAATTCCCCAGATAATACCTTTTTAAAACTAGAAGCTTTTTAATAAAGATTTGCACAAGATACAAATATGCCATTGGAACCATCATTAATGACTTTAGGTATTTATTCCAAAACTTGCAGGTCTACAAAAAATGAATGGCTCTTCATTGATATTTGTCTTTTACAAGCAAAATAAATTATTGTAGTCAACAGGAAAAATCTCAAGTGTTGGACAACGGACTAAACAAATGCTGATCACGCTTCCATTGGAAAAGATCATATACGTATTTAAAGGGAAAGGGGACTTATTTGAAAGTATCTGCAAACCTTTTATACTTTTTGCTGAGAACACGGACGTAATAGAATATAAAAAAGACGATGATGCATAAGACCAGTTTCATGGGGCTTGGTAAGCCAAGAGTCTTTGTGCTGGACACTATTGTTGTTTAAGACTGTAATTTGTGTCTAAGAGGACGCTCTTTGTGTTTGAACAAAGAGCGTCAAACAAAAACAAACAAAAAAACATATTGTTGAAAAAATAAAATCATTCTGAAGTCAAAGGACAGGTTTCAAAGTTTTGTGGAGAGAAAAAAATAACTATAAAGTGTGATGTGCATTTAAATCCAGCTATCATTACTCGGTTATCTCAAGCTCAATAAATCTTAGTGTCCTTAGATTAGAAACCTTTTAAACTGATTTGTTTATCATGTATTTATAATTGAATGACATGTTATTTTATTTTATTTATTTATTTTTTGTAAAATTCCTTGGGACGACATATGTTGTAAATATAACTGAACTGAGTCTTGGATCTTAGTAGAAAACCAGCTTTTCTATGTATGAATTAGATGTTTATTTGATAAAACCCATTAAAATTCATTAGAGGTAGCAAAGAGGTCCACAGTTATTCTGAAGCAGCTGAAGATCCTCACAGCTCAGGTAAGGGGAATATCAGCAAGAAAACTCAGCCAAACGTGTTAGAAATGTGGCTTTTAATACAAACCTTACCACAAACCATTGGATGCAGCAAACATGTGGAATACGGCGCTCTGGCCGGATGAGAGCCCCCCTCAACTATTTTGCTTTCACTTGAGCTGGTTTACAACGAAGTTTAGAAAGTGAAACTAAATCTGATTGTAAATTACAGTTGCACATTTCTTTACTTAGGTATAAACTTCACTAATAATCTTCAATCCAAAATCTTGAGTCGTATTTTATTTTATCTTTAAAAAGACATTTTCTTGTCGCCGTGTATAGTGTTTCACATTAAAGAGGGAAAACAACTGAATAAAAAACAGATGATTAAAATGGGCCGTTATTTAACCCATCTTAGACACGCTGTTTTAAACTCCCATGAGCTTCATTTGTTAAAGTTGGAATGTTAAAACTAAACGAGTTTTTGATTTATTAAAATTTAACATTAAAAACGACTTTTCTTTCTGGTGAGTCGCTAAAACGATTATTTTCCAGTGTAAAACTGTAGGATTAGTACTTTCTTATAAATCCTATGTTTGGAGCAGAATGTAGGCAAAAAAATACACATAGAAAAATGTTTAGGTTGTCTGATGTCTGTTTACATAAGTGATAGCATGCAGCAGAGGTCAAGCATTTACTTGAGAGTCTAAACATGCCGCCTTGCATTAAAAGCTAAGTGATCATGTGGAGCAGAGCCAGCCCGAGAAAGTATGAAACTAAAAATGATATCACTTTCTGCGCTTCAGCCTAATTTCAGATGCCTCATTAATTGGGCTTGCATATCTTAAGTGTACACAAACACAATGAAATCTGCTAGAGGAATCTGTTTACAACAGGAAATATCTCATATAAAGAAAAAGACAAAATGTCCACTGTTTCTTTCATGTTGTTTGAGTTCTCTCTTGTTTTTGTCTTTAGTTTGGTGCTGTTTAAAGAATTTTTCTTTGGAAAATCACATGTAGAGAAAAAAATTACTGTTTCTTTTGTATCTCACTGATCCTTTGAAAGTTTTCTTGCAGAACGTACCTATCAAGCATCTTGTCGAGATTTCCGTGTCTTCTGGCTTTACTAACAACAAATAAGTACACTGATAGTTTATTTGCATCCAGAAATGTACACATAACCGTTTCTCTAGACTGCTCCACTCTGATTCTTTCAGTGGTATTAGACAAAAAAAATAAAATACATAGACTGATTCATTGCCTTAAGCAACCTCGTGCTTTGACAAGAATTATTCTTATCCATTAAAATAACGCACCAAAGTTTTGACCGATTCTTTTGGAATCCCAAACAGGAAAAGCGTTGCAGCGTGGGAAGAAAAAAAGTTCTGTCTGAGAGCCGTGTGTACTCCAACTATGGTAATGATCTGACTTCCTGTTCTCATGGAGTCCTTCAAAGACTTGCCATTTCTCTGGAAGTCATTATCCGTCCCTTTTCCAGAAATTTCTCTTCAACACTTGAGGACGCCAAAACAGTCCATCATTCCTAGACAGTGAAACAATGAGCGGGCCTAATATGAAGGATGTCTCCTTGTATCTGCAGGGTAGTTGACTCAAGGCGTTTGGGAAACTGAACAGAAGCCAGGTGCGCCCCCTTGTGGAGGGGGCGCACCTGGGATGGTGTTGTAGAATGCAAGGGACAGTGTTATGCACAATACAGTTCGTTGTGAAGTTACTATATTAATGCAGTCTGAACTGTGGTAACCTCCCATGAGGATGTTTATAACTGTTGTGTATGTTTTTTTCTGCATGCTATCAGATAAAACTTTAAAGAGTTATGAGTCAGAACAAAATCTGGAGATCAAGCGGTGGAGTTGTTTTGTTGCCTTTAAATGAGTCTCTCGGCACATTTCTCTGTGTTAAACCTCCAGATCAAAGTTCTTGACTTTGCTCAGAAGGGATCTGATTAGTATTACCAGATTTCCTCTTTAAAGTGATGAGTGATGTTATTCAGCAGTTTCCCTTGCAAAAGTATTCCTATGCTTTGATTTTCTTTTCATTTTCACATGTAATTCAGCACGGATAGTGTTTCATTGAGATTGTCGGTGGTGAGGCAAAACACAAAGTCGTGCGTCTGTGGCAGATATACAAACGTAAACTTGACTTTCAGACATTCACTGACCACTGTTGAACTACATTTTGATAGTTAGACAAGAAAGGTTTCAAAGCTTCTGAATACTTGGGGGGTTTTTTGTGCCAATTTTCTTTAGCAAAATACGTACCTAAACTGGATAATTTATGCATGTACTTTGACTGGGCCATTTGATCTGGACGCATGTTTATGGTTGTTATCTTTCTTAAAATCTTTGAAGACACAGATTTTCATCCAGTATTGGAGTTTATTTAACTCCATCTATCCTCCCATCAATTAACCAATTTTCTGTCCCTTTGTCAGAAAAGCAGAAAAGCATAACAGTGCTACCATATCATCGTAATTAAGGGTGAAGTCCAGTGTTAGTCTTGAACTTCACAAAGATTTTTTTAGGTGCTTAACTAATAAATATCTTGTGTACATTTTCTCTCAGCAGTGGTGAATCTCTGCAGCATGTCAGTAATTAAAGCATGCAATATAATTGTATAACCAACTTTTCTTAAAGCAACACTAAGTAACTTTTCAACCCACATGAAATAGTTTCATGACTTTTGTGATTTGCGTTGACTCACACCTCGTTGAATGACACCTCTGTCATGGCCCGATGGGGTCCGTATCGCTTTAACGAGCTAAGCAACTTTGAGGAGGATGGTAGGAACACTGCCAAACGAAACAACTACAAATCTGCTGACTGCTTTACGGCATGTACGCCACTTCCCCCCTTCCTTATTTTCAACATCATCATATGAGAAGGTTTCACCACAATTAGATTCATTACCTCATCGCTATTCGTCCTTCACACAGCCACTGGAAACAGAAATGTAGTTCAATCCAACAGCAGGCAACCGGGAGATCAGGATTTTACAATGCTATGCGCTAGTCATCATGGGAAATGCAGTCTCCTTCTGCATTTCCCATGCAAAGTAAGAAACAGACTGAAACTTCTTTTTTTTCCCCAGAGGTCACAGCCCTCATAGGCTAGTGTGTCTGGCTTAGGTTCATAGAAAAGCAGGAAAACAATATGAAACACTGAGTAGATGGAAGCATACAAAGATCTGCATAACAGAGAAAATTCAGGCATCCCTGGAGCTAATTCAGATGGAGACCGCTGGAGGCCAAGAATGGTTTCCAGACTCTGGAGTCGGACCAGGTTTCCTGCAGCTACTCAGCTCCCAAATGCTGGACAAATGTTTAAGCTGTGACAAAGAAAAACAACCTTAATGTTTTCTTATGAAAATACATGTTTCTATACAAAACATTAAGTCAACTAAAACAAAATATAACCCAACGCTGGCTTTATTTTCCCACTCTACAAAGTAGACAGGATTATCAAGCAAGGTCCCCACGTTTACTTACCAAACCACTTATTTTCAACACTATGTGCACTTTTCTGTTTAAAAGTGTAGAAATTGTGACTGTAGTTGTATGTTAGGTGATGAGAAATAAAGGTAACATAACACATTAATGTTTTGTTGTTTTCAGGCACGGTTAGAAAACATGTTTGCCATTTGGTCAAGGTTAGGCATTTGAGGAATAAACCTTTCAAGCGGGTCTTAAAAGGCAGATAATGTAGATAAATGAAAAACACATCCTACTATCTCTTTTAAGTACGGTATAGGATCTGTTATGCTGAGGCCTGTTTAACTTCCATGGAAACAATGTTGGAGTGCATTGTTTTGTATTATTGCAAAAGTTTAGTTGTATTGTTTGAGAGGATTTTCAGTTTGATTTTGATATAAAACCACAAAACCAAAAATAACAACATAAAGCAGCTCTTAGGTAAATAACTTCTTGGTTGATATTGACCTATAACAAATTGCCGGCAGGAGTTGAGAGGAGCATTTTTACTTGTTCTTCAATCCGTTGTGCAATCCTATGATGCAAATGTATTAAAAGGAACCTTGCATTTTGATCTGATACCTCGGTTTAAGTGTAATCAGGCCACTGCTCATTTTCTTACAGCTAGATGATAGACGCGCTGCGCAATCGCAAAACTCAGAGAGCTCACATTGTGAGCGTCTGTCACGGTTTGACCGAAAGAACGTCTGAGGCTTTTCTGTTATTTCAGTTCAACGCGACATAAAGCTCATTGCTTCATAATGTGTTCGTGCTGCAGCATCAAATGTTGGTTCATTTTCTTCAATGGCATATTTTTGGTGAGTCTTATTTATGATATGATTTTTTAAAGATAGTGTTTCAGGATGTTCTGGTCAAAAGAGATCAATATATCAAAGAATCATAAAAAGCTAATATACAGTATGCAGTGAATAGGTAGACTAGTTTAAGTTTGACTTTATTTAACAGAGTTTAGCAAAAGTAAAAACATTACAAAATAAGAACAACGGCAAAAGTACAAAAATAAGAAAATACGCTTGTTTTGCAAATGTTTGCCTAAATGTCATGTCCAACTCACTTTTTTTATGTTTTTCTCTCAACATTTGCAAACTCAGTTTCAATAATCTTGGCTTGCTTTTAGGAAAATAATGATAAAAGATTTTTTTTTTAAACGTGTTTCTTTCCATAAACTGATTTTTTTAAACATTTTACAAGACACACCCTTCTAGAAATAAAATAAAAAAGGTTACACGCTTACAGATCCAAAGATAAACCAATGGACATTACATGTGCAAAGATTGACGCAGCTAACATAGTTAAAAACAATATCAGCTCTTTTGGATCTTTTGGCTCAAGATCCGTTTGTGCTTCCACAAAAAACAAAAAAAAATATCCTGCAAAATAAGCATTACAACATGTTCAATCTCATATTTCATGTACATTTTATTGGTTTAGAGGTAATAAAAACCTCCAAATTCTTGTGTGTGTGTTTAATTGTTCACTGAAGATGTAACCTTTCAGGTTTATTTTTTGATTCATTATAAGATTACCTGGATTATAAACATTATTTTTCTTTAGTATTTCTATACCAGTTTCCCCTAAATTATTCGTTTTCTGCTTTAGGCATCTGGGATTGCCCTCATCACCATCGGAGCTATCCAATATTCAACCTACGGGCAGATTGGCACCTTCGCAGGAAACAGCTTGTCCAAGATTGCCATTGTCCTCATTGCAGTCGGCGTCACCATCACCCTTGTATCCCTCTTGGGACATTTTGGGGCATTTTTGAATAAATCCTCTATGTTGAGTTGTGTATGTTCAGAATATTCAATTACTTTCAGACTCTCTTCTTTAAATGTGACTTAAGTTTCTCCAAAGATGATTAATGTATCTCTTTTTCTCGGTGCATTAGTTCATCTGCATTCTGGTAATCATCATCCTGTTGGAGATATTTACGGGAGCTGCCTTTTATATATTTCGCAGCAGGGTGAGACACTTAAATCGTTCCTGTTTGCAGTAGAACATTGTCCAAAAACATATAAGAGGGGATATAAATATATAAAATACATTATATACTTTACATAAAACCAAGTTCTTGTTCCATCAAAGCTTTATATTAACCTCATTGTTCATTTGTTTTTCAGATTGCCCTACTGCAGATCAACAGTGGGATCAACACCAAAGCACGGTTAGTGGTCCACAATTACAGACAGAGGGACCGACACGCCTTCAACAGAATTCAGGAGAAGGTGATTAACTTAAGGAGACATCCAGTAGAATAGAAATACATTTTATTATCCCTCAGTAAGAAAATGCATGTTTAACAGGTGCAACTGAAAAGCGAATTAAAGTACTCTGATTCAAATATAAAGAAAAACTGTAGAGTGAGGATAAGAGACTGTACACTATTGTAATCTTTACAGCATAAGAATTTTTTTTTAAAGATGTTAAAAATAAAATTCTTAACCGTACAAAAAGCACCTAAAACTGAGAAGTATAGTTTAAAAATTACAAGTGCATGTATTTTTGTACATTTTCTAAATAAAAGAGAAACTTTCTAACACTCACACTTGCTTCTACTTTAACTTTTGTTGCAGTTCAGCTGCTGCGGTGCCGATTCTTATAACGACTGGTCCAGAAGTGTGGGCTGGGAAAACCATGAGGCCGTGCCAGATTCCTGCTGCCCGCAGAAGACAGAGGGCTGTGGACACGACAAGGAAAGCGCTCACAAAACGGTCTGCTCTGCTGAGATACTCCAGCTTAAGAGTCTAACCTCATTTCTGGGGAAAAATGTTTAGGCTCTCTCTGTCATCATAGAACATTATAAAACTAAAATAGATTATTTCCAGTGAGACGTCATAAACAATACATTTCAAGAAAAATCATACTCCTCTGTTCTTATGTAATACAAACCTTCCTTACCAGCCATGTCAGTCAAAACTAGTTAAAACTGGTACACCTAAGGCAGAAAGTCACAACAATAGTTTGTAAAAATCCAGCACAGCATCAGCAATATTTTCTGCAAATAGTGTAAAACACGTTATAAGGTTGAATGATAATTACATCTTCTATCCCACTGCCTCATTCCTCAGGGATGTATCTCAGCTATAAAGCTTTTTCTGTTGAGGAATCTGGTTTGGGTTGGTGGTGTTTGCATCGCTCTTGGAATCACAGAGGTAACCGGCTTTTTTTGTTGTAATTTTTTTTATTATTATTTTCAAAGTGAAAGTAACTGTGTAGGAACGCTACATCATTTAATTTCTAACTGGACCTTTCCCACCTTTGCAGCTGTTTGGGGTGATAGTCGGTGTTTGCCTCTGTCTGGAAATGAAACGGAAAAACTACGATGTCATCGACTAATTCAGTTTCACAAAAGAATGATTTAAATGTATGTTTAAAAAATCTAAATCATGATTAAATTAACTGTACCAACTCGGAAACTGTGTAAAGTGTTGCTTTCTTTTTAAAATGGGCTAAATGTGCCTTTATGCATATGGAACCGAATTTCAGAATTTACATTTTAACTATAAATTGTTAACCTGTCTCTTATTCAACTTTTGCTGACGTTCAGCTGCTACTGTGCCGACTCTCACATCAACGGGTCCAGAAGTGTGGGATGGGAAAACCATGAGGCCATGCCAGATTACAACTGCTCGCAGAAGACAGAGGCTTGTAGACATGACAAGGAAAACGCTTAGAAAACGATCTGCTCCGCTGAGATATTCCAGTTTAAGAGTCTAACCTTGTTTCTGAGGACAAATGGTTAAGCTCTCTGTCTCATTCCTCAGGGATGCATCTCAGCTTTAAAGCTTTTTTCTGGTTTGGGTTGGTGGTGTTTGCATTGCTCTTGGAATCACAGATGTGAACTGCTTTTGAAATACCTTAAATTATATAAAAATTTGAATCCAAGAGAGACTTAGTATCCCCTCTCAGGAAAAAGCGAGCACATATATGTTTAGCTGTAGGATTCGTGCACCAATTGTAAATTTTATCTAGTAAGATTCATTAAAAGTAGGAATCTTTTCCTTTTAAGGCAAATTCAAACTAGTTTTTTCTAAAGCGAAAAGTTATAATAATAAATTATAATAATTTGTGATTAGTGATATGCTTGAAAATATTCCCTTCACTCTAACCCCCCTCTCTGGACCCGCAGAGACTCTAAACAGTCAAAAGCTTTGATCTGTATTTATACATTAATCTGAGTGACGCAATTATTAAGACATGTTTATTTTCTGTTTAGAGGTTAAACAGACAGATTCTCTATATATTTACTGCTTTAATTCAATGCTAAGACTCCATTACTGCTGTTCGTCATCAAAGGTAACAAAAAACATGTTAATTACTTCTTATAAAAGTGCTAAAATCAATAGTTTATACAGATTATACACTTATCTTTCTTTTAATTAAAACATTTGTATAAAGAAGAAAATGCCTTAAAAAAATCTCATCTGAATAACTGCTCTGTTTTTTATTTTATTCAGTCGAACTACAATTCCCAGAATGCTCCGCGGGCTAAACGTGCGTTCCTTAAATGTGTCCCACTCCATGTTAGCATAAACACGGAGAGCAGCGTGCTTGTGACAGCAAGCTAAAGATATGCTGGAAAGTGAAGGTTTAACAGAATAATAAATACATAAAACAAAGGTAAATGAAGATATTCATACATTTAAAGGTTAACTATCGCTTTAAACTTCTAAATTAAATTTATTTAGCTATATTAAGCTAGCAGCCTGTTTGTAGCCGTTCTGAAGTGCTGCAATACTTAGATGTTTTTTTCTGACTTAATTTAATTTGTAAATTATATGAAATGTTAGAAGTATGATTTTTTTTTTTTAAATAACACATGAAGTGGATAGTATACTATTATATATTGCTAGGGTTTTAGAACCTCATGGTTACTCAAATGTATGATTCATGTCTTTGTTCTATGTACGGTATTTAAAATTATTTGTATTATTTTCCCCATAATTTCTGTCTGTCTTTCAGCATGTCAAGTGAAATAATCCAGAGGATAAAGGACCTGGAAGATGAGCTGGAAAAGCTCAAGTCCCAGTTGAAAGCAAATGCTGGTGAAGACGCTGAAATGAACTCCAGTTCACCTCCCAGTGAAAGCCCAGACTGCCTGATGTCTGATGGGAACAGCCGGCGCAGCATGAAGAAGTACGGCAAAGAGCGTCCCTTCGACTTCTACTCATACCCCCGACGCCATGTGGCTCTGAAGCTGGCGTACCTGGGCTGGGCCTACCAGGGCTTTGCTGTTCAGGAGAACACGGACAACACGGTGGAAGCTAGGCTGTTCGAAGCGTTGCTGAAGACGCGACTGATTCAGGACAGACAGAGCTCCAACTATCACCGCTGTGGTCGAACTGATAAAGGAGTCAGTGCTTTTTCTCAAGTGAGTTTAAAAACATGAAAAAATACAATACTGAAAAAAGGTTGTCTTTGGGGTGTGTATTCACCAGCTTCGTATATTTAGAGGTTCGATTTAAACCTGGAAAGCATTCCCAAAGCATCATGCTGGCATCCCCAAACCTCATGGATGGGAGGGTGTGTTTGTTTTATGTCTCTTCAAACGTTTACAATAAGCATGGAAGGGATGTTAGTGTTTGACCTGATCATTGCACCTTCTTCCACATACTTTTTGTTTTTCTTGTGAAGTGCCTCCAGACAACATTTTGTAAAAGGTTTCTATATAAACAAACTGAATTAAATGTTTGCCAGCTAAATGAATGCATTGTCTTGCTCTACGTCCTAGGTTATAACAATTGACCTGCGCTCCTCACAGTTTTGTGGAGGACTTGGTGTCACTGTCCTTGAAAATCTCGATCCGTGCACCAAATCAAAAACGTCTACCGCCGAGCTTCCATACGTGAAGATTCTGAACAGAGTTCTGCCGCAGGACATTCGGATCTTGGACTGGGCTCCCGTAGAGCAAGGTTTCAGCGCGCGCTTCCACTGCCAGTCCCGCACGTATCGCTACTACTTTCCCCGAGGGTCCTTGGATGTAGAGCTGATGGGGGATGCTGCAAAAAGGTGTGTGTGAAATGATGCAGTCGTAACTGCGGATTTTACTTACTGCGATCTTACTTGTACAAAAATCTGTTGGTGTTCAACAGATACGAGGGGACTCATGACTTTCGCAACCTGTGCAAGATGGATGTGGGGAACGGGGTGTTGCAGTTTGAGAGGACCATCCTGTCGGCGTCAGTCGAGCCTTTGCGACCTCGACAGGTTTCCAGCATAGAGGAGTATGATCTATTTGTGTTTGAGATCAAAGGATTAGCCTTTCTTTACCACCAGGTAAAAAGATCTTAACACTCTGAATCAGGTGCTTAAAATGAGAGTAAGGTGCTATTAACCATGCGTCTTGCTGCAGGTACGTTGCATGATGGCGGTGCTTCTTCTGATTGGACAGAAGCTTGAGGCGTCTGACATAATTGATCAACTCCTGGATGTAAAGAATAACCCCAGAAAACCTCAGTACAGGTGAAAGAACAATCTGTTGCACTGTTAGGTTGTAGTTTTTTTGCTTTTACACAAATTTATTCAGGTTTCAGGTTCAGAATAAGGGTTTGTTTTCATTTTTAAGCACACATCAGATTTGCTATTATATACTAACTAAATGTCAGAATTAGGAATAAACCTCCTACTCCATAGGATCTTACTATTTAGTTTTACACTGTCCAGTGTGGATGTTTTAACTTCAAAGGAAATTCAATGCATGACGAAACTGCATCCTTTAAATGTGTCATTGATTGGGAAAGAAATTAAACATCTGTTATTGACCCACAGTGAGGAAACACAGCATAACTATTCACACAAAGGTGAACAATTTAAAAAAGTAAGCCTGAACAGTAAAGGCAAGTTTACAACATAGGAAAAATAAAAATAAAGGAAAGTGAAAGAAATAACATGGACACAATAAATGAAATTTACATCTGAATTGAGTAATTTAACTAACTAACTAAAGTAACTAAGTTCATGAAAGTTGGGGGTTAAAATGTAAAAAAATAAGTAAACACTCACTGGAGGACATTAGTCTAAAATTTAAATCCAAATTTCTTAATAAAATGTTCCCTCTAATCTATATCAGCTTTTATCTGAACTGCAGTTCTTTAACTTAATCATTTGGCTCTAGATGGCATACAAAGGTTCAGGATATATGACAAAAATACAATATTAAAATTGAATTGTTATTTTCAAACTAGTTACTCATAAAATTTAAATTGCACCTGTTTCACAACAGTTAAACGATGGGTTAAATGAAGAACGAAACTTGACGTGTGACTACTTTAATTGGACATTTTTAAGGTAACCATGAAGATTCTGATTATTATTATTAATAGAAAACAAAAAAATAAAGAAGAAGTTGACTCCTATGGCTTAAAACACTTGTATCGTTTGTTTGGTTTTTTTACTGGATGCCATGTTGTTCTCAAACTGTGTCTGGTTTAGATTAAAATACAAATAATTTGTGACTATGAAAAGAAAGGCATAAAAAACAAACTGTTTTAAAATAAGATGAATTTATCTTTTTAAGTCTACAAGTTTCAAAGATTAAGCTGAGTAAGGATTGCGGTGGAAAACATGTCAATATGTTATGTAAATAATCTGTTTCAGACACAATATTTACATAATATAGAGATATGGATAAATGGAAATATGGAAATTGACAACATTACCATAATATTACTGTAAAATTATCACAAGAACATAAAAGTAAATGATATAAGTAAATGAAACCCACCTTAAATATTGTTCTTGGATCAAATCTCTAAAATTCTGTAATTTTCTTCTGTAGGAAGGTTTTAGCTTTGTGAGAGCATGAGCTTGCAGTACAGCCATGCTCCTCTGCATCAAAGAAGACAGGGGTGGGTCTCATGTACTAGAAGGTTGCATACACATCACTGTTTCTATGTTTTGCAGTATGGCTGTGGATTATCCTCTGGTGCTGTACAACTGCCACTTCGAAGGAGTAACCTGGCAGCAGGAGAAGGAAGAGGTCAACCATGTCCTGTCGTCCCTGCAGCGAATCTGGACGCAAAGCGCGGTCAAATCCCACGTTCTGCTGGGAATGATCCGGGGTTTGGAGGAGAGAGGTAACTGGTTCCCTGTTAATACTTGCCACTATTTTCTTTTGAACTGTTTTTAAACAAGCTAAACTATCATAGAGATTGAAAAGTAACTTGTAAGCATTGTCTTTCTTTTGAAAAATAGGATGAATTTTTTTACTAGGTGTAGAAAAATCTGATAATATAAAGGTTTTTTATTTAAATTCTTAATGATAAAACTACAAAAACATTCAAGAACTATGACGAGTGAGAACCTCCTCTTGAAATTAAAATAAATCTGACTTCCAACAGCATGCAGTGGATATATTTTTATGTCCTGACTAAATCAATCTAAAGGTGGCGTTTCCTCCAACAATTGCTGGCTGGTGGAAGGCAGCAGGCAGAAAAAATACCGGCCGTTGCTGGAGCGTCCATGTTGCGAGAGCCTGGAGTCCAGAATAAACCACTTTGTTAAAAGAGGAAGACTAGAGCGAGAGGAAGGGGAGAACGGAGACGAAACGATCCACAGAGGGAAAAAGTCCAAACACTCTCACGATATAGGTTCTCCGTCTGTTTCTTCTCTGATTCCAAAACGAAGCATCGATCAGAAAGAAGAGGATTAACTTTTGTTTCCCAGGAAAAAAACTGATTTGGAAGTTTTTATTTTGTTACTGCTTCTTTTTTTACAAAGTATGTAAGTTTCTTTTCAGGAAACATTTTTTATTTTGTCCATTTCTATTAATTTGTGCAAGCATGTGCTTGGCTTCAAATTAAACACTCTTTTGAAGTAGTTTTTGTTTTTTGTTTTCTTCTTTTAAGGTGAAATATTTAAAAAATGTTTCAAAAGTAGATTTAAAAGCACTCCGTTACTACAGTGCTATGTTTGGATGTGTTTAAGTGTTCTATGGTTTCGCGGAAAAATGTTTTACATGGTTTAATTATTTAAAGGTATAGGAGAGGATCTTTTCAGTAGAAACATTTCAATGGAAAGTCCCATTGAAAATGACAGCCAATCAAAAACGACCGGTGGTTAAAAATATCTGGCTGTTAATGCGAAAATAACATTTACGCGATGACGTATATGACTAATGTCCCCACTCAACCGACCTGTACAACGCGCGCCCATTTTTGAATTTGCACATTACAGAAGTATTGTCAGACATGTTCGCAACTCTGTAATAAGTCCGATGCAGCGCCAGAGGCTGTGGTCCCACAGATGTAGACAGACTGCATGTGCTGAGGATGTTCATGCTCCCGATGTCAAGGGGGCGTTACTGGAAATGAGAGGGCGCATGCGCAGTGTTGCGAAAATGAGAACGAGCTGAAGATCCTCTCCTATACCTTTAATTTAAAACAAGGCAGCAAGATATGCTCCTGCCGTTTTATTAGTAACGTGTTTTTTTTTACATCTTTATTCATCAGCTAAAGCCTTATTAGGATGATTCAAGTAGAAAGCGGGCTGAAAGTAGCTGGCTCATTGGTTTAAAATATAGTCCGTGACATTTGTGTTTTAGATGACAAAACAATCTGTGGATAGCAAAGAGGGCTTATGCAAAAGTAAAAAAATCTGTTTTCAAAAGACTTTGGTTTAAATACAAGAGTTTAAACATGTGGCTCATATTCAAAACCCACCAATGTGGCTGAATTGCAATTCTGCAAATAATAGGATCCAATTTTCCTGCAGATATGTAAAACAAACATCATTGGGTAACTTGCAGTGTAAATCCATGCATCATTCATAGAT
Organism: Orestias chungarensis; assembly: GCA_032876305.1. Taxonomy (NCBI): domain Eukaryota; kingdom Metazoa; phylum Chordata; class Actinopteri; order Cyprinodontiformes; family Cyprinodontidae; genus Orestias; species Orestias chungarensis. The sequence continues at coordinate 319,657 of JAVLVB010000001.1, read as the reverse complement.
TTGAAACTGAATCTTAAATGGAAATTTTCCCATCAACCAAATCTGTCTGTTTTAGGCAGCTGAAACGCAGTGTTCAGTAAAGGAGGGGTAAGGGAATCTCTATTAGTCCTTTATCTTTATAAGAAAGATATATTGGTGTAATAAGTGGGTAAATAATTCAAATTCTGTATCCAGTTATTGCAAATGTATTTGACCTACCAGCTTTACGACCAACATAACATTTATGGTAGACTATAATTACTGGAATATGAAAATAAATACTGACGAACATATTGACATAATTAATTCAAGCTATATCTGTGTAACTTACTAATTAGCTAGTAGATAACACATGTGATGTTTGTAAATAAATCTATTTAAAAATGCCTAAATTCAAATCTAGAGTATACATTAGTAGAATAATTTCTGAAAGTAAAATAAGATTTTTCCAAACACAAAACTATTCCGTTTAGCATTTTTAGAGTTTATTCTACAAATGTAGGTACATATTTTTATATTAAAAGAAGGTTATTGCAGGGCGGAACTATGTTGATACAGGAAGAGCAGTCGGGTTGATTTTGTGGTTGCTCCTGCAAAGCAGGGTTATTAGCACAAAATAGGGTGGAAGTCAGAACATTAAATCAACATTTTTGCTCTACAGCGCTAATTTTAACCAGTTTAATTGTTTTTAAGTCTAACTCCACTCTTTTAAAATGACTCCGGTTTCGTTTGCCCTGATATTTTTGCTCGTTTTAACCAGATAAACAATGTTGCTAACGTTAGCCTGTTAGCATTCCTGTCTGTTTTTAATGCTGTAGCTGTGTGACCCTCCTCGGGTTTCTACTCCACTTCAGCCGATTGTACGTTTCTCTGACTTTAAGAAGGTAAATATGAAAACGAATAAATTAGACATCATTACTTAATTAGTAGTTCTGTTTACCACAAGCAAAGCTTTCTGTAGTTATTCAGAATGCGAGTATAGTTGAAGCAGTTGTCATTGTCGTTTAACTTTGTTTTTGGTCAGGATTAATCTGTTTTAAAATGGCATTTGGACCAGTGAGACCAGTTTGATGACCAGTTAAGTAGGTGAGACAAGAAACTGGATGTGTAACTCTCTTCTTGGACAGAAGGGAGCATGTTGAGTAGATTTACTAATGTCAGATATGTTTAAATTTGAAGGATTTGTAAAAAAAAATATATATATATATATTTCAGTGTCTTATATGGTACAGTTTTGATGACTTGGATCAAGCCTTCAAATTCCTTAGATGACTTTTAAAGCTTTCAAAGAGTGTTTTAGTTGTTTGCAAAAAATAAATTAAATTGTTTGTATGTTTTTTAGCTGGAGATGGCTTTGAAGCAACTTCATATATTTAATTGTATTTAATCTCAGTCTAATTCAATTGAGACGGTCTGTTAAAAGCTTCACCACAGATTGAATTTGTTTGGGCTCATCCAACAAATGACTGCCAAACAAATGAACTATTATAGCTCTGGCTGTCTGTTTAGGCTGAAGCGGATTTTCTTCCAGCCTCCTTTCAACTCTGTCAAGCTTCCCTGTTGGTGCTGACTAAATGCATCCCTACAGCATAATATGAGTTTACATAAACTTTCATCTCCTGTTGGGGTTAATGAAAGTACTTTTGAGTTTGATGCTGCTACAACCATATTTTGTCATGGCTATCGTGTTTTCAGGGTGAGTTTTAAAGGGCTATGTGCCATTTTGCACCAAGGCTTAAAGCTTTGGACTCAACCAAAACAGGTTTCCATCTTTCCTGTGTCCCCTATGTGGCTTTATGTGTTCTCATCAAATGTATTATACTTGGTCTGGCTCATATTATGATTTTAATATTGCACGTTCAATTTCACCCGATACCGACGTTAACCCAAAACAATATCGGCTTGAATCCTACAGACTTTTATTGCTTTACAGTGTACAGTAAAAATACTTGATTAGGCTGTATTACTCAGAGAACAGTAGTTAACAATAGTTATGAGAAAAAAACTGATCCGTTATTAATCAAAGGGTTACACAAATGTTAAACTTTCTTCAAATAGGGTTCTATAATGAATAAATTAAGCTTTGCAATGGTGGTGCAGATCAAACTCCACAATGGACTTCTTGGGTTGGGGTTCTGATCTCTGAGAGTTTAGCTACAGGCTGAAATAATACAATAATATCTGGATCACATCCTGTAGCTTCAACGTTTTAAATGCTATCCTATTCTATGTCTTAAAATAATTTTAAGAGTTTTAATGTCAAACTCTCATGAACACTGAATGCGGTTTTCTGTATCAGCTCCTCAGGATGTTCCTCGTGGGACTTACTGGAGGGATCGCCTCGGGGAAAAGCTCGGTGTCTTCGATGCTCCGGGAGCTAGGCTGCCCCATCATAGATGCTGACGTCGTGGCTAGGAAAGGTATGTTTGGTTTCTCTGTTCTGTTTGCTCAATTATCCGCCGTACGTGTCACATGCTGGAAGTCGTCTTCGGGCTACTTTCTCTCAAATAAGATGAATTCATTAAGACAAATGCTTGGAGAGTGTGTCATCAATCATGAAGGATGTCTACGCTGACTCCAGGGATGATGTCTTAGTTATGTAGAAAATATTAGAAAGGTCACAATAGTGGGGAAGGAGATGTGTGGAGCTGCATGTAGGAAATAAAATAAGAGATTATGCAAATGATATAATTACAGGCGAGTGATGAATCTGTTGTAATTCTGTATAAAATTCCTCTCCTGTTTGATTTGCTCTGCTTCTACTCCTGTTTTTAGGAAACAAATCTAATTTGTTTATTGCTCTTATTTGTTTTGGGTATTTTTTACCTGATTATTTTTGTAATATTACAACCAAACACCCCACCTTTTTCTTTGAATCAGTCGTGGAGCCGCACACTCCCGCCTATTCCCGGATCGTCTACCACTTCGGCCCCGAGGTTCTGCTGGAGAATGGGCAGATCGATCGCCAGAAGCTCGGCCAGATCATCTTTGCCCACGAAGAAAAGAGGAGACTACTTAACTCCATCACCCACCCTGAGATTCACAAGGCAATGCTCAAAGAAATCATACTCTACTTCCTGAGAGGTGAGAATGCACGTAACAAATACATGAAAACGATATATATATATTACAGATTTTTTACAGAGTGATGCATTTCAAGTATTTAGTTCCAGCTATGAAATCTCAAAATTAAATGTCTTACCAGCAGCTCTCAGAAATTTCAGCTGCATTTAAAAAAAATATATAGTAACAAAAAAAACGAAATGATAATAGATAATCTCTATGCTGCCCTGTTAGCTTATTAATAAGATAAACAAGTTCCCTAAAGAAACATTTTAATTCATCTCTTATGATGTGGGATTTGATTTTCTTGCTGGCTCTTATTTAAAGTTTAAATGTGCTGACACCTCATTATAAAAATTAAAAGAAAATCCTGTTTGTAAAAAAAAAATGTCTAAATGACTCAAGATCATATTTAAAGCAGGTATTTGGCATTATTTCATCATTTATCCTCATTGTGATACATTTCTTGTCACAATAAGAACTTTCATTTTTCATCACATTTATGTAAATCATTAATGTTTAAAAGCTCGAAAAACTGTTTATTCCTTTAGAGTGATCATGACTTTTTTAAAAATGTATTAAATGCAGTTATTGTGTCAGGTTTTGTGCTCGAATACCCATTTATTTATGTAACTGGTGTCATAAAGAAGCCCATTTTTAATTTTATGTTTTTCCAAGAGCAGAATTTGTGTTATTTCTACTGTAGCGATCATCAGGACCTGCTATAAAGCCGGCTGGGCTGTCTAACAGGTCATATTACAGCTGACAATGTGTTATTTGATCTGTGTTTTTCATTTTTCGTATGTCACGCTTCTTACATAAAAATCCTCTGTTTGTCTTCTTAATCAAACTTTTTAATGTACTTTTCCTCTTTCAAAACAAAAAATACGTCACCCTACCAAAAATTCAGTAGAGCAACACCAGGAAATAATTGCTAAAGATTGATGCTGAAACTCGATTTATTGACTCATATCTTTATCCAGACTGTGGGACCAAGATTTGCACATGGAAAGCAAATATTACTGCAAGGATAAAAATGTAAAAATAACACTGCAAAGCACTTCTGTTAGTTCCTTAGCTTGTTTCCCTTTTCAACCACATTTTTTTCTTCCACTCAACCTTCCCATAAATGCTTGTATAGGCCACTGTGTGAACAGCTATAATGAAAATGTGCTTACACTATTTATTTCTGATCCATGATGTATCCCTAGGATATCGCTATGTGGTCTTGGATGTTCCCCTCCTGTTTGAAACACGCCGTCTCACCAAGTTTTTGAACCACACCGTGGTAGTGTACTGGTAAGTTTTAACCTGGCTTCTTGTTTGCAATCATTCGATATTTTAAGGTTTGGATTTAACAACCACAGGCCTTTAAAATCAGTTTATTTCAGTTTAATTCAAACAACTTTAATTATCCCAAATTCAGTTGCAGGTCTTTGGTCAACGTAACAATAAAATATACCTTGATTGGTTTATGTAGTGCGTCTAAAGACAGTTTGAAAGTCCAAGTTTAGGACAATTTGATTTGACACACTTCCGATCAGTCTACAAGCCGCAGTTTCTTTGAAGGACGCAGCCTACTGCTATCATGTTTAGCATTTACTCTTAACTTCTGGAGTTAGGACATATTTGTGAAAACCACAAATATGTTTAACGAACCATTTTCACAACTTAGAATACAAATATAAATCGTACATTTCAAAACCAACATACAATCTTTCATAATAATTTGTGACTTTTTTTGCATAAAAGCCTCTGGCGTTTTTTGTGCAGCTATTTACAGAACAATGTAATGCCTCACATATGTTTAACAAACCAAGTTTATGACTTAGGATGCAAATAGAAATTGTAAATTTCAAAACCTTTGTAAACTCTTATCCCACAAAAAAGTGATTTAACACTATCTACATGAAATGCAGGCGGCTGCCTCCAGCTGGAAAAAGAGCTCCACTGCAGGCTCCACATTCATCAATCGCCACATTGTTTTATCCCACAAAACCAGACAAACTCTGACACAAGACACAACACTAGACCACTACACACAAAATAAACTGTCAAAATACACTAAATATCACAAATCACTGAAATCTCAAAACTTACTATCGCCATCTCTGTCTCTTTTTGTATCCGCCGTCAATCTCACAAATTTTCCCATAGTAACCAAATGCTGCGTTTTCCAATTCTGATTGTTGATTGATTGACGTTGTCTTTCCACCAATAGGACAGGGGTCGTCGTGTTTTGTTTTGTTTTTGTTTTTTTTGTCTGCTCATTTTTCTGGTATCTATAAGGCGCACACACACCAAACGTGACGAAAATATTCAGAAAATAGTATAGTGTAAATACTATATCATATGGCCTATTAACAGTATTTAAACTGATATATAGTTTGAGGTCCCCTCTTTCTACAAAAAGCGACGCATCAATGCTACCTTTTGCTGCTACGCCATGTTTAGTTGGTGGCGTAATTTTGACGCGCCGGCACGTTAATAGACTCCAGAGGGTTAATTAGGCTATCGTTGTGTAATATCTAACATTTAATTGATAATAAGATATTTTTAATTTAGAAGAAACGTAGAAATGGGAACCTGTAACCCTCTGTACGCTTCTGCTTTCCAGTGATCCTGCGACTCAGCTCCAGCGCCTGATGCAGAGGGACGGCCTGACCCAGGAGCAGGCCGAGCAGCGCGTAGCTGCACAGATGCCACTCAATGAGAAGCGGGGCTTGGCCAACCACGTCATTGAAAACTCTGGCAGCCGAGAGGACACCCACAGGCAGGTCCTGCGGCTCCACACGAAGCTGGAGGACTCCATGGACTTCCTCTTAGTGAGGGTGATCGCCGTTGCCGCCACCGCCAGTTTAAGCGGAATACTGCTTTATGCAGCCAAGCTGCTGTTGTCCTAACGAAACAGACGAGGAGAAGGAGACAAGGTCCAGAATGTGAAGCTGCAATTAGAAAAACGGGGAAGGCTGGTCGAACGTACCGATGCGGTTTGCTGTGAAATTAGTTTCACAGCATCTACCACTAACAGCGCAGCAGTCTGGCGCTTTATTCTGACAGTTAACACAGACGTAGAAAAGCTCACTGACAAACAAGAATTTAGAGTGCAGTTTGTTCTGGCTTTACTCTGCATGACTAAACGGCGAACACGACAGAGTAGATACCGTTACTGTAAAAGTAGATTTTACAGAGAAAGCAGGACCACCAAAAAGTCATATTTACCCATTTTTTAATATGTTCAATTATTCAGATCAGACAGATGATTTTATCACCTGAAAATAAAACTGCCTTTTAATAGCTGCTACCTTTTATCTCCAGATTATAAATTATCGTTGTTTTGGCGCCAACTCACGTTATATTTTTAGCTAATTGTTGGTGCTAGGCCCCGTCGCAAGTGTGTGTTTTTTTTTTTTTAAGTCTTAAGTTTAAATCGCATTAAAAAGCAAAGAAACATGATAGTATATTCGACAGAATGTAATTGACAATCGCACGTTTTTTTTTGTTTCACCGGGAACAGTAGGAATGCACAGATTTCACATTTATCACTGTATTTTCTCATACTTTTTGTGTTCTCTGTTGAAATACTTTAATGTTGTTCTATTTGCACACTTGTAACTAAAATTTTTGAAACTGATATGTGTAACTTAAATATAACAGACCACACCACTGTAAAATCTGTCGGTGCATTTGTTTGTCCTTTTCTTTGGAATAAATATAGTATATATTAATATGTAGTATGAATGCTGAACATCTGTACTATGCATGAACCTGAAGCCGCTGTTTTCCTTCCCACAGCTACAATTGGCAGTACTAAAATTAAAATTAAAAATAACTTTTAATCAATTAAGACTGCATATACCTTAGTACCTAGGGCTAAACTAGCATTTTGTATATTAAAGTAAAAAAAACTGAAGTGAGAAAATGTTTGACAGTCAAACTATAAGCCAATGGCTAAGAACTATCCCAAAAATGTCATTTTGAACATTTTCACAATAATAATTATATTTGGTAAGACTATGATTGCACAAACTTTCAAAATAATTAGAGTTAAGATTGTAGCTGCTATCACATATATATGTGTGGATGGACGAGAAGAATGAGAATCAAACCGGCAACTACTGCTTTAAGGTCTGTTGCCTTTGTTTAAGGCACTTTTGCTCCATCACTGAGCCGCATAAGCTGTCCTTGTTTTATAAGATGGCCAACTCAATAACAGATAATTATGTAATAAGGGAGATGATCATGTTATGTTATTTCATTTATGGTAAAGGTGCAGAAAAATGGAAGCATTGCTATCAATTTGGGTGCTGATCAGAAAAGGATATTTATTCTGTGAATTATTTTCCTACAAGCTGCTATTAAGTTCAAATGGACTTTTGTCTACTGTTTACACACACACACACACTTTGGGTATCTAGTCTCAATTCAAAGAAAAGGTAGAATGTATCACATACGTAACTAGAAAAAGTATTTTACAAATATAGAATTTACATTAGGCCGTAATTTGTTGTTTGTTCAAGTTAGAAAAACCTTCGTTGAGGTCTAAATGGAGAGTTCTTCTACTTGTGCGGACTCCTTCGATTGAGATGAGCGAGATGATGTTTTTTTTTAAACATTTTTGCAACTTATTTATGTAACTAATTGAATAAATATTAGTAATAATTAGAAGAGATAAGCTGGGATGCTACTGTAATATTGGCAAGCTCTTTTTAAAGTTTTTACATGTTTGTGACATTCATGATTCAAAATCCTTCAGAAGATTTCACTGGAGGACCTCTGCTCTTATTGCAGCATTACTAAAACAAGTCTAATTTTTAGTTAAGCTACAAATGTTTTAAACAAAGTCTTAACTTGAAATTGAGAACCTAGTAATGAACGTCTTTAAAGACCAGTGGTAAAAAGAATTGAATGCTGGCCAAAACTGAATAATCCAAACTATTCTGTTTTATTTTACAAAAGTCAACAATGTAATGGCTTGTAAAGTTTTGCTCTCCTTTTGTTTGTTTTTTGATTGTGATTCTTCTGTAAAATCCACCCGTTGTTTTTTAATTGCACATTCTGTATAAAAGCAACGACGGTAACCTCATCAGAGCTGCGTAGATTCCACTTGACAAATTAGTTGATCTCTTTTACATAAAGCGCACCAACCTTCAGTCAACTTTTATTCGCGTGAAGGACAATTCCGGTAATTGTTTCCAACAGTAGAACATGTAAGGGAAGCACACAACTGAATTTAGTAGACACTTATGAGTGATGTCCTTGACGTCGTCCACATTGAGAGTCTAGCTATGAAAATTCAGGCCCACAGGCAGGTACACTTGCATCATCTCTGGCAGAGCGAATCAACCAGTCCATGTGGTTCATTTGGCTCCATCTGAAGCCATCTTTGGTCTGCTTGCTGTTTTTAATCACGATGCTGCGACATTAATGCAAGCTGACTTGGGATGAGGCATGCGGGGGCAGTCATCTAAGCTCAGACACATACAGAGAAGACGAAAATCACATGGCTGTATAAATCACACATTCCACAAACAAGCCCTTTTTAACAATTGCAATTATTATCATTACAATGCAAACACACACATACATTTAATTTCATATTTATCTTTCTTTTTGCTTCTTTGCTTTTTACCGCTTGACAGCTTTCAGTCACCAGTGCCGTCAACCACCAAGTCCTAACATTTCCGCCTACTCAAACATAGTGAACGTGATCGATTTGGATTCTATATTTCCAACTTCACCTAAAACTTGAGACAAACTCTTCAATAGGAACTAATTCAAGCATCTCTGATCTGAAGCCACTTATTTGTGCTTCAATGTCTTTCCATCTTCCTCCCTCACCAGCCGATCCCACCCGTTACCACTTAGTAAATAACCGACAGGTCTGATACTCGTTTTATTAGTGATCAATTTCAAGCACGACAGGCCTGATGATATTGGTCAAAGTTGGTACACATTAACCACTTTGTGCTCAAATATTGTTATTGTTATAAATATACATTCCATAGCTTAAAAGTCTAATAGAGGTGGACTTACCCATACCTGTATGCCCCCTCTACTACTCTCTCTGTACTTCCCGCTGTCTCTTCACTGTCACTGACTAGGAATTTTTTGATATAACTGTAATATTGTGCCTACTTTGTAAGTCGCTTTTGATAAAAGCGTCTGCTAAATTCATAAACATAAACAGACTTCAGTAATTAGATCAGGAAGCACAATTCATGTCCTCATGGGCTTTTATTGTCCTCCGAACATAACAAACCTGAAAAAAATGAAATTCCAGCAAAAGGATCCTCCAGAAATCCAAACAAAACCATTTAATCTGAGCAGGAGTTAGATGTGTAAGTACTGGAAAGAGTCAGAAACTTCCTCAAAGATGCAAGAATTGAAACACACGGCTGCTCAGATCATGGTTTCTGACCCTTACCCATCCTGGAGTAAAAGAAAGTTCAGCCTGTATCCAAGAATTGGGTTCCAGAGGCCAAACTGTGTGTTTAAGTAGATCTATGTTTATCTAATTAGTAGCAACTAACCTTAAACAGCAACATCTTTCCTAACAGTAAGGGGACATTTCACCAAAAACACACCAACAAGTGAGGCTTGGTTTGTGCCAAAACTGTAAAAACAAAAGAAAACTTTAAACATACCATTTGTGAAGCTTAACCAAGAACCTAAGGATAAAAAAATATATATCCACGTATAGTGAGATGGAGTATTTGTTCACACTTGCCAGATGCTGTCAAACTCTATGCAGCACAGATGTGAATCAATTCTTAGAAAAAGCATTTGCACAGTTAAGTATTAGTACTTTCAAAGAAATGCTAAATCTTTTAAGAATTGTTTAGCTTTGCAATAAATGTAGGCAAAAAGTTGACTTAATTTTTTGACATCTTTATATTTCTTTTAAGAAAAGTAAATGCGATAATTCAACACTTCAGTAGGAACAAATCAAATAGATTTTTAATGATGTTTTGATATAGAGTGGAAGCTGGCAGCATTCACAATGCATCTCCATGTATAGGAATAAAAGCTGTTATAGGCATGTTTAGGTTTTACCTACCATTTTCTTAACAAACTGCTGTTATTTTAACTGTAATACATCCTCATCCCATCCTAGTGATTTACACGCTTGATCAAGCAGCCAGCTGCTCATCCATCTCCTGCTCAGACAAAGACTATAAACAGGGCGTGAAAAGCCAGACTATATTTATGCACCAGCAAGTGCGACCGCTTTAGGGAAAGATGGGCTGTGATCCCTAAGCCTGAATATAAAGTGAGTTTAACTCTAAAGGTGTTGAGATAAGAGGAAGGGGAAACTTTAGTTTTATTGCAACGCTGTGTAGAAGACGTCCCGCTGTTTTAGAGTCTGTAATGGCCCTTTTCTCAGAACAAACCAAATAATTTACTGAAGGCAGGGGGTAAATGCACGCATAATGTCACTGTCATGTTCAGAGAGTTAGCTTATGGCACCATATGGCGTCGACATTTTGTAATCTCTTGTCTGAGTGGTTTTTCATCATCTCTCATGCTTATATTACTGCAATAGGAAGCCCAGACAAAATATGGAATGTATCTTTGTATTTTATCCAAAAGCTACAGCATTAACTAATTAACGTACTTTAGAAAGATAAATTAAAGAGGGGTACTTCAAGAGACCACCGTAGTGTTTTATGAGTTGTTAGATTCAAAGACAGTGATTTCTCTCACAGATTGGAGTATTTGCAGTCTGTTTCACTGGCAGGAGATCTGTAGGTCTGGCTGTAGTGTGGCCGAATTCGGTCTAATTAGTGAACAGTTTTAGTTTATCTAGTCTAACATGGTTAAATACTGTGCTCACTGGACTTTAAACAGGATCTTAGTTAATAAATGAAACAAAAAAATTAACTATAGTTACATACTTACCCATACATAAAGTTGAGCAGTGAAGTTTTATTTAGGCATGCCAATGGAAATGAGTCTTGTTAGTCTGGAAGGGAAGAATAAGTATTATCTGATCATAACAGAAGACTCTTGGTTTGCTTGGAAAGTTTTTAAATTGAGACTGATCATATAAAGAAAGGTATGGATTCCAGAATGAAAAGGAGACCATCAAATCCAGTAGACAAAGAACATAATATAGGGATGGTGTGTGTATCTGAAGAACTAGGATTACTACAATCTGGACACAATTTCCTCGTAATTCGGCTATTCTGACTAGGACTGCAGTTGGAAACAAAATCTTCGTGGTTCAACTGAAGTCCTGTCTACTGAATCCTCGACACCCGTGATACTCTACACTATAATTTAGACAGTGTGCAATGACCCAGACATTTTCATTATCCGTCATTGTGACGCGACGCTTCAGCGTTGCCATTTAGTACGGATGTAAACATAACTAAAACTCACAAGATGAAACAAAGTAGTGAGTTTACTAGGATGGGATGAGACAAGACTTGCAATCAAACTTGCAAGCAAACTTCAACAATGACATTTCCTCATTCGTATTGCATTTTTCTATAAAGGTGATGTCTGTCTTTTTCTGATTTCTTTTTATATCTTTTTAAATTGCTGTATATTTACCCTTTCCAATTTGTTATGGAAAATATGCACTGGGATTTTGATGTGTCTTAATTTATATTTAGATATTCAGCTATCAGTTGTTATAACAAAGCTTTCATGTGTTTCAGGCTCTGAACAACATGCATGACTAACATGTTGTCACTCCGTCCCCATTTATGATTGGTACTAGAAACATGAAATCCTGCCAAAAACAAGGTGTACTATTGTATCTGACTTCATCAGGCAAGACAATGATGGCAGCAAAGCAACTTTAACGAGAAATGTTTTATTGTCGCGGGATCTTGTACGACAGGCTCTTCTAACACCCGTATTATTTCTTAAGTTGTGTTATATTAGGAAATAGGTTTTGTTGATAACAACACAGGGACAGAAATAAGTAAAATATACTTTGGTAGAAGTCTCAAATGTAATTAAATGAAACAAAACATGTTTCACTGGATAAAATTAAAGGCATGTATTTCTGTAACAGAATACCGGTGAAAAGTAAAATTGACAGTGGATAAAGACATTTTTTTAGTCTTTCCATCTTTCCTTGCACTTTACTTTTACTGGCAATTGATGAAATGAAAAAAAATAATTTGACAACTTGGGAAGAGGAAGTTTAGGTTTCAGATCCTACTTACCTAAGTTCAGAAGTACCTGTTGGAAAAAATTCAAAAGTCTTATGCTTGTACATGTACTTTGGATATTTCATATGCAGTGCATCAGTAAGTCCGAAAACAATGTGGATGGCCTGTGGCCGCATCTCAACATTCATCACAATGCTTCCTTCCAAGATGATTCCTACTGAGGAAGCACTGCGCTGAAGGGACTGGATGTGTTGATCTATTCATAGCAGAGGATCCCCACTTGTCATCATCTGTGTTGTTTTGTTGTTGTTTTTGCATTGTTCTGTGCTATTAGTTATTGTTTGTAGTTTTATTAGTTTCATCTTGTTTATCTTGTACCTCCTTTCTCTTTTGTTCTATTTTCCTTCCCCTGTCCTTTGTCTCTCTCCCTCTCTCTCTCTGTGTTTTCCTTCAGCTTGAGTTCCCTCATTATCACTCACACCTGTTTCGAATTATCTGTTCCTCTTCTCCAATGCTCCAGCTCCTGCTCCTCAACATTTAAGCCTGGTTCCCTCATTCACTCACCGCTGGATTGTACATTACCTCTCGTTGTAGCTCTGTTCTCCTTCCGCGTTCCAGTCCTCATCTCTCCCAGCAAGTTCCCCCTTTTGCTTGCCTGGTTCTCTGTGCTGGTCTCTCTCCCCTTTCGTGTCCTTGTCTGTAATGCCTGTCTTTGTCTGTGAGTTCAACTGCACCAGAACGCACTGCTAGTTTCTGGATATTACTTTTATTTGCAGAATCTGCAGAACTTAACAGAGAAGCTCTCGTAGAATCCTGCCAGTCCATGAGTATCTAGGTTGTCAGCAGCTACATAAAACAGTTCCTTTCACACTTGCACCCAAGGCCTTTACATAAGCCCCTTTTCCACCAGTGCTGGTTCGGCGCTGGAGCCAGAGTTAGCACCGCTTCTTTGTGTTTCCACTGACCAAACTGATTCCAAAGTGGTGCTAAACTGGTGCTTACCTTGTACCAACTCTTTCTGGGGCCAGAGAAAAGAAACGGTTCGACGTGATGATGGACAGGGGGAGGGGCTAAGGAACAACTAATAGCCAGTAAACAGGTAAAGAGTGGCAGTTTTTAAACAACACTGGAGTTGCTTGTGCAACAAAAGAAACAAAATTGACCTGAAGTCAAAGCAGCAGTAGTCAGTGGAGGAGACAAACTTCCTGCTTACAGTGTGGTCCTCCACCGAAATGAAAAAATAACTTGAAGGGGCTTCAAGGACCAATACATCCAGTGAGAGATGACTGTGGGAGGGTATGAGCGCAGTGGGTGAGAAAATTATTAACAAGCTTAAAAAGTGTTATTGTGGTCTTGTGGCGGTTGGATTTGGGTCTAAATCTACTGGGTAATGGTGACGTACTCATACACATGGAGCGACAAAATTATATAGCTTTCCCGCTAGCACCAGTGTGTGGAAAAACAAACGGTTCTTTGTCGGTTCGCACTTGGAACCAGCCGCGAACCGGTTCAAGCACCAGCACGGAACCAGCCCTTGGTGGAAAAGGGGTAATAAGACAAATTAGATCATGTATAAGTGGATCCAGCACTTTAGCTCTCTTTTTTATAGTTGCTAAGGAACCATCTTTGCTGCAAAATGTCTTTATGTTAGTCTTTGACACAGCAGTGCTCACCTGTTTCACAATGGACCCCTCTAAGAATCATACTCCTTAAGAATCAGCTTCACCCCTATGATGCAGCAATGGCTCTGAAAACTGATATATATCACAAAGCTGTTTGTTAATTTCCTGTACACAGTGCTCAGGAATGTGGATGATGGTGTGCATCTTTAAAAAAAAGTGCAGCCAAGTTGTTCTCCAACTGCTTTTCCAAATCATGAAGATCTATCTCGTAGGCTTCTTCACTGATATTATCTATCTCCCCCATGTCTTCAGTTGACATTTGCTCATTGCTTTCTTTGTCTTCATCACTTATGTCAACATTAACTATTTCTTTCTTAAACATCTTCCAGTGGTCTTCTCTATGAGCTTTATTTTTATGTGCATTGAAAGTTGAACACTCACTATTCTCAAATCTACAGCCTACATATGGACACTTAACCTTTTGTTTAACTTTCAAGTGTGCGCTTTGGAGGTGGGTGAAAAATTCAGTTTCAGAGCAGGGATCAATGAATTCACAGAACTGACAGTGGAATTTTGACAGCTTCATGTTCTCCTGGTTGTTCCTCTTGAGTTTTAGAGTGTACAGGACATATGCGCACTTTAAGGCTGTTCAAAGACTTGAATGTTCACAAACAATCCCGGTGCAAACAACGAAAGGATACTGTCTTTGTGAAATGTCCATGTTTAACAGGTAGTGTTTAAATAGCTCCGCCCTCTTCCCCCGCTAATAAAACAACAACATTTACACTTCCACTCCATCTTCAGGTAGCTAAAGCTACATTACCTAAAGACAAAGCAGCCAACAGTGTAAAGCTTCTTAAAGGAAGTACACTTTTAAATGGTCTTGAACACAATAGCCAACAAGCTAACATTAGCTAAACCACAACTTGAACTTCAGGAGGCATGGCAGCTAAGAGTGGGTCAAATGGCCAACTAACAAAGAATAAATCCAAGAAATTAAAGCTAATCAGCTAACTAAAAATGTGGGCTTGTGTGCACCAACTTACCAGCATCTCACCTGAACTTTAGCTGTCTGGAAGCAACCAACCAAAATAATTTCAGTGTCACATTTAAAGCTTCTATATGTAAAGAAACCCTGCTGAACAGTCAATTGTGTGACTGAGTATTAATTACCTGGACACCGCGACTCAAAGTGTACTCAAAGGCTGGCACAATGACCGGGCGGACTCCGTACTCAATGTCATACAGTAGAATCTGCTTTAACAAAGCAGGAATTAACCACGACGTTAGCTGGTTCTTGACTGAGCTAATGATAGGTAGCTGCCTCAGGTGTCCAACTCTGATTTGCATTTGCTGTCTAGGAGCGACATAACTGGCATTACTGGCGCTAGCTAACGTTACCACTAAATACATAACCTGATATACTGCTAGCTAAATTAACTCAGCTAGAAATAAAGACTGCAATGGCATTCAACCAGCGCTAGGTTACCGTTTAGTGCTGAACTCGACTTCAATGTTCATGAACAACTTACTTTCTGGAACGTCTTCTGTTCTGTCTCCAGATTAATGCCACTCTATCCAAAGTCAAAAATGGTATGAACTAGATTTTTGGCGGTTGTATGAGTGACATGAGTGTGTTGGTAAAAGACAAAACTTGATTATATTAGTTGTTTCAAGTCAAACAAATCATTCCAATAACACAGGCCATTAAAAAGTACAGCGTACTCACAATTTCATTAATGTAAAGAAATGACATATTTGTTTTAATACAAACTCAGTTTTTTGAGGAGACTCTACTGATTAGACTTAAACACAATTACAATAAGAAAGGACATGAAAAAAGTTAAGCTTAATCCGAATTAACAATTAATGTCCCTAAATTGGACACATTGAAAGGTATAGGAGAGTATCTTTTCAATAGAAAAATTTCAATGGGCAATCCCATGGAAAATCACAGCCAATCAAAAATGACCAATGGTGAAAAATAACTGGCTGTCAATGCGGAAATAAAATTTAGCGGTTTACGTATCTCACTAATGTCCCCTCCCACCCGACCCGAACAATGCACGCTTATGTATAAATTTGCGCAAGCGCAGATTGTTGTTTAGGAAGTAAAACAGGACGGACAAGAAGCATCATTTACCATTGAAGAGAGGTTCTCTCCGTACGGAAGCGAAAATGGAAGCTTGCAAGAGAAAAACCGTGTTCGATGTCGCTGAGAAAAAAAGACGTGCGCGCTGCCGATATCAGAGGGCGTTACTGGAGATGAGGTGGCGCATGCGCAGTGTTTCGAAAATGACAATGAGCTGAAGATCCTCTCTTATATCTTTAAGTAATATGACCTCAGCCTTTATGAGCTGAATCAAAGTCTGGGTTTACAGTGTACTATTAATTTCCTCTTTTAATTTTCCTACAGTCCCCAAAAAGATCAAATGTCAGATAATTTTTTTTAACTATCAAGGTGAATCTGGTATTTATTTAACTATAAAGCCAAAAAACATAGATTTTTTAGACCTGAATGCCTTCTTCATCTCAAATGCTGTAGAAAGGATTATAGGGCCAGTTTAACTTGATGTGTTCTTCCAGACATGTGTGAAGCTAGAACCTAGTGGTTTTCTCTTTAATCACTGTAATTTTGCCAGAATTAGAACTGCTCTGTCCCTTATTGTGGTAGATCAGGGGTGGGCGACTCCAGTCCTCAAGGACCGGTGTCCTACAAGTTTTAAATGTATCCCTGATCCAAACAGTTGCATTTAAATAATTCAGATCTATCTATCTATTAAATTTGGAAAAAGCCTGTTAACGAGCAAATTATTTGTTTCAGGTGTGTTGAAGCAGGGTTGCATCTAAAACCTGTAGGACAGCTACTCTCAAGGACCAGGGTTAGAAACCCCTGGCCTAATTGGAATAACGTTGATGGCCCCTTTATGCTGTGGGATGCCTTTCTTTAGGAAGGGGAGGTAAACCTGTCAAAAATAATGGATTGAGTTAAATTGAAGCCAATGATGGAAAATGTACCTTTACAATTCACACCTGTTTTATTTGAGCATTACATCTAATTTACTTTTTTTATTGTTTTACTTTTTTTATTTGAAGACTTGAGTTTTTTTCCAAACCAGTTCAAAACAAGAACAGATACAATGCATTCTTTCTCTCCCTTCATCCCAAAGCCCCAAATGTAGCTCGATGGCAACAAGTAGAATAAACTTGACGGAGAAACTAGAAGCAACTGCAGTGCTCTTGAACTCTGGCATCTAGTGTCATACTGGGGAAAGGGACACTCGCAGCGCTTCCATAGTCCAGTGTCAGGCTGCATCCACGAGGCCGCGGTGAGGAGAAGAGACAGGCACCACGCCAGCGGAGCATCTCCAACAACATGACTCAACCTGTCCTCATGCGTTAGCCCCGCTCAGTCAGGAACATGAGGGAACAAGGCCGTTGGTATTGAGTCACTGACACAGTGGACAAGGCCCTTATCAAGCATGATCACAGGCAGCGGTGGGAGGGGAAGACCCCTGCGCTATGTCACGTTATCTCAAGAAGAACAAGAAACGTGGGGTAATCCGCGCACAAACATATCTGCCATAATGCAAGGGGATTAATTCAGTGCATCTCCACTTTTACTAGGAAGTAGGTTCAGGTAACAGAAGTTTTTGGAGCGTCAAATGCTGTGTCTCTGTTGTTTATTCTAACCCCACTGTGGTCCCAAAATAGATCCCACTCTGGGTCAGATGATGGTATTGCTTTTTATGCTCCCTTGTAACCAAAGTTACTTAATGATATGTCTTTTTTTGTAAGGGTTTGTAAGAGAAGAAAGAAAAAAGACTATTTAAAAATATTTCAAACCCATCCGACCTAATACAGTTAAAAATAAAGTTGTATGTATATTTACAATTACAATTATAGACCCCTCAATGTCTAGCTCATCCATGGGTGCAATTTCTGCTTCTCCGAAGCTTCCATGTTCATCTGCTCATGTGGCTCTCCAGATTTCAACAGCCATTATTAATGAAGGGAGCAGGTTCTGTGCTTCAGAGAGAACGTGTGTTGTAAAACATCTGCATCAACCCAAGCTCTTAAGAGATTGTCACTATTAAGATTGAATGAAAGTGTTAAAAATGGGCAAAAGAGTCACTTAATAAGGAAGAAGCCATTAAAACCAGTACAAAAATGGTTGTAGTTTAAAAATGATATCAGCAACATGCTGTTTTTGAATACACGTCCTATCCCCCTAAATGTCACACAAGCACAACTTTATGTACATTTGTTTGTTTTTATTATTATCTATTTATTCCTTTAAACTATGTTACCTTCAATTTTTATGGAAATAACATCATTAGAAAAACTGTCCAAACAAAGGCTGAAATAAAGCTACAAGCCAAAACGTCCTATAAAAACAATCAAACTGACTTTATTTGCCATTTTTTATCTTAGTTTTTTTCCCTTCCAAATTATTGCATAATCAAAGTAAAATCTGCCTTGAAATACCAAACCTTTATTTATATACACCTGGTGACATCACATAAAGCGGATGAAAACCATTTAAAGTCAGTCAGTAGTTTTTTTTTGTTTTGCTTCTATTGCTTGACTGTCAAATAGACTAAAAATCATCCTTCTGACTTTGGAGGACATGGATTGGTTCATGTTTCAAAGGTACATCTTTAAAGTGTGCAGATACTTAACTTAAGCCAACCTAGAGAGAGAAAATCAACTAAAATAACAAAATAAAAGAGAATTTTGACCCCTATGAATATACACCTGAAATAGAAAACTAAGCCATGGATGGAAAAGCATCAACACCAAAGAAAAAAAAAAAAACAATTTATATTTTCCTTGTAAAGGTATTCTTCAAATGTTTGTAGAGCTTTTATCGGATTTGGAGTGGAATTACGTTTTCAGAGCTTTACTTTAAGGAGCTTGTTGTCTGAGGCTCTATCTGAAGTGGGCACCAAGGCGAGAGCTGCTGTGAGGATCTGTGATTAGGGATGCCATGACTCATTATATTTTCCCTGTAATTACAGCGTAACTGATGCAAAGTTGATCACAGACCTTTTTGCTTCTTCCCCATCTTGATAAAGATTCATAGTCATCAATTTTATTTATTTAATAATGTCTTGGAAAAGTATTTATTTATTCACATTTGAAAAAGTCTAACCACAAAAATCTGTGTCTTACTGACTTTTTATGTGATAAACCACTATGGAGTGGTGTGTAAGTTAAAGGAAATTTAATGTATGCATTTTTTAAAATATATATACTTTAAAATATATTTCTGTTCAATCTATGTATGTTTTAGAGAACTTTAGCTAAATCCTCTTTCCTAAATGGCTTAAGCTCAGTTAGATTGAATGGAGAGCATCAATAAACTTTAACATGCAGATATCTCCATAAATTCTGAATTACACCCAGATTTGGACTATGATTAACCTACTTTAAAGGTCAAATGTTTGATGATCTAAATCAATGTTATCAAATTGTTAGCATGTTCGCAGAGCTCTGACTGCATGCCAGTGAGTCAATTTAGACATTAATTTAAATGTGAAGGTGGGTTCAGGGTGATCTTCAGTATTAGTTTTAGTCCTTTTTAAATTTGGTCTCATCTGATCAAGGAACCTTTCTCTAGGCTCATCCACTTTGCCCTTCTCTTGCAGTCAGTCATATGCTCTTTATTTAAATTATTAAAGATCTATCCAAAACCCAGTGGGATAGATTTCATTTACTAAAATGATGAATAGAAATGCAAACCAAAGTTTTCAGGGTTTTATTTGTGAAACATTGTTAAAACTTGTATCCTTTCCCTTTCTGCTTCATCATTATGCATTACTTATTTTTCGCCTTTCTTACTAAAGTTTGCTGTTGTAACGTGACAAAATGTGAAAAGGTTCGAGGGGGCATAAACGCTTTTGCACAAAGCACTGTAGATCCTCTGGTCACTGTTGTCCCTTCTTAAAAACAGTGCTGCTGACATGTTTGCAAACTTCATCTTTCATAAGTGCGAGAGGCTTCCTGATGCACAGATCTTGCTGCTGCCTGGGGAAAGAGTTCAGCTAAAGTGTATGTTAACACTTACCATTTTATTTTTAGGATCCAAGGTGATACACTCTGGCTTGCGTTGACCCTTGAGATGACACATCTAAAAAAAAGACGGGGCGGCACAGCGGGGACAATTCTTTTCGACGCCAGCGGTTATCGACAACGAGCTGATGAGAGCAGCTTTTTTATTTCGGTATGTGGAGATTTAGTACAAAAAGTGAATGTCGTTGTAATATTTCTTTACAAAAGACTATCTAAGCCTGGCATGAATACAGTCTTTGTGTTGTTTCGTTTTTAGCGTTTAAATTGTTTTGTAACGTATCAGTATGAGAAACTGTAGACTGCTTTTAAGTCGTGTTAAACCCATATTAAGAAACAAATGTCACGATTTAGTGCATGCCAACACCAATAAAGCTGTTAAGGAGTGTGGGAAGGTGCCTCGCTCATTTCGTGGAAGGAAGCGTGCATTAGCATGAAGGGCAATTTGGCCCGACAGTTAAAACATCTATCTCTGACTTGGATCTCCCCCGGTGAGTTAAGTAGGAATCCTCAATATTAAAAAGAGCAAAGGGTCATTAACGTCACTTCAGACATTTCATGGGAGGCCGAGTCTCGTTTGAGACACTTAGAGGCGCACACGAACGCCACTGACCAAACGCTCTCACACACGCTTCCCTGTGAGGGTTCGCGAACGCTTTGCAGCAGCCTGATAAGACTTCCGCCTCAACAACTTTGCCCCTGAAAATGTCAGGATGTAGCTGTCTCTATTTCCTTACAGGGTGTGTGTGTAAATGAATAACTCAGAATTTTCTTTCTGAGTACCTTACTTGTACCTGAGATTACCTATATTAAGTCCACTCCTGAGACTAATATGGCAAATCCCCCCCAGCTTGTGCGCTATGAAAATAGATCCAGAGGAAATTCTTCAAATATCTGCAAAGCTCTGTGAAAGAGTGTAAATAAAAAAAAGCTTACTGCATCCCCCAGAAGAAAGCTTAACTTCAAATCTCTGTCTTGTTGCAATGAATGCATTACATGCACCATCGAGAAGGTCGACAGATTTCATCCGTTTGCTTTTAAGTCAAACAAATATTTATATGAGAGAAATATATGGATGAGTCGTCGTACATGATGGAAACATGATTTGAGCTCTGTTGTAGAAAATCTTAATGCACAGTTTGCAACCTTTAAATGGTTGAACAAAAAAACAGAACGAAATGGTCTACTCAAAGTCACGATTTAAATCCAGTTGAAATTGTTAATTTTGACTTTAAACAAACTTTATCCTTGAAAACCCTACTGCCAAAAAAAAACTTTCACAGCTATTTAAAAGACTGATTGCTTGTTCGTCAGACATATTTGGTGTTCACTTAGTGTGGCAGAACCAGATATTAGTTTTAAGGTGTAAATAATTCACATTGTACTAATTTACCCTTAATAAAATAAGTCATAAGTGAGACACATGGAAAAAAAACACTAAAATCATAGAAAGTGTGTAATAGGTCAAACATCTCTGTATAACAGTAAAACATTTTTTTTTTATTACATGCAACAATAATAATTTCTCCTTTTTATCTATTAATCCAAAAGAAACCTACAAAATTTCTTTAAGTAAGAAGCCAGAACTAATGTTTTCGCAGACGGAAATTGCTTGAAGTGTTTAATACTTGCAGTCTCTTGATGCCTGTTCACCCATGTCACTGAAAGACTTCAAGAAAACCAGCAGATGCTGCAGATGTTCAGGGCGCACTTGCACGCCAGGCTCTCTGCAGCCAGAGCTTGGCCTCTCCCACGACCGGGGGGATCCGTCTTTGATGTCGTGACATTTCTAATGTGACGATGTGCTCATACACCCTACAAGGAGAAAGCAGCCTGTGCTGGCCTTGCATTCTACTTGACCTCTGCCGATGCACAAGACCTCAATCTTAATTGTGTCTGGAGGAAATGTTGCTGTCCTAAGACAAGATTCAGTTTAGACCGAGAGGCGTTCTTTGTTTTAATGCAAACAGTTGAAGAGTTAACGATCAAGACAGTAGAAGTCATAGTTGTGATCCAACCCCGTTGTTTTAGGCTTACTCTTTTAATATATGCATTGCGATAAATGTAATTTTTTTCCCAGATCTTTAAACAAATCCCTAACTTTTCCCTTTTTCAACTTTTAACTTTGTGCTTCAGACAGTTTGGTGGCCCGTGTCAAAGGTGAATCTTGTCCAAAGAATTTTATGTTGTCCAAGAAGCTTTTGAGAAAATTGACAGTTTTAACAGTTCGTGTCCTGTAGCTGTTTTCTTGTCTCTGACAGTTGTGGTGCAGTCACGCCAGAGCCTCCATCACTTTGCAGCACAGATCTAAGCTTTGTTGTGATCTGTCCAAACACCCATCTCCTAACTTGCTCCCGCTGTATCTCCCTAACTTCCACACCCATTAAAGAAGCGAAAAGATCATATCATCTTTGATTGTGAATCACAATAATCTCATGCTTCATTTGGCATTTAACATAGCTCTGATGTCCTCTGTGTTGATAGCCTCTCGCTGTGCTGCTGAATGTCTTGTTGTGCGTAACATTTGGAGGGCTAAAGGCTGGTTTCACAGTTTAATGAGGAGATCAGAGAGTCTGATCGGTTAACCTGATGAGGTGAGTGACACTAACTGCATGTAATGTGAGTAAATGCAAAAGAAGCAGTTCTTTTTCTCTTTTTTTTTTGTTAACTAAAGTTTGTGTAAAAACAACAAATAATAATCACGGATAGTTTTTTAAAAGGGTTTTAAATCATTTATCATTTCATGGAAACAAAACATTTCGACTTCAGTTGCATGCATTGATCAACTAAATAAAGCTGCACAGTAAAATGATAAAATTGCACATCGTCATCAATCAATACATACATCATGTTATTAGAAACACTGTATAATTTACAAGATTGATAATATTGAATATTTGGATATATATTATATTCAATATTGAATATACAATTTATGCAATATGCCAAATAAAACATACAGCACCCTACACAGCCTTAAACTAAATTATTATTTACTTGACTTGGAAAAGCTACTGTAACTTTAAGGTGTTGGAGACGGGTGCTGGAATATAATGAAATGGTCAGGATGGTTTTAAGGAATTCCTGGTCCAAGAAAAGTTATGTCTGCAGAATGATAAACTTGTTTCTGTCATTCTGTCACAACTGCTTCTTATATCTACTCTTGTTTTGTGGTTCAAAGAAATTATCTGGACTTCTATATTTAATTTTTGATGTTGTGTCTGCATCGAAAGACAACAACTTTAACGTTCCAGATACTACACTAATAGCAACATAAGTCCCACAATAAAACATGGAAAGGTTTCTTTTGCATTAATAGTAATGCTGCAAACATATCATCTTTAATATGGCTATGAATGTGTGCAGTGAGTGTGGCTTGTGTAAAAAAATGTAAGTTTCTATTTAAACTTTTTAAAAAATCACCCATTTGTAATCAAAAGCCTACATTTGCAAGGTATGCTGTCACTTAATCAGAACATTTGAGAAGCCGTAACATTATTATGACAACGTTCACTTTCTTTTCTTTAGAAGTTTGTAAAATAATTCATATGTTTTGGGGGGTACCTTTAGTCTGTTGTAACAAGGTTTAAAAGACATTGTCCTGTCAGGTTGAGGGATTGAGGGAGACACGAACTTGAGGAGAGGTTGTGTATCATAGATATAGATAGGGTAGGGCTATAATTGCTAAAGCAGGCTTGAACTTCTTTTATCAATGCTTGCTTGAAGTTCCAGTTTTTAAATTGTGGTCCATGACTTCCTATTATCATGGGTCATAATTTAAGGGCCAACTTTAACATGGGAACATTAAGAGACCAGGACACTGAAGCAGCACATTTATCTATGGATGTAGCTATTAAAACGCATACAAGAACACAATGAAGAAAGTAAAGAAAATCTGCAGCATTTTTTTGTAAACAAATGCCGCTGCATTAACAGATAAATTCATTTCAAGGTTTCTACATCCTTATCAGGGGTACCATTTTGTAGGAGATGTAAAATTTGGCTTCGAATCATCACACTGAAATCCTTTTTTTAGACTGGCATTCAGACATCATAATCTCATCCTCATGTCCAATATTTGACAAATGTCTTGAGGCGGCACTTTCCCTCCACTGACGCAACATATTACCACACAGACAGCATGTTAAAGAAAAAAAAACTAACCTTAACATAAACCCAGAGAGCGTATTTACAAACACTGACGCCACAACGACTGTGTTATTTCCAGACTTGAATTTGACATGACAGCTAAGGAATGACAGCGCGGGTTCTCAGCGCTGTCACCGCAGTTACCGCGTGACAAATGTCCATAATGTTAGCAGCATAGGCACCCAGTGTGTGTTTACGTTGGATTGAAATAGATTAGCGACAACTACAGATCTGCAGCGAGCATCACTACATTACTTTAAAGACTGTGAAGCGGTAGCTGTGACATTAACCTCACTGCAAGGATGCCAAGTGGAAGTCAGGAAGTAAATGTCTGCGGCTGGGACCTTTCACCTCCGAGCCTCCTGTCCTGCTCATGCGTCAGTCCGCGTAGAGGATGAACCCCGAGAAGGTGCTGTATTTGTTGCTGTTGCCCCCGTGAGCTTTGCCCCCATCCAGTTTGATGAAAATCTCATCACCCGCATCCAGATGAAGTATGACACTGTTGCTGGCATAGTCATAACTCTGGTCTTGATCTTGGGCAATGGCACTGGCTCTGACCTGGAATATTAAGCAAGGAGAGTTGCAGCAAGAGGTTAGAGAAGGGAATTAGTCACTGAAGACCAGAATGCCTTTCTTGTCTATCGAACAGCAGAATCTGTAGATATGGCATCCAAAAAAGTATTTGCCCTCCAACAGATTTCTCATAGTTTGCTTTTTGTCAGTTTTATATGTTTCGAATTATCTATAAATAAGCAAATTTGGCCCTATCTGAAGAATCAATCTCTTTAGTTATGTGTTAAGCTATAATAATCAAATCATTTGCAAAGCTGTGTTCAGTATGACTTGGAACAAAAAGGTCAGATTACTGCCAGAACTTTTGAATCAGGAAATCATCGCCATGGAACTAGAACAAAAACAGTGTTGTTTTTTAATGACAGTATTTTATATATTTTGCAAAAGTGCCAACGCGTTTTCCGAAGAGAGTATGAAACCACCAGTTTAACATGTTTGTTGATAGGTTGTCAAATAAAACTCTAAATGGCTCAAAAAAGGATTGATTTATTATGCCTCGGTCAAAGTCTGGGCTTTCTGGTCTAGCTTAGATTTGAATCCAAACAAGATGTTGTGACTTTAAACTGGCTGTTTGTCATCTTGATTTCCTTTATTGCTGCCAAATCCGAACATTTCTGAAAAGAAGCGAGGTCTAAAGTTTCATTAGACTGACCTCAAAGGGGTTCGTCCCTTTATGCAAAACGTTTCCACAACCAGTTATGAGGTCCAATTATTCTTCTAGATGTAGGGCCTTATTGGGCTGTATTGGTTTTAGTAGCTATTTAACTTCAATAAACGATGTCATAATTCAAAAACCTCTTTCTGTATTTTCTCAGTTTAACTTAGTCTGATGTTAGTCTGAAGAATCTGTGAAGACATAAAAATTCAATATAATATATGAAAGGAAAACTTAGGGGAAAGTAAAAGTCTGAATTAAGAAGTTTGCCGTTGTGTGACTTTGTCCCCTCTGGTGAATATCGTGTTTTTAGTCTTATGATGTCTTATGACTCAGCTGAACGGGTCAGGCTTGACTCAGTCTGCCTGTGAGGAACAAAGTTAGCATATAACATCCGTTTCCCTCATCTTCTAGTCTTATGTCCTCGTTTTGTGGGGTGAAGCGCTAGAAAATGTCATGTTTTGTCACATATAAGTGTCATTTTGACAACCCTGGGTAATTACGGAGGGTGTTGGCTTGAGAACATCATCCTAATATCTGCTCGCCTGTCTGGGGGTAAGTTCCACAGCATGTATCTGCAGGAAGACAGATCCGCTCTAGAGGCTTTGCTTCCAGCTTTACCGCAACATGCATAAAAGTTTAATCCGTGCTCCGACAAAGATTGTGACGACAGGTTAGCCGAACCAAAAATAAAAACATTATCCTCTAACGGAGGTTTCGAAGAACAATTAAACATAAATCACGGTTTAAAGAACTAAGAAATATTATAAAATACAGAAACAGTAAATTAATAACAGCTAGCCCCTAAAGCAAAAGTTTTCACCTTTATCATGTTTTCAGTTGTTGAACATTTACTCAAGAAATCAAGGTTGCTGTGAAATAGTAAACAAAAACAGGACTTTTAAAGGATTATTTGTCATTTTTTAAGGCTTATGTCATGAAATCACATGTCATTGTAAGTTTGATCCTTGTTGTCCTCTTAATACTAAGATGACAATGATTTCAAAATATGCAGCTCATATGGTCCACCCAGATTTTTTCACTCAGTGTCTCCAGTGCTGATGTGTCATTTGTAGTTAGCATCATGCAATGCTCTGTTGATGAGTTACCTCTTTTGTTTCATTGTAATTAATTATTGAAAAAAAATTCTAGATTAGAATAACAAATCATACCTTTAGATCTGACAAGGAATTGAATAAAGTATTTGTTTGTGGGGACTAATCTTTTTGTTTGCTCTCACAAGGACTGATCTCATTTAACTGAGATTATCTCCCCGAAGAATGTGAATGCAATCAAGCCCCACGGTTAGAAAACACTGAAAACAAACCAATGTGACAGGCCCACATGAAAACAGTTTTGACATATCTGTTAGTGTGGAGGAAGAGTTTTATTTATTAGGAGCTGCTTTTGTTGCATGTCTTATAATATTTGGCTCTCTAAGGGCAAAAAGATAAACACCTTGAAACGGATGTGATCTTATTTGACAGCAAAAGGCATTTCCAGTGCCTTCTGTCTTCCTTTTTTTTACTTTGCAGCAGTGAATGCAATCCTGCGTTGTAAAATGAGTAACAACATTCCTGTTCTTCACAAATGTACTTTTAAGAATAGCTTAAATGTTTATTGTGTCGCTCCCTGTACACCCTGTTGCGTTCTGGAAGAGATATTTACAAGTGTCCCTGCTCAGATGAACGTGTTGTTTGGTTGGTGTCTTCGCCCGCAGCCGTTTTGGACATTACAAAATCACCCGTGAATTCAGCAAATATCATGAATCGATAATCAAACGCTTTGGCCCCGACAAGCAGCATGATAAGGCGTGATGGCACACCAAGACTCCATGAAGCTTGTTGTATTTTAAAGGGCAACAGCTTTGAACTAGCAACAACCATGGGCTATTTTCTGATGTGTGCTCAGCAGAGATAGGGCTGCTCTCCCTCCACTCATATGTAGTTGTACATCATCGCATGATGTGCAAAAATGCACCGAAATACAATCTGGCAGCATGCGTGTGTGGATTGTCATTACACCAGACTTTAACACCAGACTAAGTCTAAAATCATTGCACACATGAATACCCAATTAAGACTGCCTGCAAACTGCTTGCCCACAGTTTGAGGCCATCAAACTGTGGGTTGAAGGATTCAATGATTTAACTCTTTCAGCTACTCAGTTGTCATCTTGTACAATGGACCCCCAATTAGTCACTCTTTATTATTCGCAGATTTTATTTGTAGAGGATTTTTTTAAAATATTTGAAATACAAATTGCAGCTTGTGAAGTTTAAATCCAAACCCACTTGCCGTTCTATTAGTTGCCCTTTCCAAAGCAACCAATGTGGGAGTGCCATGCATTTTCCTTGGCAATGATTGACTGTACCCTTAAAATGTGAAAATAAGCAAGACTGCAGATATTAGCATCTGAGGTAGCAACAAGATGGTTCACAATAGGAACATTAATGCATATTAAGGTATATTCACTGTATGAATTAAATATTATTTAATATTACCTATTTACAGGCAGCCGTTATTCCCATACAGCGGACCATCATGAACCTCATGACCCTCGACTGGACTTGAGTACAAGCTACTTTGTTGGGCTGTAGTTTGTTATGAATTTCCAACTACTGGACCTTTTGTGTCCGTTCAGAAGAAAAAACTATGGAAATTGCAAGTAGTCATCTATCCATTAAAGTAGGCATCATGCATTCCAGGCTCTGTGTTAACAAGTGACAATTCTTTCATGAATGACTGCCTGCCTGCATAACCCCCTTCTTTTGAGCCTGTTTATGAATGTATTTTAAGTAAAAAATATATTCTCTCTTCATTACAAAATAGTTCAGGCTGTTCTGATTAAGGTATTCCTTAAAGATAAGATGTTCCCGTTGTCTTTGGATGTTTTTTTTAAATTATAATTATTGTAGTTCTTACATTGTAACAAATAACAGAGCAGCAAAAATATGTGGGACAAAACTCTCAGATGACATTTTTTGTCTATTTTTTAAGAACCAATTCTGACCCCTAAACGATGCCCGACGCAGTGATACCATGTCGTTCATTTCAAAAGCTGCTACAGATTTTTACCAACATTTCGATCATTACTGTCAATATGTTATTCTGGGCCACGCTTTACATTTGTAAATACAGTAAAAAATTATTCCTTAGACTATTAGTCACTAAACACATGGAAAAAGGTATAGTTAGATACCTGAAAGAGCTCCAGGTGAAACAAAACAAAGAACCTTACAGACAAAAACATGGAAACATCACCCAATGGTTAATAACTAATGTGACTGGTAAGTAGTTTAAGTGTGAGAATTTTAACTAGTAATCTGTCGGTTAAAATTTACACCACGCATCACTGGCTTCTACTGAAATGTTGACTATGAATGTGATGATATTGTTCCAGAGAATATTTCTGCAGTAAAAAGTATTTAACGCACTATTGTTAACACCAAACAATATTATTTTGCTGATTAATTGAACTTAAAGAGGTTGAGAGGTTAGTTAGCCTCTTGCTGTATGTCCTAGCCATAAACATGTGGTCATGGAGCTAAGTTGCAAGTGGAATGTTCCCGATTAGAGAAACAGATTGAGAGGTTTGGGTAGCTATGGATAAATTTTAATGGAATATTTTACAGTTTAACAGAGAAAAAATTTAAATGTATTGATTGTAAAACACCAAGAAGTCTAGACTGGACAAAAAAACATTGCAATAGGAGGCAAATATTAAAGAATTTACTCGACTATGAATTTGTTCCTGGACATGTAACAATTTCTTTTTGCCTAGAGTTGACATACGACAAAATTAATTAACACACATATTTGTTAAAAAAAGTTATTCTCATCCTCTCATCGTTTGAAAAAAAAACTAATCGCCATTTCATTAATTATTTATCAGAAACATCACCCACCACACCATTTTTGATTAGGTCTGCCCACATGCTGGTGCCGTCTCCGCCTCTCATCAGCACGTTGTAGATGAAAAAGTAGGTTCCTGGAATCTTACAGGTGAACTTTCCCGTCGCGCCCTCGTAGGTACCCCCGATGTTTGTCACCACATCATCGAATCGCAGAATGTCGTAGCCTTCTTGTGGGTTTCGTAGTCCTGCGTAAAACGCCACTCGTGGAGTGGTGTTGTAGGTGGTGGTGCTGACCGCCCCGAGGATCCCCGTCCGAACCATGTCTCCATTGTCCCCCGGCGGGCCCTTTGGACCAGGTGGACCGGATTCTCCAGGAGGTCCCCGAGGTCCAGGTTTGCCCGGACGCCCTGGTTTCCCCTGTGGGCCATTTGTGCTGTATGTGGGCAGCGAAGGGCCAATGCTGTGGTCGCTCAGGTCTTCCTCATTGTCCACCAGGAAGCCGCTGGTGGATGTGTCCGTTTGGACGCCCGTTTCGGTGGCGCCCGTGCTGGGTAAGGGGTCGCACACCATCCGGCAGGTACCCAGCATCTCGTAGTGGCTCACGCTGTTGTCTGTGCCGCCAGCACCCACAGAGCTGACGAGCACAGGGATGAGGACCACCAGAACCAGGACCAGCATGACCCCCACTGCAGCTGCCACCAGGGTCTTCCGCCCGATGCTCAGCCTGGGAAGGGGCTGCGCTGCCAGCCTGGAACTCTCGGGGGCGGAAATGGTGACTGTGGGGCGTGCGTCCACCCAGCAGAACACAGACACGAGGAGGATCTCCGATGGTGGAGATGATGCTCAGGGGGGAGAGCCGCCGTGAGTCTGCGGTTGTGTGACAGAGCTGAGCAAGAGTGGGGAGAGAGAAAGAGGAAGAGGAGGAAGGGACAAGAGTGAGCAAAAGGAGGGAAGGAAACAGAGAGGAGAGAGAGAGAAACAAGAATCAGCTTGGGGAGGATTTATGGGGTCCCTTTTCTACTGGTAGATGAGTAAAACTAAACACGATATGAAGAAAAACGATAATTCAGAAAGAAACTTAGAAGGTGCCTGCCAGTTGTGTTTGTTGGCAGGGTCTGAATGTTGATTAGGTTTGGGGGTGAGTTTTTGTTTGTATTAATCAGTTCCCAAATACCTATCAATTTTTTTCCCCATTTAGTTATGCTAAAATCACAAATATCACTGTGTTTCATTGTCATTAAATGAGTTTCACCTGAACAATGTATTGCCTAAGTAGAAATAGAAGGTGATGATATGTGGTGGTTTTAAAATTGTTTTTTTTTACAAATTAGATATATAAGAAATTCTTACAATTATATTCTAAATCCCCGTAATAAAAGCTGTATTCTTTACTCCATGAACTCTATTATGTGAAGTAAGCAACAACCACTGCTCTCAACAGGTTGACAAAACAATTAATCAGATCGATCAATCAGTCAATCAAAAACCCTTTATTTACCACAAAGGGAAATTAAATAGTCTTGCACGCAAATTTAGAACAGCGCAAAAAGAAAACCATGCACGTTTGCAGCCGTGTTTGAAGTTTGCTCCAAGTCAAATAAATTAAATGGCACCAAACATTTTCTATGACAGCATGTGACATGTTGTGTGTGGAGGAATGCTAACACTTTGCATCACCCTAAACATGTCGTGAAACACATTGGTGGCAGCATCATGCTGTCGGGATGCTGTGTCCCTGTTGTTGAAAGTAAAAACAAGGCGATCTTGTACTAAAAAAGAAAAAGAAACAAAACTGTGAAAGTCCACTAAAGACTTCCCACCACACGGGTGAAGGTTTGCCTTCTCGCCGAACCCAAAACATGCAGCTAAACCGGAGCTTGAATCGAATGCAGTCGAACTAAAACCTGAGCTGTTTTACAAAAAAGGGAGAGGAAACATGTTGTTCTATAGCTTTGAAAGGCATTGTGTGTTACATATATTTTATGGGTGAGAAATTGGGAGGATTATTACCGAATCTAAGCATTTTAAAGCTCTGTGAGGGTGCTCCATGCTTGAGGGGTCCCATAATTCAATTAGTTGTGAAAGATTTTCATTTGTTTAATGGTCTCATCCTGCGGCTGTTTCAGAGTTAAACATAAAAAGTGGTTTCCATTTTCACAATGCACCAAATGTCATCAGACTATGACATTTTCACACCGTAGATCGTCCAGGTTTGTGGTCTGAATTCATAAGAGAGACATGCCACTCTAAATGTTTGCCATATTAAAGTATTCACACCTAAATGTTGCACACAATTCAAATCACACTGGGAGCTTTACTTAATTTTACAAAAACCTTTACTACTTAAAATAAAATCTAAATTTCTCATATGAACATTTTTAGAGGCTGAACTAAACTAAAATGAATATTGTCATGAAAAGTAATTTTTTACTATGTGATGTTAAAAGGTTTACCTTGGGAATACTGAGCAAGTTAAACCATCTTGCCAAGGGATTTAATATGAAATCATAGCAGCTTTTGTTAACCTGGAATAAGCCTGACCCATAAATGTCTTTGTATGTACAAAAATTTGATCTGTTGTTTGAGTTATTTTTGCAACATCTGAATTAAATCCTAGATACGGCAATACTTTGTTTTAGACATTTTTACCTAAACATTTTACCTAAACAAAAAAAAATAAAAATCCTGATGTCTTATTGCATAACAGTTTATAGAAAATAACTATAATTGTCTTATGTTTTCCCTTAAAAGAGTTCCTGGAAACAGATAAAAGTGACGCATCTTACACAATAGCGTTTTATATCCCAACAAGAGTCCCTGCAGTGGGTTTAACAGCCAAATTAATTAGAAGCATGACAAAGCCATCTGGAGGCAATCCTTTACATTAAGTTCACATTTCTTTGTTAGAATTCCTGCTTTTAACTTGCTGGAAGTGATATTTCAATCAGAACTTTTTGCATCTGTCATTTTGGCACCCATGCAGGCTAAATTAGCGTGACAAGGGATATTTATAGCAGCTGAATTCTGCTCCAGGAGCTTCCCTTATGAATGCGGTCTCGCTGTCATGGCCTACCTGGACACTCACTAAACAATTGTTTTCATTATAACGAAGATTCAAGTGACAAATGGCAAGTAGACAAAGTCAGCATTCGGTTCTGGAGCATTTCGCAGATAATGACACGGCAACACCACGTCCCTCAAGACCAGGTGGATTCTTTTCAACTGGGTTAAAAGAACATGGAATATTGAAACTATGTGTGGATGCAATTAGAAGAGGATATAAATGGCTCCATAACTTTATGGGATATGGACTTAGGCCATTTGGGCTTCCAACTTTGTTCGGATTAAAAAGTTAGGAGACAGTGATTCTCAACTTATTCACAAGTAATGTACAATTGGATAAAAGACCAGTGGTGGTTCATATACATGTACCTGCATGCTATAAAAGTATAAGAAAATGTGAGAAATATCACTATTCCATTTTATTCGGATCCTTCCTGTTATCCAAAGGATAGAGGATTTATAGAAATTTAAACCCTGAACCCAATGTGCCAAATGTGAAATCAGTGTGCGAATGGTTTGTTTGATGGGTTTTAATCGGAGAAACACCCGAGAGCCCGGTAATAGTGGAGGATGAGCTTCACTGATCCTCAGCTTAGGTTGGTAAATCTATTGACAGAGTGGCTATCATTTTTTTGAGTCACAAATCTGGCCTGTAGCCTATAAAAGTCTAGCACGAACAAAGCCCTAACAACTCTGTTTTAATGTCTTGATTCATGTAGAGGGGACTGTAAAAATATAGAAGAGCAGAAGTTAAATTGTAGAGAAACATGTGGGAAAGTAGAAGCTCAATTTCCAGTGTATAGCATTTCCAGGGTGAGACTTGGTGGTGGCAGAATCCCCCTGTGGGTTGCTTTTTATCTGCAGAACCTGCACAAATGATTGAAGCTGAGGCCTTTGATGAGGCTAAGTGCAGGTAAATCATTAAAGACACCCTGGTAGAAACCACAACTAGTTTTGCTTTGAGTTGAACTGGGATATAGGTTTGCTTTGCTTTCCAGCAGGATAATCACTTCAAACATACAGTAAGAGCTTCAATGGAATGGCAGATTCAAATGCTAGACTGGGCGATTCAAACTAAGTCTAAATTCAAACTAGATCACGCACCAAGTCTTTATAAAAACTGCAGTTAACAGATGCTTTTCAACCAATTTCACACATCAGACGACGTTGGGGGAGACATGTTTTCTGTGTTTACTTCAAAAGCCGGTTCCTCAAAGACTATGGGAAGAAACTTGTGCCATCACAAACTGAATTTGAATTGCTCAGACAAAAGATTTTAGGAATTTTCTTTGCAAGACATTATACAGCTATTAGGTTGCTTACAAAAATTAACTGAAAAGTATGTAACATCTGTCTTGAGGGGTTCGGAGTAAATCACTCAATACACATTTCCTGCTTAAATTCTCTTTTTATGAACGTTTTTTTCTTAAGATGTCCACAAAACCCTCTATATGCAAACGTTACTGCCCTCATGTGGTTTTTGAACATACATATTTATTTGCTTCCCTCCAGCACGACATATACTTCTTCCTTTTTTTTCAGTACAAAAAAAAAAATCCACCTGCACACTTACCGAAGCAATGATGGCAGCCTGGCTCTCTGCAGGTGATGTTCATATATTCCCATAATTTCTTGTTAGCACTTGATACAGAAGTCAGTGCAAGCCAAAACAGGACACACATAATGACAGACTGATAATAACGATGGTTGGAGAATTTGCGGCTTGTATTTTCATTAAGAGATGGGGGATTTCTGATTTCATTTCAAAGAGTAGAGAAGAAAGATTGAAGACAGTAGTGATAATGGAGTTTTGTTCGCCTTCCACTTCACTACTTGCTCAGGGAAGATAAACTTATTAAATATTAAAACAAAAACAAAAAAAAACAGAAGGAACAGGGAGACTGCCAGATACAACAATGTGAAGTTATCAGATGGAAACTCAGAAAAAAACAACCATGCACATATGTACTCACAAATAAACACAATTAACCTAAACTGGAGTTTTTTTTCTGTGCAGGGAAATTGCACTCAGAGAGAGACAAAGCTTTTCTGGAGGTATTTGTTAATTGAATATACAGAGGCCGACTGCAGCTCGGACCCACCGCATTCTTGCTCAGAGGCAGCAAGGCTTGAAACCTGTGGCTCTATGCAGCCTGATAAACAGGATTCTGGTCCTGGATACTGATCAACCTACACAGAAATAACAATAAATAAGTGATAATTATCTTTTATTTTTTGAAAAACTGATTTGGGAAGGTGCGAGTTTGCCTTGTAACTGTTGAGTTGCCGGATGGGCCTCGTCTGTCTCTTTCGTTGTGTCCTTGTGCAACACACTTCACAAGCCTTGCATTCTGGTGGTGGTCAGAGGGCCGGGTGGCGCTGGTGCTTGGCAGTCTCGCTTCTGTCAGTCTGCCCCAGGGCAGCTGTTGCTACCTTACAGTAGCTTTCCATCACCAGTGTGTGAATGAATGTACTGTAAAGCACTTTGGGGGTCATGAGACTTGAGAAAGTGCTGTACAAGCCATTTACTATCTATTTTGAAATGTGAGATCATTTCTCTACAAAATACATGTTCCTAGGATGGATGTTTCAAAGTTTTCATTGTAAATTTAAGTTTAGTTCAGCGTCCTGTAAGTTAAGTGCAACTAAATAATATTAAATCTCCTTCATGCTCTTGGTGCCAGTAAGTGGTACGGAGTTGTACAGAAAACAGTCTAGAATGAAAATATTGGATTTAACTACATGGTGTAGCAGGTTTACCTCTGTGAGGCTTTCAGAGTTATCTTTCGTTCACCTTCTTCTCTTTGTAGTTGTGTTTAGTGTTTTGATTGGTTATAATACTTTTTAACTCTTCATTTTTTTTATTTTTGAGACCTTTTTGTGACCGTTTAAGCAAAGTCCTTCCCCTTCTGCAACAATCAAACTGAGAAAGATGATCTTTACTTCCTTTGCTTGGGTTTGTCATGATCACCATTGACTATTGGTTTTGTTTTCTCTGTGGTTTGTTAGTTAGATATACATATATGGTTTTGTCGCTGTGTTTTTCCACTTTGAGAAGCAGCAGACTTCTCTGCTTTTGCTATTTTTCCCACAATTTTTTTTCATCTCCATTTGACATTTATGAGTAAAAGACATGTTTGGCTTTTTCTTGGTTTGTGAAAGCCTTGTAAAAAAGGAAAGTAAATGTTCGGTTTTGTAGTAATTTCTTTTTTAAAAGACTGCATTTACCGTTTTATACCACACGATGGCGTTAAACTCAAGCTTATTTCTTTGTATAAAGAAGAAGGAAAGAAAGAAAGAAAGAAAGAAAGAAAGAAAGAAAGAAGCTGAAGCATTACAATGGGTTATCACAATCATCAAAAACAATCATCACTCAATTTTATTAATCACTGTTCCTCTTATTAATCAAGGACAACTTTAAACATATAGGTTTTTTTTTTTTAGAAGAACTCAGTGTTTCAGCTGATTTGCAGTTTTCTGGGAGTTTTGTTCCAGATTAAAACCCGAATGCTGCTTCTCCATGTTTGGTTCTGGGGATTGAGAGTAATCTGGAAGCTGAAGACCTGATTGGTTTGGAAGGTTGGTTTGACAATAACCGGTCTTTAATATATTGTGGAGCTACAGTATGACACTCCAGTGATTTTTATCCTCCAGAAGTATTTTAAAGTCTATGGTTATGTGATGTAATTTCCTAATTTTAGTGAGAATGTGAGCAGAATTGATCTGGATCAGCGGTCTGATTGACTTTTTAGGCGAACCTGTGAAGACACCGTTGAAGTAATTAATGACACTACAGCTAAATGCATGAATGAGTTTCCATTGACCTTGTTGGGACATGAGTTCTTTTTTCCTGTTCTTCAGGTAAAAAGAGAAATCCACCACAAACAACTACAAATTATGATTCATTTGGTCAGTATAACATTAGTTTGCCTTAACAGCAACTTATAATATCTGAGTTCTTTATTTTACAAATTTAAATTTTTTCATTTTCACCTAATATAATAATAAAAAGCAGCACACAAGGTCCACTGCAGATACAGTTCTGACAGCTTCCTGCAGCAGCAGCAGTCAGTCACATTGTCTTCTCGGAAGGACAGTGGGACAGTAAGGGAGGGTGCAGACCTCCCAGGTTGACCAGCAATACACATTCCAGCTAGTACTGAAGACGTGGCCTGATCTGTAACGCGAGAGCAGAGAAATCAGCAGGACTGCTTTGATGTCTGCATTCAGGATGCTGCGTTTCACTGACTTTGAAGACTCAGGAGCTGCTGTTAAAATACATGACATTGTGGTTATTCCCAGAAAGATCATAACAGTGTCTTTTTTAAAAATTCTTATTTAATATTTAGTTAAACACCGTCTTGTATAAAAGGAAGTCATATCAACTCCCTTTGTGTTTACTCAAGCTTCAAGCCGAGTGACTTCCTTGCTTCTTTCTTTTTGGACTCTTCCTTTTTAGGCAATTGACCGCTGCCTTGCAGTCTCTCTCGGGATTCTGTGGGAATTCCTTAGCTGGTTTGCTTGGCAGCTGGTTTTCAAAATTGAAATGTGTTTTGCCTCAGGAAGCTGGGACAGAAATAAATTCAGAAGATAACGTGCGGCGTTTGGCCACTGGCAGAAACGGGTTTGGAAATGTTTGAGTGCTACTATATTTAGGCATTGGGAGTGCTCTGTAAAATTGTCAATACACAAGTTTTTACTTTAATTGGGTCATACTAACGAATGAACAGGTTGTTTTCCCCCATATTCAGAGCATTTTAGATCTGGTTGTAGGTTTAGTGTTGTTGTTTGACTGGAATTTGTGTCTTAGCATCAAATCTCAGGGTAAAACATGTTTTCTTCAAGGGTATCTTCATATTTAGTTCCTTCAATCTTGCCATTGACTCTGAAGAGAAAGGGGTCGCAACATCATGATGGAAACATCACTGTGCCACTATGTGGCGAACTTTAAATGGGGTTTTACTGCTTTCTTACTGGTTTCTTGTAAAAATGACAAATAGGCTGCCTCTATCTCTTACTTCGCAGGTGTGTTCCTTGCTCTAGGAGCCAGCTGACCAGCTAGAGATATAATAATATAGCAAATGCAGAAATTACATGGAACTCCTGCAACAAAATTACACTAAAAGTGCATACAAAATAGAATACGTAGAATATATAGTTTTGCAAAAGATATGCTTTAAATTTTAATGTTCCTTAAGAATGAAAGAACATTTCCAATACGAGATGTTAGTTAAACATGACAGTTTTTGTCATATTTCGTCTCATTAGCTGCTCTGAATATGTATAATTTAGCTGGACTGAAGGTAAATAATGGTTGTTGGACCCTCAGAAATATTGTGAAATATTGTCTCTTCTGCCTGGATATTGAGCTGTTCAGCACGTGGTGACAGTCATGTGAAGGTCATACAGCAAGTGTTCTGTCAGAGGCCTATTGAATTTGTTGCAAGACGGACTGCTACTGGAGACCTTTCTTGGGTGGTATATGGAGTTAGGACAAGATTGAAGTTTTCCTTTGGGATTAATAAAGTGCTCTTAAATTTAAATGACCACGACACAACTTTCTGATTTTATTTCTTAAACTTTTTTTCCCTTACCACATATCAGTTATTAAAAATCACCTGAGTGGCAACTCTTTATCTTGCAAAGTAAGCTACATAAAAACACAAGTTTCATAATTTAGATTAATGATATAACCTCATGTCTCTTTATTCTTTATTGAATGTCCCTTCCCGTGAGTCACGGCTTCCACCTCGCGGTGGGAAGTAACAGAGTGAGGGTTTTAGTGATTATTCAGCGAACAGTGGCTGGAATGCTTCAGCAGAAGCACATTTCCCTTTTAGGACATGCGGATCTATTACGTAATTTAGGGAGCGCTTAGATCCAAAGCAAGCAAACTCCATGGTGTGGGAGTAGGCGGGGCTTAAACACAGACAGGCGCTACAGTTTACCAATCAGATACAAGTATCCCAGTCAACTCGCTCTGTGATTGGCCAGCTCGTTAGATGACGCTAAAAGTGTTAGTTTTTCCGCCTTCTTTACGTTCAAGGGACGGGACCAGTTGAAGTCTTCACGCTCGTGCCTTGAAAGAAGAAGGGGGAAAAAATTAAAAACAGTTGGCTGCCGTTTTTTAAGTTCTCCCAGGAGTTTCGGGGAGAACAAAAAACAGAAGTTTTCAGATATACTTATTGGATAAGACAACCCCCCCCCCCAAAAAACAGTCAAAATGCCGGTTTTCCACACGAAGACGATTGAAAGTATCCTGGAGCCGGTGGCTCAGCAGATATCCCATCTGGTGATAATGCACGAGGAAGGTGAAGTCGACGGGAAGGCTATCCCGGAACTGTTGGCTCCAGTTGCTGCCGTCCA
Organism: Orestias chungarensis; assembly: GCA_032876305.1. Taxonomy (NCBI): domain Eukaryota; kingdom Metazoa; phylum Chordata; class Actinopteri; order Cyprinodontiformes; family Cyprinodontidae; genus Orestias; species Orestias chungarensis. Next base: position 281,131 of record JAVLVB010000001.1, on the reverse strand, counting down.
GGCGGCCGTTAGCAACCTTGTTCGGGTAAGTTAACTTTTCTCCTCTCCCTGCTCCGCCCGTCCCTCCTTCGCTTTTGCCTACCTGTCTCTTTTACTCCTCCAAATTGAATTAAACGTTGGGGGTAAACGCTTCCATCAGCCGGGATGCTAATAAATCTCCACGATTTTCTCGCAAACCGCGACGGAGGAGATGTTCGCGGGATGGTAAAACCGTTTACCGACGTGGACAGAGTCGGGGCAAAGGGCAGCGACGCCCTTTTTTCCACCCTTCAAAGCTCGCCCTCCACTCCCCTCCCCTCCACTCCCCTCCCCTCCCCTGGAGCCGACTGCCATAGTCGTACGTGGGCACTGCCTCGACGTTTGACAGGCGCGGTCCTTGTATGAGCGGCACCCGGGCAAAACTCTCCATGCGCCACCTCGGACCCACCCACCCAAAAAAAAGGGGACAACACTAATTAAATGATAGTTATCTGGTTTTAGTAGGTTCGTTAATAACAAGTAACTCGGGAAAAACTAAATATTTAGTAGGTGTAATGAAATAATTGAAATTGTGAGAGCAAGACAAGTTTATTTATGCAATTATATATGATCAAGATTATTTTTGCCCTTTTTTTTGTAATTTGATTTCTTTTATGGTTTAAGTAAAAGTTGGTGTTTACAACTGTAAAATTAGACTATTGTCGGCTGATATTAAAATGTTTACGTATTGTGGGCTTCTCAACTTTAAAAAAAAGCTTTAAAAATGCCCAGTTTTTTACAAAACCTTTTTTTTAATTTTTTTTTTTTATGTAGACATATACATTTTCTCCCCCCCTGCTGGAAATATCACTAACTTCTTAGTCATCAGACATTTTCACACACTCCCACTTTTCAAGTACACCCCCTTTCAGCAGAGCAGCTGTGGTTCTTGGTATCTTTAGAGCGATTTGTAATTTGCCCTCCGTGGTGTTCTTCAGTATGACACTGGTATGCTATCACTGAAACCATGTAAGGAGATAATGGCATTTCCTTTTTTCGTCTTAAAAGACTAATGAAAAGGTTTTTCTCACTCCGTCTCGGTCTTGCTAAGGCAGAATGACACTGTGTAGGCATGACAAAATCAGAGGATCACTGTGGAAAAAGCAAATCATATTTTTACTTTTAGAAATGTATTTTTAACAAATTAGAAAATTTAATGAAAGGAGGGTGTTAATGACTCGCTGCTGAATAAGTAACAGGTCAGTAGTCTATAACTGTGTAAGCCTCAACATTGCTGTTCAACATTTTTGGCATCCAATATCTGTAGGACATAATCATCAAAGAGAATAGAAAACTGGTCTATCCTGTGGCATAATGGTAGAGCAGACTGACAAAAATATGAATGCTATAGTCCTTGAAGTAGCTGTCCCAGGCATGATGTTTTCTCCCTCTGCATGCTAAAAATCAAAGGTCACAAGTTATGTAAAGTATGTTAAAAAATAAATAAATAAAAACACTTCATATAATTACTCAAGGTGAAATTAATCTGTTTGCATTTTTCTTTTTGAATAAAGGCAATGCAGGTTTATTTCAGCAGTTTAGCGGTTTAATGGAAGTTTGTTCAAAATTAGAAGAGCATAGAAACTGAAGCTGCTTCTCCATGTTCGGTTCTTGTTCTGGGGATGCAGAGTAGACTAGAACCAGAAGACTTAAGCAATCTGGAAGGTTAACGCAACATCAAATCTTTAATATACTTTGGTGTTGAGTAGGAGTGTGTGCTATCTTATCGTTTATCGTTATTTTGATACATTTTTGGTCCCGTCCCTTTCATGATAAAATTTTGATATATCGTCACAATGATAAATTTGGATTAGTGATGTTTGAAGACTCCAAAAACATGCTGAATTGTTATTTTTACCTTCTTCAAACTTTTTTTTTCTTAATTTGAGCAATGATAACCTCAAAAAATATGATTGAATGCAGTTATCACAATTTAGCGTTTCTGGTGTGATTACGAAGACTATTTTTAAATGTTTTTTGTTTTTTTTCAAAAGCTGAATTTGTTTAATAATTATTTTGTCCTTTTTGTGATGATACCAAAATATATTGTGATATCATTTTTTTTTTACCATAAAGCCCTTCCCTAGTTTTGAGTAGGAATGCGTGAATATGAAAATTTGGGATATCTTCAATATCTGATATTTATATTATTGTCATTCCAAATAATCTGTATTTCCTGTTATTATAAATTTTGGTACCCTTTCAACGCTGTGAATAATTTGTCCTACAGCTGACAGCTTTTGTACTGCAGTTTCCGTCTCTACACACACAAAGACTATCCTGTGTTGCAAATGAATATATTTTAAATGACTTTAGTTTTCTAGTTATAGTGAGGAGTTGAGCGTCAGCTACTGCTGCCTGATAAATTTTTTTTTTTAGGCAGATGGGTGAAAACGCTGCTGCAGTAATCAATTCAAATAAATGCAAGAAGATCTTTCCAGCAGTCCTTTAATCCTAGAAAATTCTTCAAATTATGGAAGGCTGACCTTGTTTATGAAGCTAATAAATTACTGAAAATAAATGTCGTTTTCAAAGTGATTCTGTGTTGACAAACTATGCCTGTATATGCCTCACATGTCAAAAGCTGTTGATCATTTTTCTTTTTCTGTTTTCTCAAATGCTATCTCAAAATCCTTTAGTCTTGAGCTATTATTGTCCAATATTTATGCCTACACCCAAGCAGACTTCCTTTCTCTTTGAGGGCAAAGATTGGGTTGTAAGGTATTGCAACTACCTTTGTGATTGCTTAGAAATTTGCTTCAGTCCTAGGACCTGAAATCTTTAATCATGCAATTATGCGTTAGTTACACCTTTTTAGAGTTTTGAAGAAAGGTTTCTCACTGTTGAAAAATGCTGCTATAAGTTTTTGCTTTTAGCATGTATTTTACTTACATTTAGAAATTTTGAAATGCTGTTTAACCTTCTTAGTGTTCTTTTTCGTTTTTAAGACTTCCTTTAGTCATTTCAAAATCAAGAAACTATGGCATGTAGTCAAGTTTGCAGCAGATCTAAGTGAGAGGAAGTTTTATGTGGAGCTCTACTTTAAATCAATAATGTTTTGGTTAATGCAGTGTTGCAGGGACTGATAAAACCAGCCAGTCAGTGCAGCTTTCAATATAGAAACGGTGCTGGCCATGACACATGAAAATGTCCTCCTGAAAAGATGAAATGCACCAAACATTTTTTAATTATTGTCAGATGTTTATAACGGTGGCCTGAACCGCCGCAAGAGTCTGTAATTATTTCCAGTTGCTGTAGCAACATTACAACATGGATATTGTTATGAGATCATTGAAGATGTAATTGCTTTTGGTTTTAGTCCCTTGACTTGATAAACAGCCCAAGCTTAACAAAGAAGAGAAACACACGGTGGGATTTTTCTCTGTGACTTTTTCCAGTACTTTTTTTTGTTAGTTTGTTTACTTGACCTTTTTACAAAGATTTCTCTTTAAGGGATTCTATCTTTTGTAAGATTTTAGTGGAACATATTTTAAGCCTTGACAAATACTATATTTAGAATTTCTGCAAACGAGTTAAGAAAGACAACCTTCCCAAGATGAGGTGTAAATTTCCCTAACTTGGATATGCAGACTTAAAACTACAGCTTTGAAACAAGAACTGGAAGTTTTAATGGCCAAAAACTGGTTGTCTGTTCAACCAGAGAACGCCCAGTTGTGCTCGGCATGATTTATCGCCGGAACAATGAGGGAGACCTCAATTAGAGATGAATGTGAAGAAATTCCCACAAGCCAGGACGTAGCCCCCTACTTGGAGTCTGATCCTTTGAATAACAAAAAAACAAGAAACCTATGCTAGAAAGCTGTTGTGTTTGGGGCTAATGGAAGGAGGTCACAACATTTCTGTCTGACTGCTTACTGTGGGAAACTTCTGTGTACAGTGTGACACAGCCTTGTGCCAATGAGAAAAATGGCTTTTGAAGCAGCAACCTAATCTGGGAAAACCTTAAATTATAGTTAAACAGAAAACAGTTTTAATCTTTACAATCCTAACTGAAACACCTTAGTAATAGTGTAATCCTATGAGGATGACTATCTTTAAATCTCATGTTTTATGGAAAGCAAGGCAGAGAGGTGTCCTGGAGGTGTCCTGTTATGATTGATGGAAGAGAGTTTCTTGCTCCCAATCAGGCTTCGATGTCCGGTATCCTGCAACTTTAGAGGTTTCCCTGGGCCTGTACACCTAAATCAAATTGCTAAATCACCTCATCAGTATGCAGTTAGATTCTTTGGCTAGCAATCTGTTTATTGTACACCTGAAAGTCAGAGGATGAATGTATTGATTTTATTTAAAGTAACGGTTCACACTGGATGTGAAATTTCTTGGATAGAGAGTTCATTTATGTTTTTGGACTCCCTGTTGTCTGTAATTTTCTTTCATAGTAATTTTAAAGGGGACGAAACAAAGAATGCAGCGGGGTTTTCGTGACACGACACGTAGTTTATTTACGGGCTCTGCTGCAATATCGCTGCGATTGCAAAATATTGTGGTGTTTACATGCAAGACCGAAAATATGCCACAACTAGATGTGGATAGAAAAAAAAAACACGACTAGTAATGCATTCAGCGCAACACTCTTGTGACACAGCCAGTGCGTCGTAACTTCTTGAAAGTCTTAAATATTAAGGGAAATGCTGATGATTTAAAATGTGGAAGTATTCTTTCAGATTCTGTGGTTTGTTTTTTTTAAATGTCAAAAGATTATAATTGTAGTAATTTCCATAGATTTGTTTGTGGAAGCTAGTATGTCAGCAAATCTAACCAATGATGAGTGCTTTATTTGGCTTACGAAAGAACAATGTGTTTTTTTTGATGAAGGGAACCAAACAACCCTGCTTGCCACTTGATTACTTCATCTTGGAAACGGTCCAGTCCAAGTTGGGTGATTCCACTGAAGTAAAATCAGTTTCTGACATAAATCCCTTAGAGACATTATCCACCTGTAGTCACTTCTTTTTTTCTTCAGGAAGATGATTTGTCAGGATGCAGTGACTCTGAGAAGTGTGTTGAAAAGGAAGCTCAGGAAGCCCAAGTCAAGAAGGCCGGTCAGCTGTCTCCTCTACTTGGGACTTGATAGTGAGCCAGCTCTATGAAAAAACTCATTGCTTCGATTATTGATGGCCTGTCTGTGGCGGCTGATCCTGACGCGCTGAAATGCACCTGCGTTGGAATCCCATGTTAATGATTTCAAAGATAAACCCTTCCAAAATTCTTCTTAAAGGCTGGAATAAAAACTGTTGATTCTAAAAAAAACAACTAGTTCCTGTTTTTGAATATGAAAAACACCAATGTGTTATTGTGTAGATAGGTTATCAATCCTTTGATAATTATAGTCGTTTTATCAGCTAGTCAAAAACATACTTCCTTTACAGTCTGTCACATGACTATTTTAGTTCAGAATCTGAAACGAGACATTTTTATTTTCAAATTCTGTATGAAACCTGAACTAATAAGACGGTTCACAGAAATATTTGTTGTTAATCTTGTATTGAAGACTAAGATTTATGCTCTGGTGTCAGGTTTTTGCCTATTCAATTTCAGGTTCAGTGACCTTAAGCATCAGACTTAACACCATTTTTGCCAATTTGATCTGCTAGTTTGCATTGTTTATGAACCTAAAATGAATAAATCGGTTGTTGTACAACTTTGTAAATCTACCCTAAACTTTTTATCACTAAACTGAACTAAAGTATCTGCACTTAATCATATTTGTTAAATGTATTATCACTTTAATGAAATAAAGTAGTGGGAAGAAAGGAAGAAAAAAAAAACAATTCTGCAAATTTAGCGAATTTAAAAAAAATTATATTTTTAATTTAACATTATGGAGATAAATTACAGTTCTTATCGTGACAAGAAATGTATCATGTTAATGATAAATGATACGATAATGCACACCCTTGGCTGACAGACATCCTAAAACCTTAAAACCGCATAATTTAGTCATTGGAACGTTTTTTTAACATGACCTTAAAATCCAACATGGCTGTTTTATTGTAGTTTGAAACCACACACACGCAAAAAAAGTAGAATGTTTTTATCTAATAAATCTTTGAGAGACAGTACTTTGCATCCTGCTTTGGTGAAAATGCACAGAAAAACATTATTAGCTTGAAGTTCTGGTTGTACTAAGTCTTGGTCAGTGAGTTTAGGTTATGATATCAAACAGCTTCATGGCTGTAAACAACATTCTCGCCAACTGTAGCTTGTTTTTGGTTCCATTGCTACAACTTCAGTGTTATATAACTAGTTTAAAAAAATTAGTTCTCCACTGCTTTTACTTTTAGCAGGTTCTTGGTGGAACCAAAGTCAGCTTGGACGACTCTTCGAATGAGTCCTAAAGTTTTCTTGATTACTTGTAGCTGTGAATATATTTATACCCCAGTTTGAGAACCTTGGATTAAAAAAATTCTGCTTAATTCTCTTTCCATCTAGAATACAACAAAATCAGCATTTTGGTTCTTGGAGACTACTGGATATTACTCTGCCTCTCTCTAGCGCTTGACGAGCTGCTAAGCTCCTGCAACATGAGACTCTCGTGACATTCTCCCCCTCCGTGGCCGGAGCTGTTTTTGCCACTGCCAAGGAGGCCGCTTGATTTGTGTCTTTCATCACGTCGGACACAGCGAGTGGAGCTGCCGCTTCCAGAGCCAGATTAATAAATAACGTCTGACGGTGCCTGACAGACCTGTGATGAAGGCGTCCAGCCTCATTGTGACCTCTTGGCCGTCCATCCTCTTTATTAGTGCCTTGCTTACTTGGAAAAGCAAAATCCATCCTTATCCGCTGTTAACTACAATGCCTGCCATCATATAATGTGGTCACCATGAGCATCATGTTGAATCTTTCCAACATGTCAGTGTCGTCCTAGCAGCCTTGAAGTGGTCACAGTGGCCTTTATTCTCTACTTGGAGAGATGGCTGACGGTTAACAAAGCCCAGTCTGTTCCAGAAGAGCAGCCTCTCTATTAAACAACTTCACAACAACATAGAGTTTCTGCATATTGGCACTCTGGGGCTGTAAATGGACCGTCAGTGTTTGCAATCCAGGCACAAATGCTAAAAATGACACCGACAGCCGTTGATGCTGTGTGGCAGCTTGGAACAAGAGGATGAGTCTTTGAAAGTTTTTTTTTTTTTTTTTTCTAAAAGAAGAAGGTGGAAGTGAACAGCTGCCTTTTTTTGGTTCTATTCCAGGAAGGTGGTATTTTGGTGCGGTTAGGGTGCCATCTTACATTAAGTCTGTCTCTTCTCTTAAACTTTCCCGTCTTCTTTAATTATTTATACTTCTTCAAATTGAAATTACACTTTTTCTGGCAACAACTCTTATCGTTTGAAAATATCATGCTCGGATGTGGAGAAGTATCAATACAGTCACCTTCTTTTGGTATTTCGAGTACACGGCCCAGAAACATGATGGAGGCTCAGAATAGCAGAAAGCTTTGCACGCTGCTTGACAACAACGGCTAAAAATTAAAATCCTATTGGGCCGTCACAACTGCTGACAGTTTTAGCCCTTCAGACAACAGTAAGTGGCTGCGAAGGAAAGAGGAAAAGGAAGACAATGATGACCTGTTGAAAAGCCTCAGATAAGCTGAGTTTCAGAGGGTCCTGCATGAGGCTTTTGGGAGAACATGAGTCAGTAACACGGCTTGTTTTAAGCCCCTGTATTTCAAGTTGTTGTTTTTTTTTCTGCTGTCTACAATTCAATCCATGTCTGAACGTCACTGGATCTTGTGTACATTTTGAAGTCCTGGCTCAGTTTTGTAAAGAAGAAAGTGCAAGCTTTCTATTCAAAGGTTTCAGCTTTTTTTTTTTTTACTTTTCACTGTAGAGCTTAACAATCTATTGCCTAAAACCAAAAATCGCGATCTCAGGCAACACAATTATGGGATCATCAAAGCTGCGTTTTATTTTCGGTCCTCCAATTATTTGGTTAATAATAATAATAATAATAATTTCGTCAATAATTTCACATCTATGACCAAGGGCGGTAAAGAAAGGCTCTTTCAGCTACCACTCCGAAAGCTGCATTGTGTCATGTGCTCTCCACTCCACTCAGTGTGTAGCTAGTGATTCAAACTCAAACATGGCTGAAGCGTGAGCAAAAGCAGAGCTGACGAAATTAATGTCAAAGAAAAACAGCATTTTAAATCTGTTGCCAGCAGTTTTATTCTTGCATTATCTTAATGGAATTCATTGAAACTTGATTTAAAGAAAATAAATCATGCTTGAAAGTGAAACTGCAATCCCTGCCAGGAAAATTGCAATTTCATTTTTTTTTTTTTATCTTTCAGCCCTATTTCACTGCCATATTATCTAAAAACACTGGATTTACAAAATTTTTCACACTCATCCAACTTTTTTCACTGTTTCCTTGCTACCACCGTTCACTTCAGTTTATTGGGTTTTAACCTATCTAATAAAACAGTATCATTATTAATGCGTAATTGTGGTTGATAAGATTACTAATTCTGCTTTGTATCAATATCCGACACAGTTTACTCTGATTAACTCCTAAATAAAGCTGGAATTGCTTTTTCGGCAAGGCTTAAGTGATTAAGATTGATAAGATTGTTGTTATAGAGTTGGAAACAGACATGTTTCTCATCTCATGTGGGAGAATCTGTCAGAAGGGGAACTACTGGTGATGCACACCACAAAACTGGCCTGTAGTTGTTAAAAAATACATTACCTTTTAGCCTACATGTAAAGCCACATGCAGCGTGTTGTCTCTAAGGGGTTAAGGTGGTGGCAGCATCATTCTGGAGAGATGCTGTTGTTTTATGAGTGGGGCAGGGGAAGGGGGCATAAAACGAAAAAAAAACAGTTATGAGAAAAACTGATATATTAATTAGAGACACATTAAAGTTAGTGTATGTAAATAGTGTAAGTGTATGTAAATATCAAAATAAGCAAAAGCTTGAGGTGTTCAATTCTACAATGTAGAAATTTATAGTAGAGCATATTTTTGTTCTGATGCATGTTAGTTTTACACTTTGATGATTTCCCTAAATCATCACTAACAGCAGTTAGTCATTTGAGTAAATTGTTTTTAATTTGAATACTCTTTATAACTAATTCTGGATGTTGTTTGCTCTGTAGGAAATTTACACACAAATCTAGCGTGGAAACAGATTCTTAAAAACGGAAAATGTTCTTAAAATATTCAAATGTCAACAACGGCTAAATATGGCAGAACAACCTAAGTAGATGTCGTGGTTCCTGGCTTTGGGTCAAAAGCACTCATTAGTGAAATAACATGGTGGCACAATGGGATAGTTTCTTCCGCTAAGCTTTAGTTTTAGTTCGGCACAACCTTTAGCTGTAAATTATGACACCCGAGTTCGACTGAAGTCCCTGAAGCATGAAGGAAAGTAGAGTGAGGGACGTTGGCTTGTTCTGCTTCATTACTGTCTCCCTGTTTACCCACCAGAATGGCTGTGGTACTGCCTGTGGGCTTCTTTGTTGTTCTCAGTTGTTCTTAAGTATCAGGACAGATGGAATCTTTTACTTTTTCCATACAGACTGTTTAAGTCTGATAACGCATGAAAATGCAAAACCTAAAAAAACCTGCCGTCAGCTGTGAAATTTCCTAATTTCCCAGAACTAAGGACAAAAAAATACTTGTGATTCACTAATGTTCTAACAGACCTGGGGTTTGTTATAAATGCTTAATTGGAGATAAACTAAGCTTAAATTGTAGTGAGGTCATTTACCTTAATGTCAATACAATCATTTGTGGAGTATGACACAGGAAATCTCAACCATGATCCCTTAGCATGGGTGAGTTGTCTTGCTAGACGTGAGGTCATGTTGTAGGCTAAATTAGTTTGGCCTTGAGAAGATGTGCTCAGCTGCTCTTTCCCCTCCGGTTTGTTTTCCAGTTACGCCTAAACGATTTTCTAAGACTTTAAGATTGTAATAACCCAGGTCCTTGCAAAAGTATTTTAACCTCTTGAGAATTTTTGTGTTTTCTGTCTGTGTAGTACTCAGTAGGTGCTAAGGAGATGATCAACAGATCTACTTTCACAAGTAGAGCATTACGGTTTTCACTATGTTACATAATTCAGAAAAATTGCTTAAGGTTTATTTCAAATCCAATGGAGACGGAGGAAAAATATTGAAGGGAAAAGATATGGGGAAAAAAGATAGGTAGGGCAAAAAAAAGCTTAAACGGAAAGAAGAAAAGAATGGAAAAAAGACTGAATACATTACAAGATAACACTCTAGAAGTCTCCTTCTACACCTGCAGAGGAAAAAACAACAGAACGTAGAAACCACAGAGTCGAACAACATATGCCAGTATAACAGCATCACTGAATTAATTAATACATCATATATTTAGTCGCAACCGCAGCCCAATATACCGTATCTTCAAATGCTTTAATTCAAACACGTCTGGGAGTGTTGGCATAGAAAGTTTCTCCCAAAAAAATGCTTGTGACTGCGAATGAGGAGTCCCAGTGATTAGACTAAACACAACGGGTTGTTAGGTTAATATGCAAAAAAAAACTAAAAGTGTGGGAAGAAAACACACAAGGTTGCGTTTTTCTCTCTATTTGAGAGAGAAGGTCTGTCCAGCTCGTGTAAAACCGCTAAAGCAAGGACGCTCGATTTCAGTCATCGGATGTATGGTGTCCTGCAACTTCTTGATGTCGCTCTGCTTCAGCACACCTGAGTGAAATTGTCGGGTCATTACCAGGAGTCTGCAGAACTGACAGCTGCTGGGGAGGTGATTTAACCATTTGGTTCACTAAAGCAAGTTTACTCACAAAATGTGTCTGTTTGTACAGGTTGGAAAGGAGACCGTACAAACAACAGAGGACCAGCTCATGAAAAGGGACATGCCACCAGCATTTATCAAGTAAGCAGCCTTTTGGCAAAGGCACATTAAATAATGCTTAATTTTAATCTCTATAGTACGGAATCCCAGTCTTTCTGTGTTGTTTTTTTCTTATCTGGTTGGCTGTGCCTAGATGAAGGTCAGACTGGGAGTCTTGCTCTGGTATTACTTTTATCAGCGAGGAAGGAGTTGTTCTACCATATTGGCCATTTGTCCTGTCTTGTTTATGTTTATGAGAAGTCACATTTGTTTATAAAAGAAATGTAAATAAACATTTTTTCTATAGTTGTGAGCTTTACGTGAGGTAAAGCTCACAACCTTGGAGGTCCCCCCCAAAGTCAGGGATGGTCGCACAGGTTGCCAGGTTTAACACGTTTGGCGCCTCAAAGACACTTCGTCACCCTGTCATCATCCATCAGCACATGAGCTGGAATGCAAACCCTTCTACCAACTAAAAATAGTGTTAGACAGCCTGGTTGTTGCACTCTGTTCTTTTTTTTCTCCAAAGAAGTGGAACGAGAAACGGAGAAAGAAATGGCTTGCTCACACTCTAGACACTTGCATCAGTGTCCACTTTAAATATTTTTCAGTATATAAAACTGAAAATGGACCAATAAAAGCCAAGTCCTCTCTGCTTGACACTAAAATGTGGGAAATGCTTATAAATTTTTTCTTTTTTTTGCCTTGGGGAGAAATAGGGAGTGTGCATACTGTGGGAAACTGGAACAGATTGCAATTTCTGGCTTGTTGCCTGTCTCCATGGGTAGACACACAGTTTGTACGATGCAGGTGGAATTTATGATAATGAATCACTTAGTTGAGCCTGCAGAGTTTCCTGCTCCGGGGATCATAGGGTACATTGCACCCACGAGGGAACTATTTGAATAATTTACACTCTCGTGCAAGCTAGGCATAGGCCGATATGAGGTTCTCATGATAACCTTCAGCTAGGTGGCAGGGTTAGACTGTAGTTATATAAATATCATGCAACTGAAACATTTCAATTATTAATGTTTGAACAATCAGACTGGGAATACTGTCAGAAATATTTCTAGTATTTTCTACGCTGTTCTCTCTAAGAGAGTATAAATAAATGTCAGAAAATCAAAACAGTGCATCAACTGTGTGCGTGTTAGAAATGAAAAGTATGCCTCTTCAAATAAGTGGTGTAAAATTAACCCTATTATGAATAGATGATAGAGCTCTGTTTCTGGGACTTTGATTGCTGTGTTATGCAGTTTCAGTTATATAGTTACCCTAAAAAAGATGAAATGCCAAAGTTTAAAACCACTTTAAAAAAATAACCCAAGCTTGCGAGCTACTTTAAACATGACTAGTCCTAAGGGATCTACTAACCCAAAGAAATACTGCAAGTCAAATCTGAGAGTTTTACTTTAGTCTTTCTTTATTACTACAGCCGGCACTGTCGTCTTTATTCATAGCAAAACGGATCAAAGCTTTAGGTGTTTTTTGGCTTTACTCGTTTGTGAGTGTGTGTGTGTGTGCCCTCTCCTGGCAGCTTACGCTAAACGTTTGCTGAAAACATTTTTACATCTGGATTCTCTTAATGACTTTACAAGAAGACCTAAATGACCTGTGAAACATTTCTAAACAGGAATCGTCAAATCATACAGTGCAGGCAAAGGCATGAATGCGTCCAAATAGTTTATAGCTTACAGTGATGATAAACAGGCAGGCACTTTCCATTTTTCCTCTTTGCATTTTTATGAATGAAATTGAAACCATGTAAGAAGAGATCATGAAAGAAAAGTTGAATTTGGACCACATGTTTTTGAGTGGGTAGATTACGGCGTTCATCAGGTCTGTAAAGGGCTGCCATTAGCTCCACCTTTTCTAAATGTTTCAATAATCTTTAACCGGGTATAGGATCAGTTTTTTTGTTTGTTTTCTTTTCTTTTTCAGAGTGGAGAATGCCTGCACCAAGCTGGTTCAAGCTGCTTCCATGCTGAAAGCCGACCCGTACTCCGTTCCGGCTCGGGATTATCTCATCGATGGGTCTCGGGGCATTCTGTCCGGGACATCTGACTTGCTGCTCACTTTTGACGAGGCAGAGGTATTGAATCTTCCGTTTATTGATTTATTTTCTACTTGAAATGTCTGACTCTCATCTCACAAGAAAATTAGGAAGGAAATCTTTAACTCTAGTATTTTAGTGTCTTTGCACATCTAGATACAAGCCTAACATCTTTCTAATGTTTGTCCATTGATTTCCAACGTCACCGATTGGTCAAGGATGTGAATTGTATTGATAATTCACTGATCATAATCCCTTCCCTGAAGAGCTGAGCCGTAAATCAGGGCTTTAGTGGATTACCGTTTTAAATTGAGGAGAACATCATTAAGCCCTTTAAAATAGGTAAACAAGTCTGAGGACCTCTCCATATTTCTGTCTGAAAACCCCTGAGTCAGACAAGGATGACATCTATTACCCGTATCCTTCAGTTCAAGTCAGGGGCAATAACAAAAAGGGAGAAGTTGCTGATCAGCGCTCTGGGATTGCATATCAAATACCCCGACATGTCTGCAAGAGTCAGCAGGAGTTATCAGTCAGCGCTGCCATCATGTTTTTGCAATGCAGCTAAGGGGACCTCACAGGATAGTAAAGCAGTGACTCCAGCAGTCTGAAAAAAAAAAAAACTGCAGCAATGCCAGACAAAGTGGCTGAAAGCTCTGTAGGAAGCTTTGTTAGAGTGTAGTTATAGAGAATCTGATCAGGCAAAAAGGGGCCAGTTATGTTTGCATAATCACTTCTTTCTGAGAACTCAGCATTGTGTCTAAAGCATTTCATCCAATCGCTGTCCCAGGTCCGCAAAATAATCCGCGTGTGCAAAGGCATCTTGGAGTATCTGAGCGTGGCGGAGGTGGTGGAGTCGATGGAGGACTTGATCACATACACAAAGAATTTGGGACCAGGTTAGTTCACAGCATCAGAACTAGTCTTTGGAAAGTTTAAAGCAGGTTTACGTTATAAAACAACAACCTCAAATTGAAGTTGTTACTAAAACCCATTTAATTTACGTTAATGGAGTTCATTCTGTGCTCTGTACAGGCATGACAAAGATGGCAAAGATGATTGATGAGCGCCAGCAAGAGTTAACACATCAGGAGCATCGTGTGATGCTCGTCAATTCAATGAATACGGTCAAAGAGCTGCTGCCCATCCTCATCTCAGGTAAACTCATTGTTTTTTTTGTTTTTTTCCTATATAGAAGAATTCTTCATGCTCTGTGTTCGTTCTTAATCAGACTTGCTTTTTTGATTATTCGGTTAGGTATAAAAATCTTTGTGACAACCAAGACGTCTGGGAGCCAGGGTGTGGAGGAGGCCCTAAAGAACAGAAACTTCACCTACGAAAAGATGAGCACTGAGATAAACGAGATCATCAGAGTTTTGCAGCTCACATCCTGGGACGAAGATGCTTGGGCCAACAAGGTGCGTCCAACAAGTGTCGCCTTACAACTTTAATGTTAATCGGAAAGGTCCAAGATGACTCCTTTAGGACATTAGTTCACTTTGATCCTTATACATTTTTAACTACTTTTTCCTTTCACCCAACCCTCCAAGACTACTGAAATTTAAATAATTTTTGATTTATAAAAGTTGTAGTTATGATTGTAGACAGTCAAGTTAATAGGTTCTGTTGGGGGGCATTTCAGTTTTGGTAAAATTCCAAACGCCGATAGTTCGTTGCTGGAGAAAAACAAATTGATTAATATGTGGCAACATGTCAGTTCTTTCTCTGCTTTATTACCCTTTTTCTTTCTGCCCTATCTCTGTTGTGTTCTAATTCTGTTCTTTCACTTTGGTCCTTCTTCCCTTTTTTAATTCCTTGTGTAAGTTATTTCCTTCTTGCTATGTATCCTACACAGGTTTGTTAATGTATTAATAGCTTTTGAGCATTTTGTCACATTACAACCACAATGGTAAGTGAAAGATCAACGCAAAGTGGTATAAAATAGATTAAATCAACTTTATTTGCCAGGTACATACAGGAAATACTAGGAATTTGTTTTGGTGTAATTACACTGAGGCAGCCATTTGCGGCGCCAGGTAGGCAGTAGCGCAAAGGGTTTTGCCTAAGGACCCTGTGGTGTATTTTGCCATGGGCTGAACCCATGACCTTCCAATTGGAAGTCAGGCAACATACCATTTGAGCTATCCAGCCGCTAATGAGTTGAGAAGAGAATTATATATTATATATATTACATTAAACAGTTTTTTACTAGTAAAAATCTCAAATGTCCAGAGTCCACGTTTGTGTAATTTAATCTCAGTGCAAATACAGCTCCTCTATGTCAGCCTCTGAGATTGGTTAAGAGAATTTTGGGAAGCAGAACCGCATCATAAAGTTTAAGGAAAATGCTTGATAGGTCAGGGATAAAGTTGTGGGGAAGTTTAAAGAAGGCTTAGGGTATAAAAAAAATCCTAAACATTGATCATTCCACAGAGTGCTGTTCAATCCGTTTTCTGGAAATAGAAAGAGTGTGACTCGACTCTTAAGCTACCATAACAAAAGGCTGTCCATCTAAACTTAAAAGCCAAACAAGGTGAGCACTGATCAGAGGTGCAAGAGTCCCATGGTGACTCTGAAATGCAGAGATCTACAGCTCCGGTGGGTGGGTCAGTCCACAGGACAACTGTTATGTTATGCACTGCACAAATATTGTCTCTGCCAGAATAGTGGCAAGAAGAAAGCCATTGTTAAAAGAGAACCATAAGAAGTCCCATTGGCAGTTTGCCAGAATCCATATTGGGGGGAAAAACAGGGAAAAAGGGTGCTTTGGTCAGAGGAGACCATAATTGGCCAAGATTATAAATCTTATTGGATGTATGAAAACCTGTTGGAGTCTGTAAAAGACTTGAGACTGTGGAAGAGGTTCACCCTCCATCAGCACAACAACCCTAAACACAAAACCAAGGCTATAATGGAATATTTGAACACAAAACATATTTGTCTGTTACAATGTCCCAGAGAAAAGTCCAAACCTAAAACCAAGTGAGAATCTGTGGCAAGATTTGAGCTGTTTTGGAAAGAGGAATGGACAAATAAATCCAGAAATACTAAGGCGAAAAGACTTACACATGTAGTTGTAGAAAAAGTTCACCCAGGGGCGGCTGAATACTTTTGCACAACTGACTTTTCAGTTTCTTACATAAAAAAGAAAAAAAAGATCTTCCAAGTCACAATTGTGTACCACTTTGTGTTGGTCTTTCACAGGAAAGTTCCAAGAAACACTTTGTTTGTGATTTTAACATGACAAATTATGGAAAGATTTAAGCCACTTTATCACCCTTCATAGTTCCCTCACACTTTCTTGTCTCTTGTTTGCTTATTCATTTGTTCTTTCCTTCCTTTCACTGTTTTTACAGGTTCTATATTTAAAAGCTGCCCACTGTTAAAATATTGGGAATAAATTCATAGGGAATTTCAGAAGCACAAAGAACTTTAGGAATGCAGTCTGGAAAAGTCTGGAATCTTTACAGCAAACATGTAGCTTATCCTCATTGCGGAAAGTCACTATCTGCCAGAAGGCTGACAAGTCGGCAACATATCTTCCCCTCAACATATCCGTTAAAAAATAAATTCCTTTCATTGGTCTCTTATTAAAGGTTTTGGAGAAGCTGAATTTAGTTTTTCATTAGCTTTAAAATTGAATAATTAACCTCTATCCTTAAAATACACTGTGTTGTTATGTCATATTATATAATATACACTGCTCAAAAAAGTAAAGGGAACAACACTGATTGAAAATCAATTTCACATGCTGTTGTGCAAATGGAATAGACAATAGGTGGAAATCTTTGGCAATTAGCAAGACACACTCAACAAAGGAGTGGTTCTGCAAGTGGGGACCACAGACGTCTTCTCAGTAATGGTGTGGGGTTGCATTTCTTTGGAGTGCCCCACAACCTTCCATGTGCTCCCCAAAGGTAGCCCGACTGCCATTATGTAACGAGATGAATTCCTCAGACCCCTTGTGAGACCGTATGTTGGTGCGGTTGGCCCTGGGTTCCTCCTAATGCAGGATAGTGCTAGATGTCATGAGACTGGAGTGTGTCAACAGTTTCTGCAAGATGAAAACATTGAAGCTATGGACTGGCCTGCCTGTTCCCCAGACCTGAATCTGAGAGAGCACATCTGGGACATCATGTCCGCTCCATCCACCAACGTCACATTGCACCACAGACTGTCCAGGAGTTGGGGGATGTGTTAGTCCAGGTCTGGGAGGAGATCCCTCAAGAAACCATCCCCCGTCTCATTGGGAGCATGCCCAGGCGCTGTATGGAGGTCATACAGGGACGTGGAAGCCACACACAATATTGAGCCTCATTTAGACTTGTTTTAAGGACATTGCATCAAAGTTGGATCAGTCTGTAGGGTGTTTTTCCACTTTAATTTTGAGTGTGACTCCAAATCAGGGTCAATATAATCATTGGTCAATACATTCGAATTCCATTGATTTTTGTGTGATATTATTTTTTTTTCCTGTCAGTACATTCCACTTTGTACAAAACAAAGTATTCGATGAGAATATTTCACTCATTCAGATCTACGATGTGCTATTTGAGTTTTCCCTTCATCCTTTTGAGCAGTGTAGTTTTTAATGATATGCTTACTTACTCAGAAGTATTTATAATAGATGATGAACCAGAAAAGTCAAACATGTCCCTTATCTGTACAGGCAGTCCACTTTGAGTATAATGGCTGCACTTCCTGCTTTAATTTTTTACTCAAAGTGTTGTTAACCATTTTCCTGAAAGTTCTCTATCTTTGTTGACAGTCTTTATTTTTGTAGCTTTTTCTTGGTATGTTTAGTTTAAGGCTTGCATTTATGTTGTTCTTCCTTTCTTTTCACTGTTTGTTCTCACTTCACCTCCTGTAGAAGGTAAGCCCCTCCCCCAGTGCGGTCACGCCCTGGTTGTGCAGCAGCATGTCTGACAGATGAGTGAGCTGCAATGTGCTCTGTGTGCTTCTCAGTTGTTAGACGGCTATGAGGCTAAATGACTTCGGTTTGGAAGTTTTGTGCTTTTAAGGGTTACGGAGTGCTGACGTGTTGATATTTGCCGTGTTTTTTTTTTCTCTGTTCCTTTGATTTTGAATCAACATGTGAGGCCTTTTAACACCTCCCCGTCCTTATTGATTGACCTGAGTCCTGCAGTATTGATTACGGTGTCATTAAGGAGACATCTCTCATGAGTATCAGGTTTCTCCTGTTGGAGGATGCAAACAGAAAGATTTCCGTTTTACTTTTAACAAACATGTGTTAAGTTGTCTTGCAAATCAACACTAAACCTGCATTTTTCTTAGCATTTATGCCATTGATCACTCGAACATGTCACAAATCTTGAAGCTTGAGTTTCATTTGACATTGATTACGTAGCTTCTTCCAAACTGGTACCTCTCAAGTTGTTACATCCGTGAAGCAGCTGCTTGTTTGAGCAGTGAAGTATCACACCCATACATACTATTGTCACTTCTCACCTTTTTTCTTCCTGTTTGTTTTTACTCTGCTTGTACCTCAGGCTGTGCAGTTTAACAGGATGTTAATACAAACATGCTCGATTTATGTTTTACTTTGAAAGTATGAAAAAAAAAAATACTTTACATTGTTTAAAACTCTAATCTGTCAATTTAAATATTAATGCACTCATCCTACCTACCATCTATGAGTCTATCACTCCTTTGTATTATTCCACTTATCCATCTCCCATCTATTTGACTAAAAACATCACTTTATTCATTCATCTGCTTTGTATTTATCCATTCGTTCGTCCGTCAGCCATCTGTCCGCATCCATCCATTCATCATATTGTCCATCAGGCATCAACCTGTTTCTTTATCCAGTTATCTTACAGCCTGTCCATCTATTTGTCCGTTAGCCCGGGAATCAATTTATCAATCTGGCTATTCAAGAGCTTTGCTTAATAAAACATGCCTAGCAACAAAAAGAATCATATAATTTATAAATACGTACTGCAACTGCAATTTATTAAATTTTTTGTGGTTTAAGAATGTAAATGAATTATCTAGCTTTCAAAAAAATCTGTACATTCTGTGGAATGAGGCCATCTGATTGAACCCTTTTTCATACTTATGACGAATAAAGATACATTTCAAAATATAAAGCATTTAGTTTAAAGCTACAAAATAATAAATTGCTTTAATAAAGCTTTATACCATGGTTGTCCATCTGCTGTAGATACTCAGTAAATATTTGAATTAAATATACAAACAAACTGTTAAACTAGCCGTTCTTATTATTGTTATGAATGTGTTTAGTTTTTAGGAGCCACATGTGATTTTGGAGCTGCAGGTTGTAAACCTTGTCTAGTCAGGCTGGCCATTTGCTCATCTGCAAGCCATTTTCTCAACTATTCACCCTTTTTGGCATCTGTTTGTTCAAACATCTTTCCATTCATAGTTGTCTGACCATCTATCACTTTTGTTCGCTTCTGAGAATGCAGATTTGAATCCTTTTTTTTAACGAGACTCTTGTAGAAACAAGAAGAATAAAAATATCTTGCGTTTATTAACTTCTGTAATTATTAGCTTTAAAGATCCATAAACGGACCAGGAACTCTAAAATGTGCGTCTGCTGATTATGAAATAAACAAAAATGTCAAATTATGGTTCACATGAACCCTGGCAATCGCACAATATGAATCTTTGCTTTAAATCTGACATGATTAAGCTGCCATATAAAGAAGTATGTTTTCTCTAATTTCTGTTGTTCCATTAAGGAATTTAAAAAAATTAACTCAACTATTTACAACCAACAGGATGCTGCTTTGTTTAGTCTCCAACAATGAGAAGTCTCATTGTTGAATCTGTGGCTGTGGAAAAGAATACATTTCCATCCGCTTTGAATGAGATGGAACAAGATTTCGCTCTGTTTCGGCAGTTAATAACAAAGGAAACTGCATGGTTTGAATTGTTTTGCCTGATTTATGTTAATGATGCTTGTGTATGGATTTTAGCAAAAGTTTTGATTTAAAAAAAGGCAATTGTAGTTTAATCTTGACTGGGTTCAAAGCTTACACTGATCAGCTAACCGGCTCAGAAATAACTCCCGATGTGAAAAGAAGAGACATTTTCAAATTATGCAATATAATTGGTCTATTATTGTTTGAATAGTAGATCTACGGTATGACCCGACTTTTTTTTTTTAAGATCACGAAGATAAATGGTATTTATTCCCCCTTTAAGGACACTGAGGCCATGAAGAGGGCTCTGGGACTGATTGACTTGAAGAAGGCTCAGGCTAAAAACTGGCTGAGGAATCCAAATGCTCCACCAGGTAGAGATAAAAACATCCCATTTATGCTATGGGTCATATAGGAAAATTGTTGATCCATCTTACTTTGATTTGTTGTACCCATAGGGGACACCGGCGAGCAGGCCATCCGTCAGATCCTGGATGAAGCTGGTAAAGTCGGCGAACTCTGTGCTGGGAAAGAGCGCAGGGACATCCTGGGCACAGCCAAGACTCTGGGCCAGATGACAGACCAGGTGTCTGAGATGAGGGCAAGGTAGGTTGCAGAAATAATCCATAATCCACTTTCAGTCGAGCACAAAGTGGTTCTTTAATGATAGTCTTGCAAGAAACTGTATAATTCTAAAACAAGGCTGCAACGCCCTAATTCTGGCGGATTCCACACCTTGAATGCTTCACCTAATCGGTCTTCCTTCACTTTTACTTCTCACCAGGGGCCAAGGAGCATCACCAGCCGCCATGCAGAAGGCACAGCAGGTTTCTCACGGGCTTGACGTGCTCACCAGCAAGGTGGAAAACGCCACTCGCAAACTAGAGGCCATGACCAATTCCAAGCAGGCCATCGCTAAACGGATCGACGGTGCGCAAGTGAGTCCGCAGCCCTTTGAGTTCACCGAACAGCGATTCAAACGGTCTGTTCCCAATGGTGCGCTCTCTTTGCACAGAGCTGGCTTGCAGACCCTTACGGGGGCCCGGAGGGAGAGGAGAACATCAAGGCCCTCCTCGCTGACGCCAAAAAGATTGCAGACATGTGCGAGGATCCCAAAGAAAGGGAAGAGATTTTGCGCTCTGCTGGAGAGCTGGCCGCCATGACCGCCAAGCTGTCTGAACTGAGAAGACAGTGAGTTGCCGTGAGCTTTTAATGTTGTCAGTAAACTCTTTTGATCCTTTTCCATACATGGTTATAGCTGATCAGATACTTTCTTACAGTGTTGTGTTTGTAGGCTGGCTTTCTAATCAGGCTAGAAAATTTCAGATTTGACTTCATTGCTTTCTTTCAATTCTTCATTGCTTTAAAGAATCAATTCCCCATTTTGTTGTCTGATAATTATCCTTTCAATGGTGCTCCGTTGTTGTTTCAATTTTCTCTTTTATTCGGCTTATTTTTGCACAACATTCTGGTGGAACCTTCATTGAGTCCTTTTTTGTGTCCTCTTTTCCAACCCGGTGTCTTTCTCTTTTGACTTTCTTCATTGTCTTCTTTCATTTTCTATGTCTTTCGCTCATTCTTTCTCTAAATACATTCTCCCTCCTTCGCTTTGTTTTAGTCTTTTCTCTCTTTTGGCCTTTTTCTTCCTATCCCTCTGTCATTTTCCCATTTATCTCTAAATCTTCTGTTTCCTTTTGTTGTTGCTTTGTGGTAAAAACACATACATCTCTGTAATTTATACTTGTTATACCTTCCTTTATACCTTGTATCCTTCAATTCCTTTCTTAGTTCCCTACTTCTCTCTTCCTGTGCTCTCCTTTCCTTGTCTTTCTTCACTGCTTTCTTGTGTTTTCTTTCTCCATTCCTTGTATGGTTTCTGTCAGTGTATGATATTTGCAACTTAGTGTAGCAAAATTAGCCACATTTTTGTACTATATATATATGACTTCATAATAAAACAAGCTGCTGTTTCTGTCCGTTTTAAGGGGTAAAGGTGACACTCCTGAAGCCCGAGCTTTGGCCAAACAGATAGCGACAGCCCTGCAGAACCTGCAGTCTAAGACTAACAAGGCTGTGGCCAACAGCAGGCCTGCAAAAGCAGCCGTTCACTTGGAGGGGAAGACGGAGCAGGCGCAGCGTTGGATCGACAACCCCACAGTGGATGACAGTGGCGTGGGTGAGTCTGGCTTCCATCCTCCTAAACTTCTTTGTCTCTTCAACACTCAACCACATTCCTTCCACTCCTCCGGTGACCTCATGCAGAACATGCTCCGTTCTTTGGTTTGGCAGAGCTCCACTCAACTCTGGAGATAATTTTTGTATGTTTATAAAAGCGGCGAGCGGGGGGGCGGCCTTGAGGCAGTATTGTGGTGGAAACATTTATACTTTAGTAAAACGTTTGCCTAAATTATTTTAAAAAAATGTTTGTACCTTTTCTGTTATAACATTTAAAAAAACATTAGTGTTGCCGTATTGAGTCTTTATTTTTCTTTATTTGAATACATACAACGTAGAACAAGTGAATTGCAATGCTGACATGGACAATGTATTTAACCCTCTGGAGTCCAATGTCCCTTCCAGCCAAGGTGATGACCAGAGTCAGGTTCAGGTCTATATTCTGGAACATTCACCTCAGTGGCCCAGAGAAACGTATGAGGCAGCAGAATGCATTTTTTGTAGATAGTCTTAAATTACTTTGTTGTGTGATAAGAGTGTACATTGGTTTTGAAATTTACAATTTCTATTTGCTAGTTCTAAAATTGGTTTGTTAAACATATTTGTGAGACATTACATTTCATGCTTTATTTAAGGAAGATTCTGTGGAAGATTGAATGTTGGTTTTGAAATTTACAATTTATATTTGTCTTTTAAGTTGTGAAAATGGTTCGTTAAATATATTTGTGGTTTTCACAGTATAAAATATAACTTTTTTCTACACGGATGTTATGTTTTTTGTGTGATTTTTAGCTCTACTGTGTTAATATAGTATGTCAAAATAGAAAGATAATAGTAAATCCACAAAGGGAAGTCTGTGCTGAAACAAAATATACCAAGCAAAGCAGGGTAAACAGTTTTTTGAAATATAAAGTGAAATATAAAGATAAAATCAAAAGTAGTCAAAAACGGGCAATTCAAGCTCAGTCGGATTGGATTGCATGCAACTATAAAATGCAATTTTTATGTCTGTCTTTAGTTTCTTACGTAGATTTGATTTTTATTAGGCAATGCCAGCACAAGAATGTGCGTTTATCTGAACAATTGTAGCTCTGGCTTCATTGGTCATTGTTCTGCAGGAAGGTGAAATTCCCCACAAGTCTTGCGTTTAAGCTTCTAACATGTGTTCTACCCAAATTATGGTGTTTGATTAGGGCTGCACAATATTATAAAGCATATCATGTTAAATGTTATTGGTGAACATTTAAATGGTGACATAAATTGAGCTTGATGTCTATTTTACATCACTCTGTGACCTTTAGCCTTTTGAGAATTGTCGTATATATCTGGTGGTCAGACTCTGTCCAACTGACTTGATATTAGTATGGAAAACTTCATAGTATTTTTTTATTTTTATTTTTTACACAAGTTGGTTGCTACGACGATACAATTATTTTATTGTGCTGCCCTAATTTAAATCTAACCATCCTCCCATTATCTCTTACTAGCTGTTCTGACTCTACTGAAAGCATTCCCACAACATGATGCGGTCACCACAATGGATGCGTGGTCTTAGTTTTTCTCAGCATATAATACCTATAATAATTAACAGTCTCCTAAGGGTTCTTTAGGACTGTCATTGCTGACTTTGCCCTGGTGTCCGTCGCTCATCCTGTTGCAGTTTGTTCACTAACATACAATCACAGAACAGCTGGATTACACTTAAGTTAAAATTACTCTACATTTGTTTCTAACAGAGTAGGTGCGTTGCAGTTTTATTTTGCGGTTAAAGAGTTTTAGCCACTGTGTTTCAAATTTTCAAAAATTCTATGTGGAACTACAGTCAATATAACTAATTTTTGTTAAGTCTAGTTATGCAATTTCCTGCAGGAAGTGAACTGGCCTTGCTTCAAAGGAAACCAGTGTTATAATGCAGCATAAAACAAGAACACTACTGTTTGGCAACGCAGGAAAAAAAACGGCAAAAAAACATTTGATCAGTTCGGCTCCAAAAATAATCATCTGTATTCAGCCTGTAAAACGTTTGCTACATGTTCGTTGTTCCAGGCCAGGCAGCCATCCGTGGCCTGGTGGCAGAGGGCCGCCGGCTGGCCAACGCTCTGCAGGGTCCGTACAGGCAGGATCTCGTGGGGAAGTGTGAGCAGGTGGAGCAACTCATGGCCCAGCTGGCTGACTTGGCTGCCCGTGGCGAAGGGGACTCCCCGCAGGCACGTGCCGTGGCTCAGCAGCTCAGGGAGGTCCTAAAAGTAAGACTGCTGCTCACACTCCACCAATAGTTTTGATACAAAGTCAAGCTTCACAGCTCAGGGTTGATATGTAATGAAAAGGCTCCCTCTGCTGTTTGAAAATAAAGGTTAATTTCACTCATTTTAAGGGAGTAAATCTCCCAGAATCCTTAAAGAATTAACAAAATCAAGGTCCCTTCTCTGAAATTTTCTTTTGTTTTTTTTTAATTGTAGTACAAACTAATATCATTTAGGTCATAAAAATCTAGTAAAACTTTCCCCCCTTGCTTTGGTAATTTATATATATGTGACTGGCAATGACAAAACCCTAAACATTTCTTCCTTTGGACGTTTTCAGTTTACTGTCGCTAATAGTGAATTGTATGTGATGTCAAACACATAGAAATCACAAAAAGATATGAAATGGATTTTTTTTCCATTTAAATGCACACACTGTGGAAACCATAGTCAGAAAAACTGTTTCAGAGTTTTAGCATGCATTTCCCCAAGGCGGATCTGCAAAAACAATAAGGTTTTTTTTCTTACCCTCATATTCACTAAACGTTTTGTTACAATTTTACAAATCGCTAAAACTGCTATTTAAAGCATGGAAGGATTTCTTCATGAACTTAACTAGTATCCATAATTTTTTGTTATGCGTGTTTTTCTCCATCTGCTCTCGCAACTTGTTTTTAGTTATTCTGTTACCAATTTAATGTTACTTTTCAGGTCTGCTGGTTGTTTAAAGTAAAAAACAGAGAAAATGTTAGCAGGAATAATCCTAAAATGCTTTTAATAAAAATGTCCAAATATTTTTTTTTTATAAAAGCTGAAAAGATGTCTTAAGGAGGCACGTTTCAGCATCAGTGCACAGCCTGATCGTAGCCATTCAATGTTTAGCTAATTATTTTTAAGCACTTTTCATTCCATTGTTACACTGAAACTGGGAAATAACTGGTTTTTAAGGTGGTGAGAATATTCTGAGGGAGCTAGTTTGCTGTAAAACCTGTTTGTCTTTCTTTTAGGACCTGAAAGGAAAGATGCAGGAGGCAATGACTCAGGAGGTGTCGGACATTTTCAGTGACACCACCACTCCCATAAAGTTACTTGCAGTCGCCGCCACAGCCCCCCTCGATGCCCCCAACAGAGATGAGGTGACTGCGATATCAGTTTGCGGAGTGCTGGAATTCACCTGTCAATACTTTTGAGTCCCAACTTTACTTTTACTTTCGGACCGTATAGGTCTTTGAAGATAGAGCCGCCAACTTTGAGAACCACGCCAACAGACTCGGTGCCACGGCCGAGAAGGCGGCCGCCGTCGGCACCGCTAACAAGAGCACCGTGGAGGGAATCCAGGCTGCCGTCAAGTCGACCAGAGATATAACACCACAAGTACGTTGTGGTGGAGTTATCTGGGCTAAATCTAAAGCTGTTATCTAACCACTGATCAATCCATTCATTTTTTTTTCTTTAGGTAGTGTCTGCAGCTCGTATTTTGCTGAGAAACCCCGGCAACCAAGCAGCTTATGAGCATTTTGAGACCATGAAGAATCAGTGGATTGACAATGTTGAAAAAATGACTGGTAATGTGTAGTGTACAATATGAAGAAATATTCACACCCCTTTACTGTGTTTCATTGGAATTATATGTCATAGACTTGGTAAAATAGTCCAACACAGGGAAAAGAGGGGAGAAGAACACATTATGATAACAAAACTCTAAAAGGTGTGCTGTACATTTATTTCAGCCCCACTAAATTCTTTTTTGGACAACCTTTTAGATCCAAGCTGTTTTCAGTACATCAGTCTGCTGTGAGGCGTTTTGTTTCAACTGTGACCTTTTGTTCTCGCCACCCAGAACAATGGTTTTTTATGACTAACAGTTGTTGTCCTCTCAGTAGATTCCCCACCCGAGTTGGCGAGTTCTGCATTTCCTCTACAATCACAATTGGCCTCTTGTTCACACTTTTTTTTTTCAAACAAGCCTTTGGAACAAATCACATTTACTTTTTATGGAATTAAATGACTTCTTGAAAGTGGTTGCAGTGGATTTTATTTAAGGGAATCGGTTTAAAATCAGTTTGGGCTGAATAAAACTTTACCAGATATAATTTTTGTCACTCTTTGCTCACTGATCTATCACATTAAAAATACCAATAAAATATGTAATAATTTGTGGTTGCTAGGTGACATTTGCAGTAGTTTCAGATACAAGCATTTTACTACTGAACAAATCGTCTAGCTCCTGATGGGTTTTCTTTGCTTTTTCCAGTTTTGGTGGACGAGGCCATAGACACCAAATCTCTGCTTGACGCCTCTGAGGACGCCATAAAGAAGGACTTGGACAAATGCAGCGCTGCCATGACCAATCACCAGCCTCAGATGTTGGTGGCTGGAGCCACTAGCATTGCCCGGAGAGCCAACCGCATCCTTCTGGTGGCGAAACGAGAAGTTGAGAACTCTGAAGATCCAAAATTCAGAGAAATGGTGAAGGCTGCATCAGATGAACTGAGCCAGACCATTTCTCCCATGGTGATGAATGCGAAAGCTGTGGCTGGAAATATCCAAGATCCGAGTACGTGGAAGTGTCTTCTTTTTTCTTTTCTTTTTTTTTGTATGTGTGTGTTTTGAACTGTTGATGATAACATTTGTTAATTTTCTTTCCAGATCTTCATAAGGGATTTTTGGACTCGGGTTATAAGATTCTTGGAGCTGTAGCAAAAGTCAGAGAGGCCTTTCAGCCCCAAGAACCTGACTTCCCACCTCCTCCTCCTCCTGACCTGGACCAGCTTAATGTAAGTGCACAGACGAGCATGACTTTGAAATAAATGTTCCGAAGTGTCCAAACTTTTGTTAAAATACTTCACATGTACAGCTCAATGATGAAGCAGCACCTCCAAAGCCTCCTCTTCCAGAGGGAGAGGTTCCTCCGCCCAGGCCTCCTCCCCCTGAGGAGAAAGATGAGGAGTTCCCAGAGCACAAAGCTGGAGAGAAGGTTAATGAGCCAATGATGGTGGCTGCCAGGCAACTTCACGAAGAAGCCCGCAAATGGTCTAGCAAAGTGAGTAACCACTAACATGAAGTCTACAGCGTAGATTATTAGGCCTGGGACGATAACAAATTTTGCTGGACGATATATTGTCCTACAAATTATTGACGATAAACTATGTTATTGTCCACATTACCAAGAACAAAATAACCACTTATGTAACAGTAATCTAATAATAATAACAATAACAATCCAAGTACACCCTTTGAAAAGCAAAAATGTAACTTTTATTTCAAATAGGAATGTTAGACCGAACCAAACTTTTAAATATTTGAAATAAATAAATAAACAAAAGACAATAAAATAGAAATAGAAAAGGACTCTCAATCTCTTAAAAGATTTGATATCTTTTATCTCCATTAATATTGCATCTTTCACTCTGTTGTACAGCTCGGGACGATTGTGAAACGTGTGTTTCTGGAAGGCAATCCGTATTGTCGTTCAAAACTGGAGCATGTCTTGAAATGCAGGCTTTTCAGCTGTGGTAAATGGGAGCATCTCTTTAGCAAACTTTCAAATTTATTTAGCGAAATAACAATAAATAAAAATAAATAGTATAACTAATAAATTTTATTTAGCGAACTTCAATTTCTGTGAGCGCACCCTATTTTGCGCTGCTCCTACTGTGCGTATTTTGTAGACTAAACGCTTCAGTAAGTGTTGCCTGTCGGGCCGACGGCTTTCCATCTGGTGGTGTCGTTTTTTTCCCCAGGTTGGAAAACACGGCCGGGTGGTTGTGTTGATGGTGTGCATGCTAATTTGTTGTGTTGGCTTTTATTTTGTTGTCATACTGGGGTTTAAAATCCGGGGTTTAAATCAGAAATATTCCCACACCGGGGGCTGTGGCGTTTGCCGTTCCAACAAGAGCGTCCATATTTTGAACCCTCTTGTCTTACACCGTGTTTAGAGGCAAGAGACGAGGAAAACCAATATACATATGGAGTTTTATCGTAACCGAAAAATTATTGGCTTCATTTTTATTTATTGTGCAATTAATTGACTTATTTATTATCGTCCCAGGTCTAGTATCTAGAGTAAACCTGTAAAAGTGCAACCTGTTGTCCCAACAAGCAAAGACACCTCGCAGTTATTTTAATCTGAAGTGATTAGATACAAAAAAAATTAGGTTGGGAAAAAACATTTTTTATTTATTTATTTTTTGTATGTCTTGACTTCAACTTCAACTGAGTGTTTGATCTCCTAAGACCTTTGTTTGTACCTTGGCAGACAGTTGGTGGGTAAAATAATACCCGCTGATGCTGAGGGGATAAGGGCTTCTACTACAGGAGTGTTGATGCTTAAAAAACATGATAATACTACTAATTCAAACACAAGTCCTCTGTACATTTTTATTCTGTGCACGATCATTTAAAAGGCAGGAAACAAATGATGTCATCATTGCTACAGCTTAACTGATCTGAGCCGTTTGGGGATCCATTTCCAAAATTAACCCGAGATTGTTTCTTACTGGTTGCAGTTTAGAAACTAGAAAATTAGAAAGTTAAGCCTGGTTATGACTAA
Source organism: Orestias chungarensis (assembly GCA_032876305.1). Lineage (NCBI taxonomy): Eukaryota > Metazoa > Chordata > Actinopteri > Cyprinodontiformes > Cyprinodontidae > Orestias > Orestias chungarensis. The sequence continues at coordinate 252,334 of JAVLVB010000001.1, read as the reverse complement.
AAAGCAGACATTTTCAAGCAACAAAACACTGCAATAAGCACTGATTAAGTGAAACAGAATTTAAATCGCTATGAAGTCAAAGGATGTTTGTTACATTTATAGATTTTTAATTAGAAGCTGAATGTCCTTTAATTAACAGTCTTACCTCCCAACCTACCTTTTTTTTGATACACAATCCAAACACTGTAAATGAGTTCAGTTTCACAAACTTGCCTCTTCTGTTGTCCCTTGCAGGGAAACGACATCATCGGCGCTGCCAAGCGAATGGCGCTGCTCATGGCGGAGATGTCCCGTTTGGTGCGTGGTAGCACCGGAAACAAGCGCGCCTTGATCCAGTGCGCCAAGGACATCGCCAAAGCCTCCGACGAAGTCACGCGACTTGCTAAGGAGGTGGCCAAGCAGTGTACTGACAAACGGATTCGGACCAACCTGCTCCAGGTCAGTGCACAAGTAACCAATAAGTTAAAAGCGGGTAAAATTGTGACTTTTTTCCAGAATGTTTTGACACTTTGACCTCGTTTCAGGTGTGCGAGCGCATTCCCACCATCAGCACTCAGCTCAAAATCCTCTCCACTGTCAAGGCTACAATGTTGGGCCGTACCAACATCAGTGAAGAGGAATCCGAGCAGGTGAGCACAAATAATGACTTCCTAATATTCTCTAAACAAAGCTATGGTTCCCATGTAGTTCATTGAGGTATGGAGTTTGTTTTTCAGGTCTGGATAAGTGTAGAAAATCTGTCTTTGTCTATGAAACCATCCATCTGTTCATTCATCTGCCTGTGCATTCGTTATTCCTCTATCCCTGCTTTCACATATTTGTCTACTTAAATAGTCCAGTTCTCCATTTTTCCATCTGTCTATCGGTTCATCAATCAATCCTCTTTTCATCTCTATTAATTTGTTTATCTATCACCCATCAATGTCTTCCATTTGTTTGTTAATCTATTGGTCCCTTCAACTATTTTTCTAGCTGTCCATTTATTGTGTTATCCTTCTGTCCACCTATATATTTATCTTCTTCATCCATCTGTCCATCCAGTTGTACATTTTCTTTGTCCATTTTCTTTTTCTTTGTTCATCAATTATTATGCATTTTATTCATAAATTTGTTTTTTTCAAATTAAGTTTATTATTAAAACCCAACCTGCAGGAAAACTGCTGAATGTTTATAGTGGAAATAAAAACCGACTAATATTAGATTAAGATCTCTGGGTATGTGGGTGTGGAAAAGTAAGCATTAATCATTAAGCCTCTCTTATCTCCAAATCGCTTTCCATCCTTTTGTTCTTTAGGCGACTGAAATGTTGGTGCACAACGCCCAGAACCTGATGCAGTCTGTGAAAGAGACCGTCAGAGAGGCGGAGGCGGCTTCCATTAAGATCAGGACAGATGCGGGTTTCACCCTCCACTGGATCAGAAAGACCCCCTGGTACCAGTAAGAAATGAGCTGCCGGTCCTCTGCTTGGTGCTGGTTCTGCCCAGCTGTTCGTGGGGACTTTGAGCGGCCAGACATATGCTTCTTCGAAGCGACAATAACATTGCCCCACATCTATATATGGGCAAAGTCTCTTCCTTTTTTTTTGTCCTGTATGTCTGATGTTGGATATGATATAAATGGTGAGACTGTTAGTTAGAATTTTATATTTTAGGGATTACAATAAAACAATTTGTGGAAGATACATATTTATACATTGATCAGTGGTTAGTTTTCATATTATATGAGGATGGTTGAGGACTTCTCCAGATCAAGATAACATTAAGTTAAATTGAATTCATGATTTCTGAAGACATTTTTATATCTTTATACTGAACATACAATGTCACTATGCTTGGATAAACACATGACCTTGAGTAGTTGTTACAAGCACAGCAGAGGTTTTTGGTCAGTGCAGATGAAATTAATTCAGCTTCATTTTGATATTTTGTACTAAAGGAAGCAAAAGAGAAATGCTGACCTTTGTTTCATTTTGCATCAGAGCGGTCTAGAGATCTGCCAAAGGTATTTCTTCCACAATCTGTTTAATACACAATGCATATCTGAGGTAAAAAATTAGGGAACAAGGCTTCTGATTTGACTCTTTTGAGTCATTCTACATGTGTTTCACATGGTGCATCAACACAAGATCTAATTAATAGCCTTCTGCTACACTATGTGGCCAAGTAGCCATTTGTTTTCTATTCCAGGCATTCTTTGAGAGTTCGAATAATACTGCCTACTGTATATTTCACACATGTTCACATCTTATTTGTGCACATTGCCTCTAAAACACATCTATTGCAGAGAACGAGCAACACTTCATTAAAAAGCACATCAGCTGCAGCCGTTATTCTAAGTTGTCTCGATACACTAAACTTAACTGATCGCCTTTTGTGGCAGATGTGCGTTTTTTGTTTGTTTGTTTTTGGAGTTGTACTTTAGTTATCGTACAGAAATCCATGTGCCTTTTTTTTGTGATTTAATATTTCGATTTTCAGATGTTTTGTATTGTTTGTACAAGCATTAATTTGTCGAGAACACTTATTGTACAGAAATCGTCTTTAAAGCCTCCCATATTACTCTATGCAAACTTATGTTTCTGTTCAATAAAATTATGCAACTTGTTTGGGTTTAAATGGGTCTAAAATATAATTTTGCTTTAGCATTTGTTCACTATTTTGTAATAAAGCATTTTATAACACTTAAATTTGTCTGTCTTTGTTAATCATTTGTAAGGAATAAAGTTATTTTAGCTCGATGTCATCAAGTCAGTGAACCAAAGCGGCTCAACTGAGACAGAAACGTAAAAACTTTCTGCCTGGATTACAAACCACCTCATATCTGTGGCCTGTCTGCTTTCTGAGTGACTTAATAATGCATGGCTAAATTTTAAGAAATCATTTTATATATATTTTATCAGTTTTTATCACAAAGAAAACAAGTTTAGTGGCAGAGTGAAAGGTTTTGTTTAAACAATAGACCAGGGAAAGTCATCTAAAGTTTCCCCTATGATTTGACAAGTTTAACTAAACATTTTCTTAAGATGAACTCAGTTTCAACAATAACAAAACCTTCAATGAAAATCAAAAGAGCCTTTCCCTCATCAGCCTCTACACTATTTCAACTTCACTGAGGTTCCAAGCATTGGTTTAGAAAACTCCTCAGAAGACTGTCGGTCACTGCTTGGCTATCTTGGTGACTCGCTGGTTACTTCACAAGCGCAGCTCCTTCACAGAAATCTGACTCACCATTAGTTAGTTTTTTCTTCTATAATCCTAATTGTTGTGTTTTGGTCCTGTACAGACAGTGTAGACCTTTTGATTGTATAGTGGAAAATGACCTAATGTTTTACTCTGCAGTGGCTCAGGTGGTAGAGATTGGTCATTTAACCACTGGGTTGCAGGTTTGAATTCCCACTTCCATCAAACCCTTTTTTTGACATTGCAACCTTCAGGGAACTTTTGCTTGTATGCTTAGATTCAACTTTGACCTTGTGACCATTCAGGTCCATCTCTGAACAGCATTCCTAGACAATTTCTCTGCATGTTCAGAACTTTAACAAAGATTATTTGTCACTTTAAACTATTCAAAAGCGGGAATAAAGTAAAACAATTTGAGCTTTTGTTTGTTAAATTAAATGGTTAAACGTTTCACCATCAGTTTTTAATAAGAAACATGTAAATTGGATCTTGATGTAATTCAACCTGAGGATAAAAAGCTATTTATCTCACGTCTTTCTCTATATCAAGCCAGCCGTGAGACCCACCAGCTATAAATGTATCAAGGAAAGGATCCCTGACAATAATTAACACTTATTTTTTCCTTTTTTATGTTTGAAGCAGTAGAAATATTTGTTCCTTTATCGTTTGATGAGGAGGAAGCGGTAGCTTCCTGCTACTCTTCCCTGCCAGAGAGGGGAAAAAAAGGCTGAGAAGATCCCACATCAACAGCAGAACAGTTGGATCGCATAAAGAAACCAAACAATGTCTAACGCAGAAACAGGCCCGTCGACTTGGAGGAAGAAGATGACGCTAAGGTAACATTTGGAGGGTTAGTTTTGTGATGCTCCGCGCGGCTAGCGTGCGCAGCTAGCCGCAGCAGTTAGCCACAGCTGCTAGCTTCCACTGCTAGCCTCGGTTCCTAGCCGCGCTGTGTGTTGTGTTAACTGACAGCCGGAACTGCGGGCAACATGCTCAGTTACATGTTCTCCCGCTGCAGCCCGCTGTTATTTAGACTGTTTATTTGCACAGCTTATTCGGTCAAGACTTGACAAATCACAGCTAGGTGACTGTAATGAATTAATGGTTTTATCACATGACTGAGATGCGAAAAAAAGGAAGAAAAAAAATGTCGGTGCATACATCCAACCTCTAACTGTCCTTTAAAGGAGTGTTTTTGAATGAGAGCTACCCAGAACAGGGAATGATTATATTTAAATATATATAAACTGTTTACATGGTTAAAAAGATGCAAGTAAACTTTATGTTTTACTAAGAAGTTAAAACATCGTGTCACATTCCTGTTTCTTTTCTTCAAGCTTTGTTATTCGAATGTCGCTAGTAGCGTTTAGATTTAATGGCCAAACAATAACATTTAGTTTATCATTTATTATTAGAACTAATTAAACTACATGTTAATATACACAAACTTGAATGAAGACCTACAGCGTGTTTGGTTTTGTTTACATGAAACAAATCAATGAAGGGAATCATGCGGCGTTCAAATCACATGGGAAATATTACAACTGCAAACATCTCAGAATCAGTGTTTTCCGTAGATCATGACTTCTTTAAAAAAAAAAAAAGGGGGATATTGTAAATACCGTAATATTGACCGCTATGGTGTTTTTTTTATTATTATTATTATCATTATTATTATCATTATCGTTATTATTAAAAGCTACCACCCTTAAAGGCAGCTACTAATACAGTTAAATTAGCTTTTAGTTGAAGATCTTAAAATTAGGCTGGCTAATACTTGCTTTTAATTATCTAAGCTACAGATCCAGATTTGAACTGCATTTTATTATTCTATTTTTATTGTTATTACAAGTTATTTATATATATAATTTTTTATAACAATAAAAATATGTATACATATATGTGTATGTGTATATATATATATATATATATATATATATATATATATATATATATATATATATATATATAATTTTTTTATAATTTTTATAACAATAAAAATATGTATACATAT
>JAVLVB010000001.1:230075-247041 GCA_032876305.1 Orestias chungarensis | reverse complement strand
ATATATATATATATATATGTATTATTATTTACTTACATTACTCTTTTTTTTTCTAAGTAAGTAAAGAGGAAATAAATATATTGTTGCTTTGTTATTACAGTATGAGTTATGAGTAGAACCGATACTAAAAATAATCCCAGTAACCCATTTTGTTATATACTCCCCTACTTTTATCTGATTGTGATTAAAATTGTGCGTAGTATATCAAAAGGGGTTAAAGTCCCAAAAAACTGTTATTATGAAATTATGAAGCATTATCTGGCGATATTTTTCTGGTGGATGATGTAAGGTGTACCACGTTTTCCCAATGTTCTGTGTTTTTCCACTGAACCCAAATGCACCACACAGAGCACTTACAATAGTAGTCCTGTGTTTAGCCAATCACATGCCTAGAAGGACAGCAGAGACTGCCCTCTCTATCCACCAACATCAGGGTTTTTTTCAAAGTGGAGCACTGATTCCTGGAGTAAGAAAGCACGTTGCTTTTGACAGAGAGGGGGGAAGCTGTTGATCATTTAATCTTGTGGGGGGAGATTTCTGACACCATGCCAACACCAAGGTGAGATCCAACAGAGGAGAGACTCAGCTGCTGAGATTGATGTCTTACTCTAAACACATGTGTTTTGCCTAGATTGGTTGAGGGCTTTTATATGCATGTTTTGTGTCAGACTGCTTTAGAAAGTATTCCTCTTTGTAAATCCTAACCAGACATTTGCTGTCCTTTCATTGTTTATTTTACAGTAAAATCTTTTGTCCATGGCAGACTTTGCCCACTATATCTTATTGCCGTACTTTTGTAGATAATCTGTTTGTGCAAATAACGTTCAACTACTAAAATTAATAGACTACATATGCATGTTTGGATGTTTATAATTCCTCAAAGGTTGTAGATAGTTTGATGGAAGAGACGATCCCAGTAAACAGGAGTGTGTCTCTGACCAAAATTTCTGTTTTTTGAGACAACAAATCCCAAACAGATGATTTCCTGTTTCACAGCACAGCATAGATTGCTTGTTTCCTCCACTCGAGTCTGCAGAACATAATATGTTTTTGTTCCCTCCCCTCACTCACAGTGAAAACATGCTCTTTGGAATGGGAAATCCCTTGCTGGACATCTCAGCTGTTGTGGACAAAGATTTCCTTGACAAGTAAGTGTCAGTGGCTCATTTGTTTTCACTTATATTAGTACCTTGACACAATGTAATAAGGTTATCGATCATCTCTTTTTCTTCCTGAAAGGTTTGGACTGAAGCCAAATGACCAGATCCTTGCTGAAGACAAACACAAAGCCTTGTGAGTCCTGCACACCTGGGGGGTAACCACATGTTCATCTTTAGAGTCATTTACCTCGCTAAGATTACGGCAAACTAAATAGGGGTTACGCTCGTCATTCATACCCCACTAAGCACATCTTCTTACTGTTTGCTATACTCTAAATAGCCATGTCATAAATTAGACGTGGTGCAAAATCTAGGACCCAACCAGCAAATGGAACTAGGATAGGAAACAGGATACTTTCAAACTACCATGGTTTTTTGGGTATCCATGGCTATTGGCAGCTTCATTTCTTAGTGTGTTCAATATTTCTATTCTGTTTTACTCCACTTTATTACACAATTTAATTTAAACACGCGTTTTATTTTAATTGTCTGAGAAGATTTTATTCTACTAGTACATATACATACATATGTGTCCTCAACTATTACTAGAGTGCAACAGATGACTCTTATTCTTTCTCTGAGCGAGTTTCAAATGTCACATGAGTACATTCCCACCCCACAGCTGCCTGTTTCTATCTGGGTAAATGTGAGAACCACCGTCTTCACTGCAGCGCCACATCCAAATGATATGCAGCCCCGGTGGAGAAGTGTATAAATCCCTAAAATGAACTTACAGCATCATATTCTCATCCATCTTTACTTTTACTATAAGAACATTTAAAATCAGTGACAGATTTAACAGAATAGGTCCATCCATGAATGAAGTTGCTTTGGTCAAATGTAGGATTAAACTTTTTAGGTTGAGACTTTGAACTTCTCCACAGATTCGTCCTTGTTCTTTTGGTGTTTTTCCTGTTTTTTACGACGCAGCTAGTCACAAATCCTCCATCAAACCTTTTAAAGAAATCAAGGATCTGCCGACTTTGTTGTGAGATTAAATCTCGTACAGATGTGGTTGAGCTACAATCAAGATATAGATTTATGGTACTTGATCTCCTCTTCAAACCTCCAGTCGGTCGTGGCGGACGGCTGGTCGTACTGAGACCGGTTCTGCTGGAGTTTTCTGATGTTTGATTCAAATGTAATTAAATAGATTTTATTTAGTCTTATTACAGTCGAGGATGTACACTAAACTTTTAGATTTTAGATTTTCCTTCAAAATTCTGTAATGTTTCTTGATGGTTTGTTACAAAAATCAAAGAAATTGTAGTTTGTGGTTGCAATAAGTCAAAATTAAAACCTATGAGGGCACCGCACACAGAACACGGACATATCAGCACATCAGGGCTACCTTGTCAGGTCTTGTTACTCCACAAAAGGACTCACGTGACCTTGGGCAGCGGCAGTGGCACAAAGCAGCATCATCAGCAGTGTCGTTCTCCTTCGGCACAAAGGCTGTGCTGTTATCTTTAGCCCCACAGACACTGTTCTCTGTACATTCTGCACAAGGTCAGGGCAGGATTAACATGCAGCTTTGGTGGTTAATTCCCGTCACAATACATTTCACTGCACATCCGAACCAATTTCGCCGCACAACAGCTTGCCCTGTCATCTCTATCAGGTTACATCATCACAAACGTGCATTTTGTGTTTATTTTTTTTCTCGATTCTATGATTAAATCCTACAGTACTCGCACTTTGGTGGCTTGACAAATGAAACGCAGTGTTACATTATGTAATCCACAAAGTAGCTCGTCTCGAAAAGAGGAACCATAAACGTTATCCCGATAGATAGGTTAATTACAAAAAAGAAGCTCTCAATAGGCTTACAACTTCAGTCGTCTAACACTATTGTTGCACGACTGAATATAGTGTAACACGACCAACACCACCCCCGCCCCACACACACACGCACGCAGGCACGCACGCACGCACACACGCACACACACACACACACACACACACACACGTTTCTTCCCATCACCCTGGTGGGAGAGAGATCATTGGATGCAGTGTGCTGTGGCTGTTCCTGAATTCAATTATCTAGTCGCAGCAGAGCCCATATAATCCTGTTGTGGCAGAGAAATTGCCTGCTATACAGTAGAAAGCATCTATGTTGCTGTTAGTACTGGCTTGGGAGTCGGTGCCCCCCCCTCTCCTTGTGTTTGTTTTCAGAGTAACCTCCAGCAGCTGTGTAGGCTGTTTAGTTTTGATAGCTGATTAATCATCTGGTTAAAAAAAGGGGCTTCTTTTACTTTCTTCTTAGAGATCGCTAATAATTTTTTGAGTTTATTATAATTTGCGTTGGATAAAAAAAGAAGGGAATTCCTATAAAGCTTTTATTTAAATTTAAGCTTAACCCACATAATATCATCTCTTAAGGCAGAGAGCACTACAACTTCCAAAAAGAAGCTGGCTTGTCACATATTTTAGTGGGAGAAATAAAACAATGTCGATTAAGAAAAAGGACACAAAAAAGCATAGTTACCAACTGAATTGAAAGGATTTTTAAGTTAAGCTGGGAAAACAATCTGCCAGATGCGGTTACTCATGGACATCCGGACCAGATGTTGAGTTCATACGCTGTGCAGCACTTTAAAAAAAAGTGAAAAATAAAAAAGTGAAAAATTCATTTTTATTTTGATGAAATTTTCTAACTGGCCTCCGAAAACCAACATGCTGCTGCCACAAGTGTTTTTTTTGTTTTTTTTACTTTTTGCGGTATTTACTGCACCATCCTTTTCTTTTTCTTCATAGTAAACATCTAAAGTTCTGTTTTCAAGCCATCCTTTTGAACGTGAGGTCGGAAACCATCCAAACCAAATCACTGGGTGTTACTTCCTCTGCTTGTGAGAACCCTGCTTTTTAAAGGGTGATATTGTGAGATGCCATTCTGTAATTTGTTTTTGTGTAGCAGTCAGCCCTAACAAAGCCTGTTTATCCATTGGTGATAAACAGTTGTTTATCAGCATGCTTCACAATTACTTGCATATAACTTCCTTAAGATTTGAAAGTGCAGATCTGTCATACAGATTTTTGTTTTGATTCTTGTACAAACGGGGAGGTAATTAGATCAAGTTACCTCTTCACCATGTCATCGTGTTTGGTAAAGGTCTGGTAATGAGCCATTGATATGATTTAGTTTGTGTTAGATCAAAGATTTCTCTAAAACTACGTGTCCAATTTGTGGGGAGCAGACATTCTGCAACGTGTAGATGCATCCCTGCTCATGACCAGTTCGCTGCAGAGCTGAATGACAGCTGGTGAGGAATTCAGCTATTTGATTCAGGTATACGGGAGAAGTGATGCATCAAAAAGTTGCAGAACTGTGACCTTTGAGGACCGGACTGGTCTAAACCTGAAAGGGCTGCAGGTGTTGAGGTTGGGAGTTGGAGATCACTGGTTTTTGATTATTGTGTAGTCAATTTCAGAACGGCCTCATCAAAGTCCAGGACTACATCTATTTTGTTATCTGTATCAATAAAAATTATTTACGCTTTCCGTCCAATAAGACTGAGCTGTTTTGCAAAGAGCAAGCTAACATCTTATGCAGGTAGATAAACGCAGCACTGTAGCATTGTCTAGGAGTGCAAAGTATCACTACATTTTTATACTTGAGGTTGTATCTCCTTCACATGTTGAGTATAAAAAGTTACAGAATTTGCTATTAAGGAAGTGCAACTAAACATGTTTTTACAAAGGAATGCTTTAGGATTGAAAATTCCCTGAATTATCTCTGTTATGGCTTTAAATGCATCTTCTTTTCATTTATTTGTCACACGCCGTGCCAGTCAAGCCATTTAAAGTTGCACTTCGCATAGTTTGTGTATGCGCATAACACCTCCAGCAGGTGGCATCAGCTTCCTGCTGTTTCTCCATCCAGCTCTCCATAGGGTGCTACATAATGAAAACATTCCTATTTATGCTGTAAATCAGAGTGCAGGTAAATCTTCCTTCTGTTCCAGTGACAGTATTCATCATCAGTGGTTCCGAAACGGCAGCATTTCATAGGGTGCCTTGCGCTCCAGCACTTCAGGGAATGTTAACCATGTCTTATTAGAGTTAATAGTTATTAGTGTGTCAAATTAGTGAGTCATTGTTATAGTGATTGTATTTTCACCTCACAATGAGAGGGAAAGTGGGAGGGGTCATCTGGCTCCTGAATATCGGTGCGGCTCAAACATTTGTTTTATGAATCCCTCTGTCCAATGATAATTAATTGTTTACTTTCTCATCTCTGGATGATGGCGTGACTCCTTTCAGAGGTTGTTTGCTCACAGCAATTAAGTTCATCAGCGCTTATCCTCTCTTCTCCTCCCTCCTCCTCCACCCTCCCTCCTTCTTCTCTGTTTCTCTGTGCTAAATGCAGATTAGCAGCGTCGCAGCCACAATCCAGAATGAGAGTAAACTCCTCATTATGCCGTGTGACCCTCTGCTGCATGAATAATTCAGCGCCGCAGCGTTAGTGGCTGGCTGTTATTAGCATTATTAGCGAAGCAAAGAGAGAAGAGGAGGAGGTTTAACTCGTATCACTCACGGGGGGGGCTGACTCAGGGGGATCAGCACTGGATTGAGACACACATCATCACACGACACAGGAGATCAGTGGAGGTGCCTCTCCACTCAAACGCCCCGCTGTCTGTGTACATCTTACACACCCCTGCTGCTGCTGCAGCTCCTTCTGCTTACCAGGAAGCAAACAACAAAGGCCCTCCTCTCACTGAGTACATTGTAAACGAGCTTGTGTATCCGTGTGATGGATACTGGTCTGTAAGCACACTTGACTCCGCTGCCTCTTTCTTTATGTTTTTTTAATAAATACCAGAGTGAATCAAGAGTACTGGAAACCCCCCCCCCCAGTGGAGGTATCCTTAGCTTGTCAGGAGAAGAAACTCCCCACCTTGTGTGTGTGTGTGTGCGTGCGTGCGTGCATGCGTGCGTGAGTGTGTGTGTGCAAGACTGCATGTAGAGTCTGCATGTGCCACTTCACTGGATGCACTGAGGCATGACTGAGTGTGTAGATATGTTACAACACCCCCTACCCCCCACTGCCACAACCGCAACCACCACCTTTTTATTTTCCAGACCTCTTGTAGTATTATAGAGATGCTGATGCAAACCTCTACTATCAGGGGAGGCTGGGGCTTCCTGTGCCGTGTAGGTCAGAAGTCGCCAGCCTGCATCCATAAGGTTACCTCCACTCCAACTAGAACACAGAAATTAATGCCACCCGTCTGGTAATTGAGACATCAAAAACACACTCGGCTCCCAGACACGCGTGCCGCTCCTAATCTTTTATTGATAAGCGTGGATCTGACAATTTTAGAGGCACAAATCCAACCATGCTCCGCTTTCACTTTTTTATAAACAAGCGAGCTGAGAAAAAAAACAACAAAACAAAACAACTAATTTTGTGGTAAATTTCCATGAACATGTTTGTTGATTTTTCTGCATGTAAAAGGATGCCCACCACCTCGTGGGGGTTGGGGGGATGGGGGGTGGCTGATGCAATCATAATTAAAGCTCTTCCATGTCGGAGCGGCAGATGCCTCTGTTTGGTCTGATGGCAGCTGCCGGCAGGTGGTGCCAGAAGGAAACATCACCAGTCAAAAGGAGGATATAACAATGTAATCTACATCTTTTTATTCTTTCATCCATCAACCCCCCCCCCCCTTTTAAAGAGTGTTTTATAATTAAATCGGGGGGGCGTCTCAGTCGGCGCACATAACGTTCAGTTCACTAAAAGTACGCTCGGGGCTATTTTTAGTCGTCTTTGACCCCCCCACCCCCCTCCAGCCGCCATGTTAATGGCAGCAGCTTTTAGACATGTGAAAGGAGTTCTTGTATCATCTGTGCTGATGGTTTCTTTTGCACCTTGCCCGTGCGGGGGTAGAGATTGGGAGGCCCGACTGGTGAGCAGCAACACTCCCAGTGTGTTTAAAGTTCACACAGGGCCATATGGTCCCCACAGCAGGGGGTGTTGGTGGAATTATTCACACAGAGCTCTCTGAATCATACAGATCCTGGTATCAACCACCGAGATAAGGGGGAACGTCTCAAAGGCTTTGTGCTCCGGCTTCAAATCTCAATCCTCGAGAGAACGCCAGAAGCCCCCCATCCTTCCTTCCTTCCACGCTCCCTCTTCCCACTCCTCTCCCTCCAGCGTGTCCTTCTTTCTCTCTTTCATATCCCCTCTCTCTCTCTCTCCCGCTCTCACACACACGCACACAAGCACTACATCCACACGACAGAGTGTGACAAACAACGCCACCCTCTGCAGCGGGAAGCCAAAAACCTGTGACATTTTTGAGGAAATAATATGAACTCGTCCTCCGCGAGCAGATTTCAACCTCCACCGTCTAAATCCTCGAGCACAGCCTAATTAAGTACAAACAGCAGTTCTCAGCTAATGCCAACAAATGGGCTGTTGCTGCTGCCGGATCGGCCGATTATTAAAGGGATGCACATTTGTTGTTTCCGCATTCTAATGCAATTACTCACCCATTATGACCATGTAATTGTGCAGTCATTAATTGTGCATCCAGTCTCTATTACAGCGAAGCCGGGGGGTTTTTTCTCCTCTTTTTCTTAATACAGGTGGATCTCAATCAATTACATCACTGAAAAGGCATTTTATTTTTCGCAGTTCAATTCAAAGTGGATCTAATTTGTTACACACAATGGGATATATTTCAAGTTTTCTGTTATGGCTTACAACTGAGGGAATCTAATTTGTCCAATTAGAATGCTTCATACCATCAATAAAAAAAGGATTTGTAATACAGAAATTTCAGGGATACTGAAAAGTTTGACAATTGACTGCATAGAATATTGACTCAATGTTTGGTCAGGGCTCCTTTTGCAAGAATTACTGCATCATTACGTTGTTAGTTGTAGTCGCTTAGACTCTCCTGAGGTGTTTATTGAGCGAAGGTTGGTTTAATTACGCTCTTTTTCGCTCATCTCTGTTGTTAACAACCAGCCTGCATTATGTAAGGCTGTCTCGTCAGCCAATTAAACACAGGGATACCATTATCACTAAAGGACGGATTGAGAGTTTTGCCGGTATGGAGAGGTGCCAGCAACCCTAACAAAGCCTATTTATCAATCAGCACCTCCATAAATGCTTATCAGCAGCTTAAGGCAGGAAAGGCCTCACAAATTTACTGGTACAAGGCCGGGCTTCATTTTTGGATGGAAATTCAAAATGCTCTTAAATCTTAAAGAAAGTCTGAGCATGATCTTTTTAGCAGAGTCTAGACTTGTGTTTACCAACAAACTCTCATGGGACTCTGCTTTACAATCCTCCCCATGTGACATTTATCCCTTCACTTGATCTTGGTTACTATTCTAAAACTGTTCTTACTTCCACTAAACTTTACCAAAGCTGTAGAGCACACCATGTACCCCCACACCCCATTAGCTTTTCATTTGGTTTTGCTTAACAATGACAAAAGCTTTGGCTGTCTATGTTACTTCAGCACTTTTTCTTTCCACTTAACCTTCTTTAAATGTGCTCTTACAAAGGACTTTACCAACAAGGTTCTTTTTCCTGTTACCCTTTGTGACTTGCCCTTAACGTGGAGGTCGTAGGTGACTGATTGGACTGCTACTGGCATACTATGATATTTCTTTAAAGTTATGTATTTATTGGCCTCATTCAATATTCTTAATCTTGGTTAATCTATTTTTTGGAGGGTTTCCTTCAATCACACCGCTTTGGATATGTATAATGTACAAGTTTTACTGTTCGAATTCAAGCACAGAAATAAACTCACTTTTCAAATTCCTCTAATTCAGTGAGATGCACCAAAGACCACAATACCCTAATCATGTCAACATCATAAAGCCTTTGTGCAAATCAACATTAAACTCACTTTATTTGAAGATGTCAGGAGATGAGGAACAAGGCCTCAGTAGATGTTTGAATCGTGACTCATTTGTGTTCGGTGGTTTTATGCGTCTCAGTCTTCGCCATCTATTCCCATCATGCCCTAATGTTCCGCTGATAAGAATGGCCTATTCATTCTGCGTTCCTTACCGGTTGCTACAGAGAGGAGGAGAGAGAAAGAAAAAGAAACCCACAAAGAGCGCAAGAGAGAGACAGAGAGAGAGGGAGACTCTGCAGGCATTGAATAAAAAGCACATCTATTTCTAAGAGGCAGCATGAGCACGGTGGAAGATAATTATTGATTTGAAATAAGGAAAGATAAGACTCAACCTTGAGCAGCTCAGCGATAGCACACAGAACAGAATAATTAATGGGCCCGTCTTGTGTCGGGACAAGCTTTCACACTGAGACGAGCGTATTGATTTTAAACAGATAAACTGTGTAACCCTTTGTGAAGGGTTTGACAAACAATTTAATTGGTGGTGGTGGTGGTGGGGGGCAACAATATTCCTCACCCTTTCCATCTCCGTTTCATCATGTCCCTGAGCTCTTTTTTTTCTTCTCCTTCCATCCGTCTGACCTATGGAAACAATTACTGCACATCAGGCCTCGTTCTGCCTCCAGACTACCAAGTGAGGACGGTGTAGGATGTACGTGCTGATTGGAGAATCTAATCAATCGTGGGACTTGTGTCTGATCCAGATGCCTGTGTTGAAACTTGGATTACCAAAGCTTTTTAGCTGCCTCTGTCAGATAGAGAGAAGATGGATCTGCCTATTTAAAGGTACCTGTCAGCTATAGTTGAAGCAGAGATAATTTAGTTCTCCTTTAGAACTCACATCTCCTCTAACACCCCAAGGGGAGCAGCAGAACCCCCCCCCCACCCCCAAAACAAACATTTTCCAACTAACCTCTCCCCTTGTCCTCCCTGTGATTAGCAATAGTCGCCGTTTGATCATGTTTTCCTGCCTGTCCTTGTGATTTGTAAGCTGTGTAAAAAGCGAACGAGGCAATTAAACAGAAACGAACGGTGTGTTGGAGAGGGGGTGCCGCGGCAATCATTAACGGCGAATTATCCTGGTGCGCACTCAAACACTCGGAAAGGACTTTCAGGCGGACCACTCTGGAGGATCCAGATCCAATCTCACCATTGATTAACCAATACTCGTTCTGCTTGCGAAATCACTCGACTGGGATTTTAGGGCACTCATCCGGTCTTATCGAGATGGGCTAACATCAAAGGCGAATGAAGAGGGATTCGGTAAATGGGCTCACTTTGCCCTCCATGTAAGAGACTTCGAGGAGCAAATCTTGAATTATTGCCTCATGTAAATAATACACTTGTCTTGTTTGTCTTGTTCATCTTCTCTTAAGGCGGGGGGTTAAAAGGCGCTCATGAATGACTCGAAGCAGAGAACACTCAAAGTACTTTGGAAGCTCTCAGATTTCCCTTGATGGGATACAATAGTGAAGGTTTCGTCTCCAGGAATGTAAACAACACAAAGATCCTAACTTGTTTGATCCGTCCCACAGTTTTGAGTGTGTTAGCTTGAGGAAGAATCGTGGTAATTAGCTGCACCCTCCACGTTTATTAAAACGTGTCCAAAAACATCAGTTTCTTATTAGCTGCACTGTCGTTACTGTTAGCTTTGGAGATTTTTTTTGGGACCCCCTCTGGCTCACTTTGCATGGTGGTAACATAAACAGAGGTTCTTTTCTGAGTTTTGAATTGTGCTAATTACTGTTATAAATGTTGTTTCAATTGCTAAGGCTGCAAATATGCATAAACTCAGATAAGTTACTTTTTTACTTGAGCTCATTTCCTGGACTTGGTATGTTCTAGAGCTGAAATCAGGGTTCATTATGTATCCATTCTTTTGAAATTTGATTGTATTTTGTCATATTGTGGAGTTAAGGATCTCAATGTAATATACTGTCTTTTGATTGAACTGAAATGAATTATTTATTTTCAAATTAGAATATAGGAACTAGACAAAAAATGCACCCAGCAGTTGGTTAATTGGTAAAGATTTTTTAGATTTTCCTTGTTATATAAGAAACATTAGTGGAATGCACGGCATTGTTAAAGAAACTCCTCCTCTGAATGAGCTGAGGTTAGTAGCCGAGGACATTTTGTCTAAAACAATTCCCTTCTGCCCGCTCCCCTCCCATCGCGGAGCGGTCTCCAGGCTACATTCGATGTAAAGGGATTTTCTTACCCTAAATGGCCATGGGGGCCGTTTACGATGTCACTACTGTGGGATCACATGATGTTTGAGGGTGTAAAGGTCTCGAGGCAGCTGCTCCTTTTCGGATGGGATTTTTCAAGGCTTCCAAGAGCAGGGGGCCCCATGCTGTCTGTGCTGAAAGGTGGAGCAAATAGTTCTAGTGGGAAAAAAAAGACCCTCAAATCCTCTGGAGCTCTGTGTGTGTGTGTGTGTGTGTGCGTGCGTGTGTGTTTGAAACTGCTCTGGAGTCCCTTGTCTCCCTTCGTGTTATAAACACCCACGGTGCTCAAATTTGTCTTTTGTCCAGGAGTCAAAACAGGTGTCTCAGGAACCAGATTTGATCTTTTTCTCCTCTCAGTTATCAAATTTTCCACTTGCAAGGAAAGATTTATTTTATTTTATTTTATTTTATTAGAAGCACTCTACCCTGGGTGTACTTGTTGCCTTGAGACATGATGTGCAGACTCTCTTTGAACCAGCAAAGGTTACTTTCACAGTAGCTCAAAATTTGGCCACGCTTAGTTAAACCAGGTTGCGCGTAAGTGTTGAACTCTTCTGACTCCTACGTGTTTGAAAGCCACGATGCGCTTAGCATACAGATTACTTCTGTCTTTGAAGTGTATTTACAACAGAAGCAAGTGTCAATTGAATGAAGAGCGGATTGTGCTACTCCATGTCCTGCATTTCAGAAGATATCTTTAAATCTTTTAAGTGCTTAAAAACGCAACCCTGACTGTTTTGGGAATACCCAAAAAGATCTCCACTGGAAGCTTTTGTAGCTGTTTAGAATTTAAAATACATTTTCCATGGAGAGGAAATGCTTCACATTAATGCAATTTGATATTTTTCCCTTGATGTAAGTACACTTGCAAATGGACAGTCTTCAATATAAAGTTGATTGAGGGATTATTAAAAAAAAAAGAAGCCCAACACCACCTACTGTGGCCTAGCGTATAGTTCGGTCAATTGCTTTAACAGAGTCGACACGTTTATGTAGCTCAACCTCCCTCTGGGAGCCTGTTTGTGTGAATGATGTGGAAAAAACACATTCCAGCTTCATAGATAATAAGCGTCTATCTCAGCCAAAGCCCCGCTTTGCATTATGTTTCGTAGAAGAGCCGAAACAAAAGTGGATGGAAACTCTTTAAGCATTTCTCTGTAGACCAAAGTGTATTCCTGTGGCTTATGTTTAGAAAAAAAGAAGAAAAAAAAAAGTCCTTGATTGTTTTTTACCCATTCCCCAGAGTATTTGGCTCTCTTACTGTCATTTCCAAACTCTTTTTGCGTAGTTCAGTCTTCAGATATTTAGTCGGAGGTAGAAACTCCCTACACTCATTCCCGAGTTATGCACACGAGGAAACTATAAAAGCTATTTCTTTAATAGCCCTTAAAAACGTAACCCTTTGAAACAATGGTTCATTGTGCCTTATTAAAGATTATCAGCTGCTTTTATATGTAGGATTGTTTTGAAGAAAGCAAATCAGGTTTCTTATATTTCACCTTTACTGCTAATGCCTGGTTTAATATAGCATGGCTAACTAGAACCTTGTGTGAATAATGTTTTCATTTTTCTTTTTTTTTTGTTTGTTCACCCATCAATCCGTCCGTCTGTTCGTTTGTCCATCCATCCATCCATCCATCCATCCATCCATCCATCCATCTATCCATCCATCCATCCATCCATTGTCCTTTTTGAGCATGTCATGCTAATTGTCTTTTAATTGTTTTCATTAAGGTTTTTTTTGGTCCTTTATTGTTATATATTTTAACTTGTTCAAAATAAAGCCTTTTATTGCTTAATTTTTTCATTAATTGATAACTGAAGTTATCATATTAAACTCTCAGTAACTCTTAGTTTTTAACGTACGACTGAAAACATTGCTTTTTACTGCAGCTTTCCCAATAAGGACAGTGTTTACTCTAGAGTTCTGCAATATTCTTATACAACTTTATTTTAAATTGGGTCTGTTTGCAATTCTTCAGTTGTATTTTTTCTTTCTTTCAATGTTTCTTAGCTTTACTTGCACATTTATTATCATTTCTTTTACTTCTAGGAAAACCTTTGAGTTTGCAGGGTTAGGGTTAGGGTTTTAGTTGTCAGTCGTTACCATTAGTTTCCTGACAGGCAGACAAAGCTTGGTTTGTTGTTTTACACCTGACCTTAATTTTTGCGTGCTAGATTTTAATCAGGGGTATCAAAGTTAATGGTGCTTTAAAGAGAGTCCTTCCACTTTACAATTATTCACAACTTAGGTTTATATGTCGCAGAAAATACGTTTTTGTAAAATATTGAGTTTGAGCAAATAAACCTTAGTTTTAACTGAAAGGTATGTTCTCTTTTCAGGTTCGAAGAAATTGTCAAGAGAAACAAAGTTGAATACCACGCCGGTGGCTCAACCCAGAACTCAGTGAAAATCGCTCAGGTTAGTCTTCTTTGGCTTTCTGCAGTGTGCCTGAATGTGTTTTGAATATACAGTGGTACAGTTGTAACCTTAGATTTGTCAGCCTGGCAGCCCTGGGAATTCGCGCCATGGCTGCATGGCACATTGATACATTACAGCTCTGGCTGTTGTGAATTCATCAGACCTGCCACAGTAAAGGGAAAAGGCGGGGAGGATTAATAATATTTACAGTGTTATCTAGTTGGCCTAATTTCCTGAGACATATCAAGCATCAATTAGAGAGAATTACAAGTACATGCAATTAACGTGTCACAACAAATTATATCCAACAAATGCTGATCTTCTCCCTGGCTGTTTGACAGATTTGTGTATCTAGAAGAAATTGGTGATTGATCAAATCAAAAACGACAATCTGAACTTTAAAAGATTATTCTCTAATTCCTTTCTCTCTCTCTCTCTCTCTCTCTCCCTCTAAAGTGAATGCGGCAAGTCTTTGAATTTGACATGCGGTGATTAGCTGCTGATAAGGCTCGGGTCTGCTCGCAGTAAACAAAGAAAAGGCATCCAGCTGAAAAATAATTCCCTTCCAAGGAGGGGGAAATGAGTTCAGAAGCTAATTGAGAGGCTGATGCCTGTGAAAAGCAGCAAGTCTTTGTAGTGTGTGTATGTGCTCATGTTTTTTTTAAATTTTCCTTTCTTTTTTCTGAGCGTGTTTGTTCGGCATGTAGAGTTCGCATATATACCCATGTGTGTGTTTATCAAAAAGATAGAGACAGAGTTGGGGAAAATAAAGTAGGCAGGCTCTCAGGCTGCCACCATCTCTACGCTTTAGAGACAGTAAACATCTTTTAAAAAGAGACGCCTAGCTGTGCACCTCCATACAAACACTCTTTAATTATCAAGATCATAAGCCTTAGCTTAAAATCTCGGTCTCTTACAGACGTTAAATGTCAACGAGATTTTATTCTCTGGAAACGGCTCCCTCCTATTTTAAATCCTCTGTCTGCTTGATGCAAAGCTCAGCTTCTTTTTTTTTCTCTTCTTGAAATATAATCACAAAATTTTCCAGCGGGAAGCCATTTCCTTCTCTTATTTGTCTAGCAATTGGAAAGACATATATATTTATATATTATATTCAGTGTGACCTTTCCCTGTTAAGCCACTGGTGTTGACAATGATTGTTTCACCTTGTGTTTAAGTGAAAACTGCAGGAAGTGCCTCCAAGCTGCAGATCAACTCCCATGTGAAATTAGATGGCAAAAGAGATTTTTATTGCCGTCCCTAGCTGATGAAAAAGACTCGTCATGGGCCCTTCTCCTCTCCGTGCCCCGAGAGAAGTGCTCAGTGGAGTAAATTGGTCTCATAACGGCATAGCAGGCCCTGGTCAAATGTTATTTTACTCTGTTTATTTGGATATTTACCCCCCTCTGAGTGAAGATGTAGAGCTGATTCGGAAAAGGCTTGAGATAACAAGAGTGTTTTTCGTCCCGCACCCCAAAGTCTTAGAAGCTGTTTCTGTCAATATATACCTTCAAAGAAACTGACTTTTCCCCGCATTTTACTTTGAGTTTATAGCGTTCCTTTATAATAAAAAAAAAAATGTATAATGCATAACCAGCTCCCGGATTATCACATTGTTGCACCTGCAATATGTGAAACTTCAAACCCCTCACTGTATTGTGGAAGCTGAACCTTCAAACACAAATGATATGCACCGCAGCACTGAATCCACATCAAAGAGGCCCGGCGACTAAATGAGATGCTCGATCCAGGGGAAGGTTTGCTCACCATCGACCGCTGGAGGAGGGAGAGAAGTGTTCAGAGGCTTTGCACAGGAATCGTTGTACACGCTGGGAAAAACCCAAGGCGTAGGAGGATCAATGCCTTCGCCTGTAGAACTCATACTTCCCTTCAAAAACTCAGCCAGCTCATCTGAGGCTGTGATAGGTTAAATACTGCTGCTTCATCCAAGTTAAGATTTCAAGGAAAACCTTTACCTCGGCTTTAAGAAAATGCAGAATCGATTGCTAATTGGATTTTGTTAAATGAAAATTGACCAAGAAGAAGCTTAAAAAGATACGCCTGTAGGCCTTGAACCTTTTCGCAGTTCATCACATTACACCCTAAAGCTTGAGGTTTTATTGCAATCATAAATCGATGTCTTGTTTAGCTGTCTTCAACAGGTTTCCATTCCAATTTACTAAAGGTATGAATAAATTTGGATAGCAGTGGAAAAAACGAAAATTTAGTAGAAAAGTTTTAATCCTCCAGAGTTTTTAGATCTTCTGAAGAACAAAATTTCAATAATGCTTGGTAAATACATTTTTTTTGCAGAAATTCATGTGTCTATCATATTCTTTCCATTTGATTTCCATTTTAAACGTCTATTTTATCATTTTACTCATCAAGATTTAATTTTTTTCTTGACCGAGTACACAAAAAGAAATCTTTTTGCTTCTTTGGATTTAATCTAAAATTAAATTGAACCTTCGCTTTCTAAACTTATTAAAAGGTTAAAAGGCCAGATACAAAATAACTATTCATAAAACGAAATGAAAGTTCCAAAAAGGATGGTGCCAGAAAAGCAAATATGAGGCTTTTTGATGATTAGTGCAACCAACAGCTAGCTTTTCAGATATTTTGAACTGAAATGACCAAAAAGATAAAATAAGACTTTATTATCCTCAAGGATAAATCCAGGGGGAAACTGCAATCCCTGTACACCATCCCAGACAGACATCACAATACAATAACATTATCTAAAATAATAAAAAATTATATCTGGCTCCTTTTCCGTTCTAACATTTCCCTTTGTTTAGTTCCACATTCCCATTATCTCTCATAAAATTCTGTGTCTCTGCCGAAGAAAGCATCCCTACAACATGATGTCACCCACACCATGTTTCACCATGGGGATAATGAGTTCAGCGTAGCAACATATACAATTTTTCATGTTTTATTCTTACCAAGCTCTTTTCTTTCTAATTAAACATTAGCTTTTTTTTATCCTCATTTATAAATGTTAGAATCGTAGAATCATTGTCATCTTGACTTTTTTTTTGTTATTGCAACGCTTGTGCATGTTCAAGTTAGTCTCTGTGGTGTTGTAGGGCTCTCGGAGTAGATTTTTCAGTACTTTTCCACATTCACTGCAGCACACAAGGGCTCCTGAATAAGCCCTAGGTGTTCCTTTTTGGATCAAGTCATTGAACCCACGTGGATGCAGAACTATCTGCCTCTGATTCTTTGTAAAAAAAAAAAAAAAAAAAAAAAAAAAAAAAAAAA
>JAVLVB010000001.1:190477-229975 GCA_032876305.1 Orestias chungarensis | reverse complement strand
AACCAGCCTGGTGTTGCATGCTCAAATGCAGCCACACACATCAAAAGGTCTGCGCTCGGATAGGGCGCAGTGGAAAACAACAATCATATTTTTTTCCCAGTTATTTACAAAGCTGAAGGGAGGAGGAGAAGAAGAAAATTTGGCTTTTTCTGAGCATGTGATCAAAATGTTGGTGTTTCTGAGCACTCGTGGTGTTTATCACAGGTGACAGGATTGGTGAGGGGGAGTCAGTTGACTGGAGGGCTGTATCAAGAAGCACAGTTGATTCATTTAGACAGAACATCAAAGTCCTCCAACAGCTCCTAAGGGCCTGGAGATTGAAGTCTGAGCAGAGACAGAGTGGAGGGGAGTTATTGCTGCTGTGAGTGAAGTGGATCCCGCTCTGACTGCCTCATGTAAACCATGCGCTCTCATTAGATTCCCCACAAATCAACACTATTGACGTATTGTTTCTTTTGATTCTGATAATGCTTCATACACATTTACGGAACAGACAAATAGCTTTGTGTAAGCGCCTTAGCTATAAATGTGTCACAGAAACATATGATTAATTATGCTCTCTCTCCTCTATTTAGATTTGTGCATTTTTTGCAGTCTACATAATCAGCACACCGTTATGTCTTAATTATTGTTTAGAGAGTAAAAGCTTTTGAAAAATCTGCTGTCTCTGTCACGGTTATGATGCCTGTTTAACATTTCCTGAGACTTGGTCAGTCATGGAACGGCTAAGTGGGGCCCAACTCTGGCTGTTGGCTCTGAGCTCCTAATTGGAAACGCATGTGCATCACGCCGCTAAGAGTCGTAGTCAAATAACAGGAAAAAGTCCCATAGCACCACTTGACTTTGAGAAAGTTCCTCACCACCTCATATTTCCTTCTAGGAGAATACTACAACTGCTTTTTGATGTCTCATTGAAGGCAGTGACTTATTTCTCTGGGCAAAAATGTTCCATGACCTAATGTTTGGCTTCAACCGCTCGTTTTGTTAAATAAATAAAGAATGGCAAGTTGCCTCCGTTTGAATGAGCTGGATGAAGAAATGCCTACGTCTGGTACCACTTACCGAAAAAGAGGACAGTTAGGGAGAAAGAGTGGAGCTTTTGTGTTCGTACTCTGTGACTCGACGCTCAGTAGGATGTGCTTGTATACACTAAAGGGAGGCATTTATAATTTTTCTGTCACTTTCTGTTTTTACTTTCTTCTCTCGCACTTAATCATCAGAGTTTGAACAAATGGTCTTTGTCTACGAGAGACCTGGCGGAGGTTTAGATAATTCAATGCTGGTTCATTCTCAGGTTTCTGTGGTTTTTTTGATTGAATTAAGAGAGTTTGTCCAAAAAGAGATCGCAGCACAGCTGTGTCTAAATGATCTCACTAATAATGGGACTAAAGCTATGATCCCGGTGGTCCTCAGAGTTACATCCCACACATATCAACCCTATCAAGTATTGGGCTGTTGTTAAATCAAGGTAGATAGTTCAGCTTTGGGCTTTATAAACATCCAAAAGGGAGTTCTGGAAGGTTTGATCCTGGGCCCACTTTTGTTTTCTTTGTATATAAACTCAAGACGTGAATTTTTATGCTGGTGACAATGTAGTTTTCTGCTTTTGCTTGGGGTTAAAGTTTCAAAAGTAGTACATAATTGAGATTTGGAAAGAAAACAATAATTTATTTTAAATTGTTATCACAAATAAAAACTAAAAAGGGGGGTATGCAAAAGGGCTGGTCATTCATTTTATCTTTCAATATTGTTATTTATTTTTTGGTTTCCAAAGTCTAAAACTGGCTGATTTGTGACTTTAACTTTTTCCCCAATGTTTGCTTCACTGGAGCCCTGATAATTTAGAGAAAATATGGTTAATTTGAGTTACTGTGTGCAATTAAGGAATGAAAATGACACTTCTATCTGTAACGGGTCTCCCAAAGTAGCTTATTTTTTGTTTTTCAAGATCAGAATTTGTGTTTGTTATTAGAATTTTTTTTATCATGATAGTATTGCAAACATTGTGATGAAATTTTCAATAACTATTGTCAACCCCTAGTGAGCATTCATAATCAACCCCCTTTAGTCTGATACCCTTCCAGTGCAACCAGTTGGCTAATATTTGTAATTGTTCAATTTTGTTGCTTTCTTGGTAATATCTCTATGATGTTAATTTGCAAATATTGGAAAATATGCAATAGAATGAATAAAAAAGCAAAACCGTTTTGTTTGTTTTAGGACAGGTTAATTTCAGAGGCACCGCTGGTATCCACTCTGAGCTGCTTTATGGCACTAGTGTCTTGTTGTTTCTCTCCTGTTACAAAACAGTGAAAAGGTTACGGTCTGTTGAGCTCGTCGTGAGAGATGCATGAATCCAAATGGATTTTTTTTTTTGTCTCTTTCATCTCCTCTCACTCTAAACATTCCAGGTGCACAAGTATGCACTTGAGGAGGGTTTCGGGGGCGGTGTGGGGGGAAGTTGCCATTGTTTTTTTCCTCAGCATAAGCAGCAGAAGCGAAGGATGCCTCATTCGCTTTGATGAGCGGTGTGTTCATGCGTGGGCTTCAATGTCACCCGCCATGAGGCAGCTGTGAAGTCGCAGCTCATGTCTGCAGTGCCATTTACTCAATGATGAAGTGAGGAGATCTCAGTCGGTTCCACATTCACCTCCCCTTTTACACACTCACACACACTCACTATGCCTGAGCATGTGTTCACCCACCACAACTGTATTGTGACTGTATGTCACAGCTAATACCAGCACTCATTTAATCTCAAGCTCTGTGATCCCCGCGATAAAGGTTGACTGAGCGATTACGCAAGGTTTTGTCATTAGCATCTGACAGCCATGACCTACAACACGCCCCCCCCCCCCACCTTTTTTCCTTTGCACAAAATAATTACCTTGATTTAATTTCCCTGTCAGATAAAGGATATTTTTGTTGCCTCAGCAAGAATCCGCGCAGTTTGCTGTATAGGTGACATATCAACATTCCCGTTGAAGTTAATTTGCCATCAAATTTGCGAGTTAATTCAAACCGCTAAAGGGGAAGACGTGGGGAGTAGATTGTAACTCATAAGTATGCATTAGAAAGGGGTGTTGATTAACACTGAGGGCAGACACACCAAATGTGTATCATCTTGCCTCACAAGCTGGCACTGGAATTGGATGTGATCTCTCGTGTAACGTGTCCTTGCTTGAAGTCCTTGGTTCCAGGCTCGGGAAGGAAGGCTGTGTCATTGGGTTTCCTGCTTTGTCCCTCGCTCTTGTACTGTTGCCCAGCGTCTGAGCGCAGACTGACAGAACTTGTCAAACGAGAGTCCAGAAATCTGGCAGCGTTCTCCACTCAAATTACTGAAAGATTGTTAAAGCAGTAGTATGCTGCATGCACTCTTAAATGCTCTGTATTGTTCCCTTATAAACGTAAGCCCCTTTTCCCGCTTTCTCAGTTAATGTCCCCATATTATTACTTATATGTTGTATCTGTTAACAATCTGTTTTACTTGGAAAACTTGCGTATACATTTATTTTTCCGTTTTTATAGTTCTATAGATAAATATAAATATTGTTAATGTATTGTCCAAAACTTCACCAATACTAAATGATGAAGGGGTACGAGGACAAATACCCCTAATTTATAGTTTATGCTAGATTCAGAAACAATCAAGCTGCATTTAGGATATAAGCTGTTCAACCTGTTAAAACATGATGGATGCTATATGGAAAAGCTGAGGGAAACGGGGATAATTTGTTGTTTTTTACCTGGTATTAATCTGTTTGTTTCCTCTTAAAGCAATAAAATATGACATAGAGGTACCACATTCATTGGTGACAAAGGTGCATGATCAATAATGCAGCAACTCTCCAGTTAACACCAATAGGGTTGAAAGTTATTCTCTGTGTGACTTTACTACTGCTTTGCTAAATACAAGTAAGCACATATAAAGGTGTACTTTAAGTAAAAAAAACATTTTTGATTTGATTTTACAGACATGTCGTCTTATTACCCTGGAAAGCAGGAACTTCAGAGATTGACAAATTATGTACTCGGTCACTTTTGATTAGACTAAGTCTATAAACAATGTTTCATTAAACAAACCACCAGTGGGATTGTTTGCACCCACAGGTCGAGTAACGGCTGAATGAGTCAATGATTATGCATTTTACACAACCGCCTTAAATTTTCATATAAGTATTGAATAATGCCCCTCTCTCATATTTCCCCGCAGAATGCCTGTGGCAGTAGTATTTACTTGGCACGTTTTCAGCATGCTCCCACTCTTGCGGTTGAAGTGTTGCGTAGCAACTGAGGAAAAACATTTTTAAATATTTTGCTTAAAAAGGTTTGAAGAAAATAAAGAACAGCCTTCAATTACTGTTCATTTTTCCCGAGTTCATAAGTTTAAGGAGCCGTATAGCTGTGCCAAGCAATACATGAAATACCAAATTAGGCTTTGTGTTGGCCTGGAAAATCATGAAAAACTCTCCATGAGTGGAGTATATGTATTTTCCTCTTTTGCCAATTTTTTTGCATCTATTTCTGTTGTGTTTATTGAATAAATGCTGGGAGATGCCTGCACCTTCACAACTGTTTTGAAACAGAGCTAGCAGGAGTTTTTCTTTTTTCAAAGTTCAGCCCGCCTCAGTTGTCGAGCCAACAGAGTATATCCTTGACAGGACGGGGGGAAAAAATGTGTAGGTGAGTGCAAATTTGAAGTGATGCGCCTCAGGAAAACGGATGGGTATGGAGCGACAGGGATGAGGCGTATGTGGAGAGAGAGAGCAGGCAGGATGACGCACAGCAGGTGACAGACAGACACTAATAGTAATGGCTCTCATCAGTGCTTCGCTCGCTCCCTCTTTTCACATGGGCTCTGACATCCTTCTCCTACTCCACCCCCTCCATCTAGCGGGGTGTGCTGGGAGCTCGTTGGGATGTGCAGCCTGCTCAGACGGAAACAGCCTGCCAAACACCGGTCCCCACACATATAAATTGCATCATTAACATCACCTGGATTATTCCAAGCTCTCCCACCGGGTTTATGGCAGCTCCGGCTCAACTTAACTACTTGACTCACTGAAGACATCCAGGATTCCTGAGTGAGCGGTGCTTAGATGTGCTGTGAAATACACCAGTTTCATTCTTTCTTTGGGTTTTAATCAAATCCAGAGGAAACAGCCTTATTATGTAGTTTAATGTGCCTTTTCTGTCTCTGGGTTACAGCTTGTCATTCACGCTAAAGCATCCAGGTATCTGTCAACCTGAATGGAAATTATAATTTGTACAAGCCATTTAAACATTTTTGAAACCACAATCTCTTTCTGACACAAATTTTAGTAGTATTTATTTGGATTCCAAACTACATCTGTTAATAACTCTTCAGCTGCCTATATTTACGCTCTTATTTTGAAGGTGTTGCACGTAGAAGTTCAGTTTCTTCTCACATTGGCCATGTGATAACATGCAGGGAATGACATTTATTATGTACACAGAATTGCATCTTTGCGCAACTGCAACTTATAGTTCTGCAGCAAACCATTTCAAATCTACTGGTGTCTGACGGGCTTTATGAAAGGAAGCCCTACCATGGTCAATCAATCAAGGATAGCAACAGAGTTAATGAAATAATCCCTTTCTAAATTGCAATGATACAAATATGTGTGCGATACCTTATTTGATCTTGTTGAGGGAAAATTTAATTTACCACTTTAGCACTATCCATCTATCTTCCAACCAGCTTATCCCTGTGGTGTTGCGGGCGTCTGCTCGTCCCTATCTCCATCGCATACCTGGCAAGTGGCAGGGGTTAAACCTTGACCAGGTCGCCAGTCAATCGGTGGGCATCCCAGAGACAAACAGGGCAAACAACCACTCACACACTCACACCTAAGGACAATATATAATACCCAATCAGCCTAGATAGATAAATAGATATTTTATTGATCCCAGAAGGAAATTCTAACCGTCATGTTCTTAAACTGTGGGAGGAAGACGGGGTACCCAGAGATAACCTAAGCATGCACAGGGAGAACACGCAAACTGCCTGCAGAAAGACCCGAGTTGGCATCGTACCGAGAGCTGCCAACTGTGCCACTGTGCAGCCCTCACTTTAGCACTAACTCCTGCTAAATAGGATGGTTTGTAAGCGGAACTAATATTTATAATTAAGGCTTTAGCACAACTAAATTTTAGGTGAGTGGTTTCCCCCTGCAAAATGCAATATAGAGGGTCTGAATAACTTTGGTTTTAACTACTAAAATTCATAAAACCAAACAATTTCTTTTTGTCTCTTATGTTGAAATGAGTACACATTTTGTATAAAATTGAAAAAAAAAACATTTATAAGTAATACTCTTTATAAAAACTGATATAAAATCATAAAACCTAAGAAACTGGTGTAAAATGTGAAATAGTGTAATAGTGAAAAATGACTGCAGGAGGTTTTCAAGCCCAGTTGACATTGCAGTAGAACAGAATGGTCCTTCTTCCTCAGATCAGTCGGCAATTAACTATGTAACTCTGTAATTACTATACGAGGTCAGGTTTAAGCTCGGAGCGAAAGGTTTGAGCAGCAAACAATTTTTATATGATCCTCTTACTCTATTATCCTTTCTCACTCCTACAAGGTTTTACCTCATGGGGAGAATACATTACATAAAGCCCCTTAGCAATTACTCCTCCTCAATGAATATCTGCATAGTGTATAGTCCTGTGATTAATCTGGAATCCCTTCCACCCCTGTCCAAAAGCAAGCCTCACTCTGCTTACCATGCAAGTTTCATTTTCTCTTGAACAAATGGCTTCTTTAGAGAAAAAGTGCCAACCTTTTGCTTTTAGTCTCTGCTTGTTAGCAGAGAGAGAGAACGCAGGGGAGGTACAACCTCCTGCAAATAACAAATACCCCAAAAAACAAAACAGATACCTGAAGATGGAGGAAAAATAGACCTGGGGTCAGGGTGGCTGATGGCAGTGGGGTAATTTTTGGGGAGGTAGAGTCTTAATTGGGTTGAATAAAGGCACATTTATTTTTGTGCTTCGGCCTGTAACAGCCTCAGGAAATGACCCAGTCTCTTGATCGAGGGCAAATCCTATTAACTTACAGTGCTCTCACTCAGGGTAATGGGCTCCACCTCGAGACTTGGTAAAACACTTTTCCTCTTGGACACACTGATACCGGTGTCTGGAGGGCTCGGCGTTGGGTAGTCCAACACTCGGGCAAGAGACTAATCAAGTCAAACAATCTGCCGCAACGGACCAACACAGAGCGAGAATGTTGATATCCAGCAAGCTCATTCAACAGGCCCCTTCACACGTTCCTAACCCAATACCAAAAAGGATCAGTGCTGTGGATCAGTTCAAGATCAGGTTATCCGAGCCCCTGAGAATTGTAAAGGGATCCCCGAGCAGCTTTTGCTTTCTCAGGAGCAATCAGAGCTGTCGGTCCTGTTATACACTTCCAGGGCCGGGGCCAAAGGGAACTCCTGGGGTCTCCATTCATTCCTGTCCAATGAGGGCAGGACTGTGAGTGTCTGTGAAAGTGTCTGTACTGTCTCACACTGTGTGTGAGAACAAGAAACTCAATATACAGACGGGGGGAACCGCGGTTTTCTAAAGTGTCACATTAAAACCATGAACATCTATGAGTTTTTTTATTGGATTCTGTTTGACACCAATGCATAAATATTCAACAGAGGAAAAGGGGTAAAAAAAATTTTTTGTAAGTGTACAGCATGCAGTTTAATTCAGGCCACTTTGCTCTGCTGCTTTTAGATGCAATAAAAAACAACCTGTTTTACAAATGGCTGAAATACAATGGCTGAAAATACAGCTCCAGGTCTTCTGTCCGTGTCTCTAAAAACTTTTAACACATCTAGAGAATGAAATTTAGATGATTTTACTAAAACAAGGAAGGCGCAGATCAAATCCATCTCTGAATATATATTCTCATGTCATGCTTGCTCTCTATTTAGTAAGTAAGTGAAACCTATTATTATTATATAGCACCTGTCAGGATGCACACAAAATAGCCTAAACAAAAGTATATTAACATGTTAATTAAAATAAATAGTAGAAACTTGAGTCAACAGGGTCCACTGACCTTTACTACTTTTACTTGTAGTTACTAAAGGTAACGGAAGGTTCTGCTGCCTTTAGTTTTGAGACTCATTCAAGGCACAACCAGCAAGCTTTGGTCACATGCCCATAAGGGCCTGCTAAGGACATGTGGAAGTAACATTCCTTAGACATTCCCTGATGCCTTTACCTTCCAAGCCCTGAGAGAACCAAAATATGAAAGTGTTTTCTGGAGTGGAGAGGCAGCCAGCGGAGCTGAACCAGTGGCGGTGTAACAAAACTGCTTTGAATTGGTCAGACTTGGGTCCAGTTATGTCGCGGTTACGCAGGTGGATTAGCTTGAAGACACAAATGCATGAATAAGAGCTTCCAGTTCAGATCATGGGATATTGATGCTAAGCAATACTTCTATAGGTTATTTTGTGGGTTTAGGAGCGATGCCTAGCTGAAAGGTTAATTTTTATTAATATTTACCCACTAACTCTGACCAGCATATGTGTTTCCGCTTAGTTTCATGCTTTAGCTAAACTTGCCAGTAGTGGTTTCCATTTTCAGACACAAAAACATTCTAGGGTCTTGAATTTTGTTTTGAAACTTAACTCCGCTTTAAACGTCTCCACAGCTTTATCCTTGATCTTTCCTCTGTGTTTCTTGGTGTTCATTGATATTTACTTAAAAACCTCTTAAGACTGTTACTTAACAGCTACTTTTTTAATGAGATGAAACTACACACAGATTGAATATTTAACTGGGAGAAGGCCCAGGACACGCTGGTGGGACTATGTCTCTTGGCTGGCCTGGGAGCATCTTGGGATCCCACTGGAGGAGCTTGAGGAGTGGCTGGGAAAGAGAAAGTTTGGGCCTCTTTGCTTAGGCTGCTTTCTCCAGGACCTGACCCAGGATAAGGGATGCTAATGGATCGAAAGGATGAATCTAATATTATGGTGGATTGTCAGTGCACTAGATTTTATTAGGGGTGCCAGAGTAGACAGGATTAAAACCAAAACCCACTTTTCAGATTGTGTTCACGTTTCTGTTTCTCAAACTTGAAAACCTTTTTTTCAAATTTTACTTTCACTACCCCATTTAGCACTTTATTGGTTGAGTTGGTGTCTAACCTAAAATCCCAATAGAATGCATTGAGGTTTTTTAGCTGTAATGCTAAAAGGATGTTGGACACTCTTTTGAAAGGCACAATGAGATCCCCACATGTTGCTGGCATCAGATTGTATATCTCGGCATACTTCAACACTTTCGCATAGGTTGTCAACTTTTTAGACGTCCAAAGCATTATTCGAACATTTCTTATCCCTGTTAGATGCCAATTGACTCCAATGATAGATGGCCTCGGTCTGGTCCTCTCATAAATCCGTGTAGAATAGCATGTTCTCTCCTGTCACCATTACCCCTTGTGCCTGCTGTCATCCGCCTGTCTTATGTCTGCAGAGTTGCAGTGTGCACCTGTCAGATACAATTTATGGCATTCAATTTGTTGTGTAGACGGAGAGTTGCAGTGTCTCGAGAACTTTTTCCCCTCTTTCCTTTACTTAATTTATGCTGCACATGAATAATTTTACAGCCGCACCGCTGGCCAAGCTTGAGAATGTGAAAAAGTTTCATTTTGGAAGCATTTGTTGGTCTGTGAACAACAACATTAGTTACCTTTTGAGCAACTTTCAGTTAAATTTTGTTCAATACAATAAAGTTAATGACTTGCAAGGCAATTAGGTGTTTTGTCGCTGTCATTGTTGCACGATGGCGCTTGCGTGCAAACTCTCAGTGAAGATTATCGCCCCCAAAGAGGGAGAGGAATTACAAAATGACAACCTCTCATGCCAAACAAGTCAAGCTGATTCTGTGAATGCTGAAGAGGGTTCCCACCACATGTTCTCCTGTATGTTAAGGGAGCAGCGCTAACCTTGTTTTGATATGCATCTCCTTAGCAATTAAGATAATATGTCGTAATTAGACTTTTAATGTACCACTGTGAGATTTTTTGATAATTACACGGAATTCTCTGCGGTGATTTTCTCTTTGCTTGCTTGTCTTCACAGATGAATTCGTGGCTGATTAGATTTCTTCTCTAATCAGATTTGAGTTACATTGTGAAATATCTTTCCCTATGTCTCTAGCTTAGTTTTTCAGTCTTAAAGTGGGCTTACACTTCAGGATTCTGATAGGTTAATCATAATCATCCAATGCAAGCTTGACATTTGTTTAAAGCTTCATAAAGTAGCACCCACATACACCGCTGGGACTTTTATTATATTGAATTTGTTTTAAGAGCACAGAAGTCAACTTCGATCTGTTAGCTTTAACAACTACGCCATTGTTCTCCACCTCCAGTCCTTGAGGGCTGATGTTTAAGGTCCTATACACAAAAATCCAATGACTGAATTACCTCCTCATTATAAAGTCCACTTCTCCAGAGTTTTGCTAATGATCTGATTATCCGACTCAGGTGTTTTGTAGCAGAGATCTGTCTAAAAGTTGCAAGTAATCTGTCCTTGAGGAATGGAATTCCCATCCTCCCCCGAAGCAGTTGCAGCCTGGATGTAGAATCATTTTAGAACCTGATACTTATTCAAAGTATACTAGATAGTATTCCATTATTCTAATAGTAAATATATTTGTATGTCAACTAGCTGTGAAAACTTTAAACTCAAAGTGGACTAAAGGAAGGAGACGATCAATCACTTTTGGACGTCACAATATGAGAACACACATCATTACAACAGTGCAGGACCGAGGGTGGGCTGTTCAGTTGACCTCGCATCATTGAAAAACACAACTGTAACCTCGAAAGGGACCAACAGTGACCTCGCCTTCAGAGGAAACTGAAATAAGGATCACTTCCCACAATCTTTATTTTCAGAGACTCTTCACACTCTGTTCATTAACTTTTTGAGTTGCTGCCATCAAGCAAACAGAACCACGTTGCCAAACCTAGAAACAGCAGAATGCTACAGTTGGTTCTTCCTCTGTTTTGGATTTCCTATATATCTTTCCTTCTGACTAGTAATAAATTTTTAAATAATATGCTAAAGATCAAATGAAAAAATGGTGGTACTTTGTTGTGTGCTATTTATTAGACTATATATTAGAGATAAATCTATTTAATTTCTGCGATTGACTGGTGACATGTCCAGGGATGGATGTATTTAATTAGATTTTTTGAAAGGTACTGTGTTTAAAATGACATAGTTTGAGTTATACCTTGTTACTGATTGCAGTAATGAAAGGACATATCTGTAGTTAAATATTTTTAGAAAGATTTTTCCTGTTTCTTTGAGGTTTCATCTTTATTACATTGATAAAACTCAGTTGCAATTTCACATTACACGAAATCACAGTTGTACTCACAATTTCAACGCACTGCAACGACAAACGATTGCTTGGCTTCAATATTTGGCAGATGATTATATTTTAACCACCATGCATTCACACTTTGCGTGCCAATAATATGTTTAGCCAGTTGGACGGAGCTTCCCTGTCCTTGATGCCCACACCTTATATAGATTTAAATGTTTATGACGCTAAAGCGCCCAGAAAGTAGTAAAAATATTATAATGGAAACTAGAGACATAATAATAAGGACATTTGTGTCAGTCGTAACAGATATTATTGCAAAGTTCAATAATAGGAAACAATTGCATATCTTGGCAATATACCTCAGCCTTACATAGATTAGCTTTAATATCCTCATTTGGCAATTAAAAATGATAGTCTGAAGACTCAGTTATACTGCTTTAAGATTATTCCAAGTTATGCATTTCATCAATTTACCTAAAGCCTGAAGATAAAGTGTAGACATTTGTTATCTGCCAGTTTATTCAGTTTAATCACACCGCTGCTTCCTAGATGCTTGTTTTTATGCAGGAACTACACAGCAGCCAGTATTCCCCGGCGCCCTTTACCTCGACAACAGCACTAACCAGTCAATATTAGCAGAATATTTTCCTGCCCTGAGTCGTACCTGTATCGATACGCGATCATGATAATCCAAGCCGGAGTAAATGAGCACAGATTTACAAAGAAAAACTAAACCTGAGACCTCTTTGTGGTGCGAAATTGGCCTCCACAAAGGAATTAATGACGGATCCTTCCAGCATAATTGTCTAATTATGCCGGGCAGATGGGGCACTGCTTTAACTAGGACACATTGTGCTACCTCTCCAGACTCTCCACAACAAAAGGCAAACCATTGTGACAGCCTCTTCAACAGTGAGTGGGAGGGAGAGTGAAAGAAAGAAAATGGAGAGTGGAGCAGAGGAGAGGAGAAGGAGGAGTGGGGGTGCATTGAAAAAAAAAGAAAATGAAAAAACTTGGTCTGTCACCAAGCAATTGCTCTACTCGATATGTTACCACAGAAACAAATGTATGGTGTAAACACTGCGTGGATCACAGCTCCTGGGAGGTGAATCACTGCAGTGTAATGAGGTTGGTTTACATGCTGATTCTCAGCTTCCCACCCAGGCTCAGCTCAATACTTAAAGCCTCTAATTAAAGAGAATCGGCCACTCGATAATTGATCACATCAGGCCGCCTCGGCATACGCCTTCACTGTAAGGCTTCGCGCCACTGTTTATTAGAGCTGTCTGCCTGCTTTTGTCTTCTGGGAGGTAAGAGAAAATGTGAAGAGGTACAGGGGAGGGGAGGGATGAAGGAAAGGTAAACATGATTTTTTTTTATCTGTGCTCTTCAAAGGTGCCGTTATAATAGAAGTGGGACAATCTGAGGAATTTTCGAGTAACGGGGAAAGTCTCTGGGGTCTCTAGGTAACTTCTGCTGTTTGTCACCTGGTTGTGCAGGAACTTCAAACAACATCCAAGAGTTGATTTTCCCCCATTACTCTGTTTGTTTTTCAATGCAGGTTGGCTTATGAAGCTCCTAAAGATATTTTCCCCTATGGTTTCTTTAATAGATTTCAATCGCTTGTACTTAGTGAGACGTGGTTATGCTTTCTTATGTAACGGCTTTGGCCTCATTTTCTTTATCTTGCATACTGTACTAGACCTCGCAATATGTTGGTAAAAGTTTGCAAAATCAACATGAGACTCAGTGATGCCACTAATGCAAGACTGCCATTCCCTCACCATTGAACAATTAGTAGCGAAAGCAAAACTAATTTTGTTTTTCAATCAGTCAAGATCCCATAGCTGACATCAGCAGGAAGAAAAATTCAGGTTAGCTAATTTAAGTCTCAATGAGAAAAACTGACCATTTTATTATGAATCAATATTTTACATAAATATTAAACTTTGTTCAAAGGTAGAAAGTTATACAATAAAATAAATTAATTTTATGTTTTCCATTCAGTCGCCCCAGAAAGAATTCTGGGGCGACTGTGAAATTCCTGTGAAATTCCTTGATTCTATGGGGAAAAGTCCTTAATATTGCGAAGAATCCTGCGGCATTTCGTCCTGCTTCTGCGTTAAAAATGTGGGAAAGTGCAAAAATATGCAGAAGAGCGTGAACATATGCGGAAAAGTGTGAAAAACTTGGGAATTGTTGTTTGCAAATGTAGGGAGAATAAACATGTTTCTCCCACATATTGTTTCACCTACATTAAGCAGCAAACACGTCATAACATAGCTGCATAGCTGATGTAGTGATTTAGTGGTGTTATGCTAACTTAAGAGTCTTGGACCATTTAAGGTCATCTATAACATAGTGTGAGCTGAGTGTATAAGTACAAAATATGAACATTTCTTAGTTATTAAATACAGAATATGTCTACAAACAAAGCCAGGTGGGGGATAGGGGTCAATAAAATGAGGCAAATTTGATTAATTCTGCAATTTCTGTGCTTGGATGCTATTTATGCGTTGAATATGCAGCTTTTTAAGAATTATGGGCACCCCCGCATATTCTGCGCCCTTTTTTGATTTTGCAAATTAATTGATTATGCGTTTTTGTGGAGGAACTGTCTAATGGTGCTGCGGTTCAAACGCTTAAAATGACTGTGTTGGATGGTGATATTGCACATTTTAGATTTAAGTCAATATATTAGTTTTTTGGTTGATAACCGATCGATATCTAATAAATATTGATTTTGGATACTCCTATTTTACACTGATTGGTGTTAGCTGTTATTTAGACGTGATAAGCATAGCTAATTTAATTGATGCGGGTCATTGAAGCTATTTTAGTTTTTAGTGTTTTTAGAATCAGAAAAAGCTTAATTTCCAAGTATGTAATTGTGGACATGCAAGGATATTGTTTTGTCGTAGGTGGTGCATAATAAATATTTCAAATATAGATGTTAACAATATAAGGAGCAAGTGTTAATACATGACAAAATGCTGCAAGTGTCTACAATAGTTTCTCAGCTTCAACCTGCCTTGGGGAGGTTCATTCATTTCTGGAAAGAGTTAATTAGGTTTAGTATTAAAGCAAGGTTGTTCTGTTTTTTATCCTTTTAGGCTCCTATCCTCTGCTTTTCATGCCATGTAGTGGATTGAAAATGCTAAAAAATTAATTAGGAAATGTTGGCAGAGATTTAGAAATCTCAAAGTAAAGTGTCTACTTTCTCTGAGTGAATAGAGAGGGAGATTAAGTAGTTTGTTTTCTCGTATGTAAATTTTTACTAATTTGTTAAACAAAAAATAAAAATAATGAATTTAAAGTCCTTCAAATTTCCAATTTGTAGCTAACAGTTTGATAAAACTTTATTGTTTCTAAATAAGAATTGTTTTTATTGTGTTTTCTGGCATACCTTAAAAACCTTATTCTGTTTTAGCTTTACAGAATAAATTAACGAGCTTTGTGTTGTAAATATTAAACCTGTCTTAAAACTGTCTATTGAATCTACTATTACTAGTTAGTGAAGTTAACATTGCTTACACTTGTAATGGACTGCTCAATATTAGGGACGCTGGGATATTAAGGCACTACAAAACCAATAAAAGTAGTTTTTAGTTATTTGCACGTCCCTAAAACTGGATTGTAAGCTTTCCAATTATGTCAAAGACATAAATATCAAAAGGAAGAAAACAAAATGGGTATTTAAATGCACTTTCCAAGACAGAAGAAAACGAGTAATGAGGGATGAAATCTGTCCATCCATTTACCTACAAGTCCGCTATTCATGCTGATTTTGCATTCTAAGGCAGGTAAAATTAATTTGACAGACTGATGAGCATCTTCAATGGCTCATAGCCTTGTTTAAAAAAAGTTGAACTAGTTTAAGGGAACATGTAATGAAAACCTTGGAATTTGCTTCGAGAGAATTGTTGACAGTGTTAGTCTGTGACAGACGTAAAAATTGGGCTGTAGAGCCTGACTGTTGTACGCATTTGTGGTAAGTGGGTCTTGATATAGTACCTGATGTGCACCTGCAGAGCAGAGACTGCGGATTATTACAGATGGAACTGTGCAGGTGTGGCGGAGGGCAGGAAGATGTACGACTGCTCTGCCTGAAACTCGTTTTTCTTCAAACATTCTCTTGCTTTTTGGCCTGATTAATTTGATCAAAACTACACAACAGTAGTCCTCTGTAACATTAAATGTTTTGAATGATATATTAGTGATTTAAAATGAAGAACATTTTATAATTTTGTATTTTGACATAGGATATTAGCTGTAAAAGGTACATGTCATTGTTACCTTGTTATAAGATTTATGAGCTAATAAAGCATGTTTGAAAGTGGTTGTAAAGTCTAATTGTTATAAGTAATCAGATTCATCAGAATGACCTTTTGAGTTTAGACAAATCCTCAGATTTGCTCTATTCGTTACATATCATTTGAATTTACGAGCTGCAGACCTGACCACCAACCTCAGACAATAATTGCAGTTTTCCTTGGCCTGGTGTTTTCTCACAGTGTGATCTATTGAGCTTGTCATGTCTGCACTGGCAGCTGCCCACCTGGCACATCACCAAGCACAAACATGTTATTACAAAGTGGGTGTAACTTCCTTATGTCTGTCACAAAGTGCTGGTTTGGCATTTCTGGATTCCTGTGGTTAGCAGATGCAGTTTTTTTTTTCTGAAAACCTTTAAAAGAAAGCTCATTGGGGCTTTCCAATCATTAATTTCTATCAGAATTTATTCTCATTTACAATAATCCATTAAAATAATAATACAAAACCACCTCCAGGCTAATGGTATGATTTCTGGTCTGTTCTTTAATAGTTTTTGCTAATATTGATCTATGAGAATACATGCATTCTAATTCTGCGGCATAAAAACACCATGAGACCTATTTATCCAAGAACAATGTCAATTTTGGCACAGGATTTATTGTAGGACAATTTGCATGTCTGATTCATAAAACTTGTGTGTATTCTGGCCATTGTCAGTCTAAAAATCAGTCTGATGTTGTAATATCTGGCGGCTGGAAAAATCCTAAATTAAAGACTAAGCCCCTCTCTATCCAAATATTTATTGGCCTCCTCCACAGAATTTGCAAAACAAATCAGCAGAAGATTCTCTATATTTTAAATTTACTTTGTTAGGCTAATTGTACATCTGATTATTGTGTGTGATACAGTCAGTCATTAAAAAGGGCTGGAAAAGCATTTTAGGTGCGACATGCTGTAGAGCACAAAATATAGCTTGTTTGTCCAGCGCAATATTGTCATTTCTCTTGGATTAGACAGGCACATCTGTACTTTAGGTGCCCCATAGCTCACAGGCCCCTTCCCAGATTTCCACCAGTTGTAGGCTGCTGTGCTTTTGCGTTCTTGTACTTCTTTTAAAGTAATTGTAGACTTTGGGAAAATGTGCAGCAGAATATTTCTCACAAGCAAAGAATGATGTATGGATCCCTTTGCATACAAACATCTGCGATGCAGAAAATCCTCGCCTTCTGTATGAAGTTATATCTAAAACTGCAGTTTGTCATTGTATTTAATGAACTGCACAAACCATCAGTGATAAATCAAAGATACTGCCCTAAATTGCACTAGTGTGCTCCAATAATTCTTTATCACATCTTGATTTTCAATTGCAAGCCCCAAGTTTTAGACATCCATCCATCCATCCATCCATTATCTAACCCACTTATCCTTGTGGGGTCGCAGGGGTCTGCTGGTGCCTATCTCCAGCTTACAATGGGCGAGAGGCAGGGATACACCCTGGACAGGTTGTCAGTCCATCGCAGGGAAACATAGAGACATACAGGACAAACAGTCACTCATACACACACTCACACCTAAGGACAATTTAGTCATGTTTTCGGACTGTGGGAGGAAGCCGGAGTACCCGGAGAAAACCCACGCATGCACAGGGGGAACATGCAAACTCTATGCAGAAAGACCCAAGGTGCAATTGAACCCAGAGCCTTCTGGCTGCAAGGCAACAGTGCTACCCACTGCGCCACTTTGTTGCCCAAGTTTTAGACATATCCTTTTAAATTGCTATGAAATGAGCAGGTAAAGGACTTTTTTTACCTGGAGTTTTTTACAGTATGCATGGCTGATAAATTTGGGCCAATGTACATTAGTTATACTTATCAAAGTAGATTATTGGGAAAAAAATGATTGCTGAGGTCCAGGTAAATTAAATTGTGAAATTTATAAAAGTTGTATTTTAAAAACATTACAGAGGAGAAGAAAGTTTGTTAGTACCTGTATAAACATGGTCTTATTAATTCATCCTGTCATTTTAACAATTTAAAACACAAATACCATTTATATTACTATTTTAGTTTCTAAATAAAAATAAATAAATATAGGCCTAATCTTAGATCAAACGATAGTTTTGATTGTCCATTCAAAGTCCAAGTACAGTTGAACATTTTTAGCAAGATTACCATCAAAGGTGGTCTCCATATTATCTGACTGAGCTTGAACTATTTTGAAAAGATAAGGTACAAATGTTTGACTATAAATATGTACAGCTGGTCGAAACATACCTCGAGAATAAAGTAGGGACGGAGACAGTGGTGTGCTTCAGCTTTTCAGGTTTGCATTTCCAAAGAAATATACAAAATAAATAGATAAAAAACATGAATAATTTTCCTGCCACATTGCAATTATGTATTACATTGTGTTGGTCTATGTAATAAAATTCCAATATAATGCAGTGAGTTTTGTAACCTAATAAAATAAAATAAAAAAGGAAAGAAAACCTGCATGACACTGTAATTAACTTTGAGCTCTTTTGCCTTTGCTTTTCACTTTGACCGTGATCTTTTTTTTATTTATACAAGGGTTTCAATCAAAATTGCATTTACAAGCACAAAGTTTTGTCTTTTGACTTTTTGAATTTGCTTCAAAAGCGGCGTGGTATGGGAAAAGATTACAGCAACTCTGCTCTAATTGGTTTTAGTTAAGCTTAAAAGGTGAAGCATACCTTTAATCAGTCTTTTCGCCACATGGACTTTGTAACTAGTATCTGCCGACAGAGTTTCACTTTTTGTTGTTATAGTTTTACTGGAACAAAAAAAAAAGTCAGTCTAAACTGTGTGAAACTTATGCATGAATTGAATTCCCATTGTGTAACTGTATTTATTTGGGTTAGGAACCCTGCCCTGACTGTGATATGTTGGCTTCCCAGTAAATATGTTTTATGGGTCTGGAGTTACGTGAGTCAGTCTTGGCTCAACACTTTAGAATATTACAGGACTGTGATTTTTTTAAGGAGAAAATGGAGCGAATCACATCAAATTCATTTTTTTTTGGCAGATGTTAACTCTGGTTGCCGGGTAGATCAATATCTAAATAAAACTTTTAACCACTTTTCACTCAGGCCATATTTGTAAATGAATTATCCTCCTTTGTGGCTCAGAAACTTTGCTCTTAAAGCATCCTAAGTTTTGTTCTGGTAAAGGTATTGGTGTGCGGGGTGTTATTTCTGGTACAGATAATCCATTTTGAGAGTTTAGAAGTGCTGTATATGTAAAGAGCATCTGTTACAGGGCTGTGTTTCTTCGCTCTGTCTGCAAAGCATTAAATAGGTCAGTAATATTTCCCCTCTTTTGCTGCGGCTTTGTAAAATGCTCAGAATACAGAGCCAAATTATTAGGATGGATAGAATCCAGAGCATTAATGGTAACCAGGCAGGGTCGGATGACATTGTTATTGCAGCCGGTCTCAGGAAAGTGAGGGAAGCTGAAAATTTATATTTGATTTATAGCAGGGTTTGAATTTATGTTCCAGCTCTTGATAGGAAAGTAAGTAATCTTTGCCCAAATTCTCACAGGAGAGGGCCCCACAGCATCTGGTGCTAGAAACATCCCTGTATTAAACAGTTCCTTACAGTTTCTCTTTACAGTGCTTAACCACCAAGAATTTACACCTGTAGGGGATATAATATTACTGTGTTCATTGGACTGGAGTCAAGTCTGAGCATAAAGAAATTAGCAGACGAAGGGAAATGAGCTACTCGTAGTAGGGAAATGTTAAAGATATAAAAAGTGTTTTAAAAGTAGATTTCTCAACAGAAAATATATGTGTTTTATGATACAGAAATAGGAAACGATTTTCATGTACCTTTATTTCCATGTTTGTCTGAAAATAGAAGAGTTAAAAAATACATTCACAGTCTTGAAAAATATATTTGTAAGAGACTTATAAAAATAAGCTTTAATTAATCAATTAATCAATCAGAAATTAGCAGCATACTCAAAACAGCAGAGGATTAGTGTTACTGGTGCGTTTAATTTGTGGTTGAAGCTCTAAGGCCAGAGGTCTGAACTCCTCCCCAAACTGACCCCAAATCTGTGGGGGCTTCAGAAAATGTAATTAGGGTTGGAGTTATACCGGGAAAGTCTACTGGTGACAAAACATCAGATTTTTAGCATGACCAAATATAAAGTTGCGTTTCCAATAGCATTCTTTTGTGATATGGTAAGGAATGTTATCTATTATCACTCACGCCTTACACGCCAGTAAGATCTGACATCAAACAAAGCAGCAAAACAGTTTTTCTGTGTTAGAACAGAAAGGTACATATGAGCAGGCCCTGTTCAGCCAGTCTTTAGCTATTTTCTACCTTTGCCGTTATTTTTGTTTTAAAACTAACTTTCACTGAATATGCTGTTTTTCGGGACTAACACTAACTAACCAATAATCGTGCTCATCACTAATATAAGCCCCTATTGCTGTCTCTAAGGTAGGAAGACTGAAGTATTCTGAGAATTATTTTCATTAAAGGACTATTTAAATTTGCAAACACTGGTGATTGAAAATTGAATTGTCCATTTGAAAGTTTTGAAAGTATGGTTCTCTCTCTGTTAGTGGACATGCTGCAATATTTCACTGCAAACGTTTGCGATATACATAATTATCAACTTATATTGTTACTGCTGTTAGCCTGATCCCAGAGCAAATCACTTGGCAAATCTATCTGGTGTAGGGTTTTGCAACTGGAAGATCTTTGTCCCAGATGAGTCTGAACTCCAGAGTAGAGCAAAGACAACGTTCCTCTGATAATGAGGAGAACAACGTTTAAATTTTTGTATGAAAGATTAACGAAGAATCTACTGAAATTGATACAATAATTAATATATGAGATAATAAAAAATAGACAGAGCCATTAATTATTATTTACGTTGTTTCATAACGAGTCAATCAGGAGGCAGAATTTAAAAGTCAAAACAGAATGTTGACATAGAAAAAACCAAAGAGAGAACAAAAATTGCTTTATTTAAAAAATAAAAATAAAAAATTAAATTTTGTATTTAGTTGCATCTGAAGAAAGAAAATTCCTCATACAAGTTATAAGAATAAAAACGCACTTGACTGCATGTGCTTTTACTGTGACCAAAATGCAGCAGGTTTTCAGGAACATTTCTATAATCCTTTTTTTTTTGCCATTTTACTACTTTCTGTTAAACCATATTCAAAGCTCTAGATCTGATGGAATGCATTATATCAAAACAACCTGTGTACTAAATGGGCTTTTTGGGTCCCGACTTGTCACAACCTGGAACCACAAATTGCTTTATGCAATTTAGTTGATAATGGAGAGCAATTGAAATGCTGCATGAAATAAGAATCTGAAAAAAGCTTTGAAAAATAAAAGATGTTATTATCCGTGAAACAAAACAAGAGGTTTGCGTGCAGAAGGCAGAAACTCTCTCCCTATTCGAAAGAAGCCA
The DNA here is from genome assembly GCA_032876305.1 of Orestias chungarensis. Classification (NCBI taxonomy): domain Eukaryota; kingdom Metazoa; phylum Chordata; class Actinopteri; order Cyprinodontiformes; family Cyprinodontidae; genus Orestias; species Orestias chungarensis. The sequence goes on along the minus strand of JAVLVB010000001.1, from coordinate 208,868 downwards.
TCCTCCATTTTCCTGTAGGAACTGATTTTTATCGATCTAACTAAGTAAAGCAACACTAAGTAACTTTTTAACGTTCATAAAATATTTTCATAACTTTTGAGATTATACGTCGACTCACAGCTCGTTAAATGATGGGAGTCCGTATCACTTTAACCGGCACTAGGCAACTTTGAGGAGGGTGGTAGGAACACTGGCACACAAAACAACTACAAATGTGCTGACTGCTTTACTGCACCCGCCACTTCCCTCATTTCTTATTTTCAACATCATCATAAGACATGGTTTCCCGACAATTAGATTAATTTCCTCATTGCTCTTCATCCTTCACACAGCCATTGGTAACAGAAATGTACTTCAATCCAACCGCAGGCGACAGGGAGTACAGGATTTTACGACTCGGGCTCGACTTGTGCACGGGTTCTCATGGAAAATGCAGTCTTCCTTGAGGCAAAACACTACCGCTTTTGTCAACGGGCCACCAAAATCGACCAAAACGGAAAGTTCTTTAGATCAGAACAAAATGTTTAAAAGTTCCTCTTTAAACTTTCAGTTTGTAGTTTAAGGAAAGCTGAGCTATAGTTCTTAAAGTCTCAGAGAAACACAGAGTCTTCAAACAATCCAGTCGGCCTTACTTTGCCCCTACTTTATTTGATTTGATTTTTTTTCTGATATCTGCTTTACTTTAAACAATTTTTTCATACTGTGTTCAGTTTTCGCAACACTCACCCCCTTGTCACTACAAACCATCCAGCTGCAGACTTGTACACTGGACAGATGTGAACAGTGGGGAAGCTGAGGAGGTCATTAGAGTTTGATTTTACACGTGTTCGGATGTGGATCATGGAGGATTAATACAGCGTCCCTTGAGACATTGTCTTTAGGCTGTTGCCAGAGATGGGTCGGGTGGTAGTAATGTATTTAAGAACACCCACAAACCACTTAATAGAGTGTAACTAATAAATTGTTCATTAACGCTGATAGGGAAACAACTAATTGTGTTAGTGAATCAATTTAACCTTTGAAAATCTCATTCTCTCAACAGATGTTTAAATTTTGTATTAATTGATAAAATCTAGCAACAACATTTTTTTTATTGCCCCAGCGGTTTCATGGATAATTTTTTATGCAGTTATTTTGTTTTAATCTTTGTTATTACCTCTTATTTACCAAAGCGCAGTTCATATGAACTCACAACATTATCGACTTTGTTGTGATTTACCCTATATTGTCTCTCAAGTATTGGAAGCAGTAGGGCAAGCACACAAAGACGCCTCACCTGCACAGTTTTAGTTGTTTCTCGAGCTTTTCTCGCCAATAGCGTATTGACAAAATAGCACGACTGCTTTGTTTTCTGGCACTTTTACTGCACTTCTGAGTTGCCAAAAACTCGTATCTTTGCGTTATTATCTGCTGGCAGCGATGATACAAATACCTTCTTTATGGTTTGGCAATAACTGCCTTATTTTTCCTAGGGACACAGAGCGTTTTTTATCTCTGGCTGCGTTCATGAGGAATAATGATGCATAATTCTGTTGGAGTTGTCTGCCATGCAGCGCCAGTCAGAGGGATCTGGAAGGTTATCAGAGCAATAAATCCCAAGTTTTTCTTCTTTTGTTTGTCACGAAGCAGTGCTGCAGCAAGTATTTATGATGCCTCCGGTTTGTTCTCTCTCTCCCTCTCTTCTCAAGCCTTCACAGAAATAACATGACTTGTATAAAGTGTGAATTTAATAATGTGGAGTTTGATTGCACAATCTTAAAGTTCAAATTAGGTAGCTGTTTTTATACACCCATCCTTGATACTGTGTCTGTCTTCAGCTGAGAGATTGGAACATCCAGCATCGACTCCTTGTCTCTGATATTCAGTCTTGCATTTTAACTGCTTTTTCGATTTCCATCTTCTATTTCTGTATATCTATAAAGTGAAAATTAAATTAGGTGTGCACACTGTTTCATAGGTTTAATCTATACTCAGCCAGCAGCTGCAGTACCAGTACTTCTTCCATCGTGGCTTATTTTCCTTGTTTAATCTATTTAATAAATTGCCCCCTTTTAACTTGTCAAGCATTTTCTATGATCCAGGGAGAGAGGAAGATCCAGTCTATTAGTGCAATGATAGGGTCGTTGCTGAGGCGAGCTCACTGATTGAATGGCATCCTTGTCAAGGTCAGGCCCGAGCTAAGAGCTATTTTCTGCTTACCTGTGCAGCCAGCCGGTCACAGAATCTGAAGTCAAACTTCCTCTGCACCAGCAAGCTTAGTAAGCGGAGAAGCTCATCACTGATATTTCCAGCTGGAGACATGAAGAGAAACCACTGCGTCTGCAGAAAAGAACACAAAAGGAAGAGTAATATGATAAGAGGGATCTCACTCAGGTATGAGGAATGTTTTTTTTTTTTTTTTGTGCTCGTGTCAAAGGACGATTCACATCAGCTCATTGTTTCCCTGTCAAGGAACTATGGTGTGGTAAATGTCAAACAATTTGAGATGTGAACACTGGTTCAGAGATCAGCCTGACAGTACTGATGTTTAGTCTGATCTGTTATCATAAATGTAGGGTGTCAGTTTCATTTCAAGCCTGACTTCCTTAAAATTATCAGACATGCTGAAACAATGTGCCACAGCCAAACTGTGAGTATTTAGACTGCTTATACTTTACATTTAAATCCATTTCACTACTATTGTGTCAGATTGTAGAAATCTTTTCTAGGGATCAGCGGATATTCCTGGTGCAATTGCTTAAAACTTAACCACACAGAATATGGTCCTTGTAGCGAGAAACTAAAAGTACTCTGACCTAAAATTTAATCTGTAAAGCTTGATGGTTATCGTTGACTTGTGATATAAAGAGTAAAAATTGCATAAAACTGGATTTTGGTCATGAAAACCTTGAGATTTGACACAGACTTGGTCCTAAAATGCTTAAAACTAGACTTGGGCTTGCCCCTCATCTAAAAGATAAAAAAAAATCACTTGGTTTTATCTTGTAAGATTTGAGATTTAGCATGGGATGAAGATCAGATTTTGACTTTGCCCTCAAAGACTTGAAAATTTAACTGTGGTGAAAAGACTTGAGACTTGCTCCTCAAAGGCTTTGGACTCGACTTAAGTTTGAAGTGAAGAAAAATGAGACCTGGCTTGAAATATTCTTTTAACAACTAAAGATTTTATTTTAATTTAATTTAAAACACTTTACACACAGGTTAACCAGCCCAACAAACACTTGGCACCTAAACTTAAGAATCAACCTGAATTTGAGATAAACATCTAAAACATTACTTTGAGTTGAAAACTTGAGGTGGTTTAGACTTTTCGCAAAAAGACTTAAGACCCTCTTTATGGCAAGAATTGCCATGAGCTTGAGATTGGACCTGCTACTAAAGATTTGAATGTTGATTTGGTTCTTCAAAAACCAGGGACCTGTCCTTGAGTTTGTCCTCAGAGACTCAAGTTAGACTTACCAAAGATTTAAAAAAGTAATTTTGTGTCTTTTGTGAACTCTAGCTTTTGGAGGGCAAAGCAAGGCAATTTAAGGGAAGAAAGTAAAAAATCAAAAACCCCTACAGTTAAATTCAAGAAAGTTGTAGTAGTATGTCAGTTTCTGTTATAAATAATTATTTTCTCATGCACTTATATTTTTCATCAGCCTACAAATAAAATCTGTTAGAAAACACATTCCCAGCATTCATTACAACCCACTTCCCTAACACAGTCCATCACCAAAGTAAATTTTCTTCACTGCCACATCAAATTTAGCCAAGCCTAACCTGTGCTAAGCCCCTTGATGTGGACTTTTATTCGGCATACGTTAAAAAACAAGCTTTCCTCAGAAACATGAATTACATTTTATGCACCCACCTGCACTGTGAGGATCCAGCAAACTGTTTACTATACTGTTTACAGTAAAGAGAGGACCTACTGTATGCACCTATGACAACACCAAGCACAGCGGCATCCCCAACAGCTGGATCCCACTGACCACTGAAAGGCTCAGAGGCTTTAGCTGTAAATATCTCTTCATCATCTTCCTCTACCAGAACATTGTCTTGCAGCATCCCCTGCAAACCCAAATACCATTTTCGGATGACTTAATATTACTTCCATTTCCACTTTTATGCATGCTCACTCCCAACAAATCAGCTCCTGTGCTTTTACAGCCACAATTGTCTCTGCAGATAAAGAGGGAAACCCAGCAGTTTGGGACTCCCAGCCCATGAATCTATTGAGAAGGGACGTTATTCCTCCTCACCCCCTCCAATTTAGATAGAAATCACCGTACAGGTTGCCATTGTGATGCCGCTTCTCCCGCTGCTGCTGCTAGACTTCTGCATCCAAAGCCAGCCCCTCATGCCTGTCAGCTAAATTCGTCTTCCTCTCTGTTGGTGCAACGGGGGGATTTTGGCTCTCGCTGACTCTGAGACAACATCACCCTGTTTATCATGCAAATAATTCATCCCTTCCGGGCTACAGAAACAAAATCAAGGTTGCATGTTTAACAAGGGAGTCAAAAAATGAGAGGAGCCAGACAGGAGAAAATCTGGTGTTTTCTTTTTAGATAAACCTTGTGCCTGGAGACAGCGACACATCTCTGATTCCTATGCAGCGCGAAGATGCTATATCAAAACGTGTTAAAGGTTCCTGTGTGTTGTAGAGGTGTTAAGAGGTTGCTATAATGTGTGAGGTCTCTTCTCTAGCGAAGCACACAGGTACTTTAAGGGATGTTAACATCACAACTCATAAACAAGATTGCCAGCCCTTAAGTTTGTTCTCTAAAGCTGTCAACTATCCAAAACCTTATTTGGAAACTCAAAGCTCTGGGTCAAACATGTTGCTTTAGTATGTTGTAGACATGGGCTTATATGATATTTTAAGTGTAAAATAAATATACATATTATGAAAGTGTTATCTGAGGAAAGTGTTATACAGTTTAAATAAAAAAGACTGCATTAGCGTGTTTTTCATATTGTTTGTTATTTTCACAATCAATAGCAAGTTTTTATTTTACTTGTATCAAGTGCATTTTTTGTGCTTTTTTAGCCTTTATACTCAAATATGATAAGCTGATAATAGCTTGTTTATTAGTCTGGATGTCTGCACAGGTCTGAACTAAGCTGTTTGGTAAGGTGATGGATTGTGCTGCGTTACGTTCGGTAGTTTCCTTTTTTTTCAAGATTGTTTGTAAATATTAAAGCAACACTAAAGATGTTTCCTATTTGGTCAATTTTGGCGGCCAGTGTGGACAAAAGCGGTCGTGTTTTGCTCTAAAGGAGACTCCATTTCCCATTAGCATTTCAGTTTTCAGTGGCTGTGTGAAGGAATGATAGCGATGAGGTAATGAATCTAATTGTCAAATGATGATGTTGAAAATAAGAAACGTGAGAAGTGGCGTGTGCCGTAACGCAGTCAGCATATTTGTGGTTGTTTTGTGTGGCAGGGTTCTTGCAACCCTACTCAAAGTTGCTTAGTGCCGGTTAAAGCGACACGGACCCCCTCAGGCGATGACAGAGGTGTCATTCAACAAGCTGTAAGTTGCATGTAATCACAAAAGGTATGAAAATATTTTATGAAGGTTGAAAAGTTATTTAGTGTTGCTTTAAGCAGTTCCTCCTGAAAAACATTTTTCCACAGGAAATTTAAAATAAATCATTACTTTATTACTTTTGAGTGACACTAACACCTCTACGAGACTAAATAACTGGGTTAGCTGTGCTGCTATGTTCGCTGCTTACTCCAGGTGAAACAATTTGTAGGAGAAGCATGTTTATTTTCCCTTAATTTTTAAACAACAATATCCATTCATTGCAGAAAACAGTACAAAATGCCACAGAATTCATCACAGAATCAAGTTGCTTTAAGCAGTTGTTGCGGGGGGGGGGGTGTACTGTTTAAATACAATTAGCATTTAAACCTTTGTTGTGGAAACGTGTTGACTGGCGTACACCCTGTATTTACGGGGGTTTGTAACAACAACCACTGATATTCATTAATATTGCTTTAAACACCAAATATACCTCAGTATGCATTATTAAGCACATTTTAAACCATCTTAGCACTACTAATATATTTATGATGTTACTTATCTCTGCTTTTGGGTGTACAGCCAATCAGAGGCAAGGACAAAGATGCTCCTTGATTGGCTGCTTTCCAAATGTCAGCCAGCCATGTCAAGGATTTACCTTTGAATACTAAAAAAATATTAAATGAGGGTATTTTATTTTAACTACATGAAGTTACGTTCCACTGAAAAATCCATATGCAGCTAAATCAACAAAAACTACACCATGACCAGTGGGGTCCATCGTAGCTTTTCCTTTTTTAACCAGCAGACCAGCTGAATGCAGCACAGCCCATCGACTGAACATTTTTCTATAATGTCTTTAGATGCCTGGTAAACTTTGATGCTACTAACCGGTCAAATGGCCCCGTATCATATCGAATAACGATTAGCGCAGCCCTGAACCTTGTATTTCTATCTGGCACAAATGTCCTTGAGAGAGAAACCTCTCCTGAAATACCAGGAAAAAAAACATCCTTTTAACAGTCACAGAGAGTTAAATTAAGTAGAGATTAAAAACAAGCAAACAGAATGTTATCCAAACTTTCTAATTGCTGCTTCTTCTACGAATAATACAGCTACACCTTTTACAAAAGAACAAAACTAAAAACTAAAAGTAGATTGGTTATGGCTTGACTTTTTACAAACATGTAAATAACTTAGACGCTTTCGTGGGCGGGCATTAGCATCGATATTACAGAGTTAGGATTAATTATGTGATCTTGTTTTGACCTTTACTGTATTTGCATCTTGGTAGCTGTTGTACATTGATTTTCATTTGCACAAGAATAATAATTTAAAATATGTAACAAGAAAGCATTACCATGACTTATGGCAGAGTAGTTTAAAGGTTTAAGCAATGTGACTGGAAACATTGTATTAAGATGGATAAATATTTCCTCACTTTGTTTTTGTTCCTTTACGTTGTTGCAGTGAGTGAAAGAAAAGCCTTGACCTCCCTCTCTTTAAATCTGTTGCTTGTCTCCGAGGCGCTTTTAAACGCACTCAGAGCCTCTTCAAGGTTGTTGCACCTTTATTGGACCACGTTGTGCTGTTGGGAAAAGATCCTGAGTAGATTAGTTGTGTTTGATAAGCGACATGTTGGCGTAAACTTCAACCTCGTTGTCGCCCTCTGACTCCAGAGTTTTAGTTCATTTATTTGAAAAACAGTAAGATTGGCATTTTTTTAACTGTTGCTTATGTTTTTGATAGACCCAAGCAAATTCCTTTACTTACTTTACTCTGCAGAAGTCTTAAACGTATGCTTAAAATACTTTGAAATAAAGAAAACGAGACTACTTAAAAATTAGCCAAGATCCAAATTGATAAGATTTAATACAAATACAATATACTGTATGTATAGGTATTGATTAACATCACAGCAATAATCTTGTAGTGAAAAGTAATTATTAGTTTTTTTTAATTTTGATATTTTGATACACAGATTCAGACTTAGTAAATTTTTTAGCTTGTTGCCAAGGTTTGTTTTATAGTCGTGTGCCCTTAAAAGGAGCAATGATGGGAGACATCCATTCTTACACGAGAACATAGGCTGAGATGCTGCCAGCTTAGTTCCACAACTTCACTTTCTTCTACATCTATTTGTGTCTTCTTTCTCTTCAAACCCCCAGTCAGTCGTGGCAGACAGCTGCTTGAACTGAGCGAGGTTTTGCTGGACGTTTCTTCATATTAAAGGGGAGTTTTTTCTCTCCACTGTCGCTACATGCATGCTCAGTATGAGGGATTGCTGTAAAGTCAACGACAACACATTGTTTTGGTGTGGTGATTCGGATGAGTGAATTCTGCAAGTCAATAATTCGATGAAATCTGCTGGGTTTCCTTCGTTTAAAACCTTTTTTTTTACTAATTTGTTTATGATGTATCTATTATTTGAACTGATTTTATTTCAAATTTGCTTGAGACAACATGCGTTGTTAATTGAGGCTATAAAAATAAACTTATTCTTGATTCTTCAGGTAGGAAGGCTTTTAACACCCAAACCTTGACCAAGATTGGTTCGAAGATGTAACGGGTCCAAGGTAGAGCCAAACCCTAACCCTGAAAATGTCTAAAAAAAGGTAATAAATGAGGCGCCCTAAAGGAAACCTAATCAAATGCTTTCCCTTTCTTCTTAAACTTACATAGTAACTCCTTTTAATTGTTTTTACACATGGCCTTGCCTGAAAAATTAACATTGTCAATTTTAAGCAAATGTCTTGGTTTGCAGGTTATACAAACCATTTGTCTTGTTTCTGTTACTCAATTAAATACAGTCCACTCATTAACTAACATTGAAAAATAACGGAAATACCAACTGAAATCTCAAAAACAGATGCTAATCCTGAACTTTCTTCAAAGTACCTAAAATTCTGGCTCTACAGATGATTTATAAGTTTGAGATCTTGTTACACCTGTAGTTTATGTTGAATTACCATGAAACAAATGTGTTCTTTTAATTCTTCTTATATAACGCAGTAGCAGTTGTGCCAAAAATAAAATAAAAGGCTGTGAGTGTGTAAGTACTTGCTCAGATTGCATCAGTTGACTATCAGTCAGCTTTAGGTTGTCTCGCAGTCATAGCTTGAAGCCCTATGACAGCTGTGAAACACCCATTACCACATACCTGAGCGCCGGTGCACAAGCCTCCCCATATCCATTCTGGTGTGTGGGCAAGGGAATCGAGCAAAGGCTCTGAACAAATGACCACCATGCATCTGGATACTTGAAGCTGAAACTGGGCTGGTCTTCCGTCATGCTCTCTCTTTGAGTGTTGATTGCAGACCTAAAGGTCTGGTTGAGTGATCTGAAAGTAAATTACTGGAGGGTGGGAGCTTATCCATTCCTTTGACTAATCAGCTCATTATCTTGTTGATCATTTGCAGCTCTCCCTCTCACCCGCTCTCTATTCTTTGAGCTGTGTCACCGGAGCGGAGCACGGCAAGTTTTAATGGCTTGGCAAAGAGCCTGCTGTGTTAAAACAACTGCGCTAACCTTGGCTGTTTTCCACTTTTACACAGTGCAGGATCTTGTCCCACGTATCAAGTCTCTGGGGTTAAGGAAAAAAAAAAAAACTATATACAAACAACCACATGTGCGACCGTGATGCGTTCGGTGCCCTACAACTCTAACATGACTAACTGTGCATGAAATTGAACTGATTGGAGTTATTGACCAGAAGACTCCAGCTCCTGAGAGGACACAGAGGAGTTGAGGTGGGGGTGGCATGTGTGTTACCTGATTGAGTGAAAAATCTCAGCCGGTTGCTTTGATGGAAGCCACTTTACAGGAAAGAGTGATTTAATGGAAGCTGCCAGATCTTATCAATGTCAGCGCTTGCAGTGCTCCAGCAGTGTTTTATATAAAAGTGCCCTGCGATGACAGGCCCTGATGGGCAGATGTTTGCTGGTTGTTTTAACTGCACACTGAAGAGAAACACTCATTTCAGCTACTAACGACTGAATAAAAGAGGAGTCTAGCTCAACATGCAACACTACTTTTACTCTCCTGGTAGGGCCCTATTTTTGCTCTATTGAATTGTAGCTGAGGTTGATAAGCCTATAATTAGTGTGACCATAATTTAAAAAATGGTCTTTGTCTTGGGGGAAACCAGCTGGGGAGGTGAAAGCTGGAGTAATGGAAACTTAAAGTGCATATGACATCATATATTAGAGCCAGAGACCTAAAAATCTGGAAAGTATGAAATAAATAATTCACTATTGGCCATGTTTTGTACCTTATAAAAATAAGATAAGTAATTTCAAAAGGCACATTTCTCAAGCAAAAAGAGTCCCTTAAGTCGTGTTTACTGTTTTCTGACTGAAACAATACATTTTATAGCATATATTCATATAGGTGTTTTGCATATTCTTGGCCATACAGAAATAAAAACATTAGCCGCAAAGATTGTCCATGCAGGAAAAATTGGAAAACCAGATGGAACTGAAGGACTGTAGGGAGGACAGATTTTTTCTCTGCTGACACAAATAGTTCCTAATATTGTGACTGTTTTTTTTTTGCCTGGGATTGAAAATATATTTAAGTCAAGGGAAAACACAAAGCTAATCTACTGGACGTAACACATTTTATTTTTATTCCAGATTACTGGGTAAACAGCCAGACCATTGAAGCTCACGTCTATCCAGCATGTGTGCAGCATTTGCTTGAAGCAATTGTTAAGAGCTGAGAGACATGTATTTGTGGGGAAACTTACAGTAGATGGTGAAAGAGAGGTCTTCTGCAAAATTTAAACAAGCCTAAGAATAAATTTTTTTTATTAGTGGAGTCTTGTGTTTTGGATGTGGATAGAGACTATTGCATTCAAGTGCAATACCTATTGTTGGCAAAAACTGTTCTGGCTTTTCCAGGTGTAAGTCTTTCTTGGCTGTTGGAATATTATTTTAATACATGTCATGGTGGCTCCAATTAGGCTTAGTGAAACATTTAAAAGTGTAGAGATCCAGTTGTAGCCATTTGCCATTAGTATATTTTGCAACAGTCACTGTGTTGTTAAGAACTTCATGGTTTTACCAATCCTACAACTTTGTGCATTACTTTGTTGATGATAAATCTTTTCCAAAAACCCAAATTGGTTTTAAACTAACTTCATTTTCACCTACTTTCCTTTGTTTGTTAAGTACATACAGGTACGTCTAAAAGAATTAGAACCTTGCAAACAAGTTTAATATTTTTTGTCCCTGGTTTTGGAAAGTGAAACCCATTGTATATATTCAGTACACATACAATAAATTATTGCAAGCCTTCATGTCATGTTATTTAAATGATAAAGGCTTAGAGACAATAAAAGACAAAATGTCAAGTCAAAAGTTTGACATTGGAAAGTCGTGCTGTCACAGCCTGATAAGCTATTTAACTCAAAAAACCTGCAAAAGTTTCCTGAGCCTCTAAATTTATTGGACAGATTTTTAGAAGACAGTCATTGGGATCCTCCCTATGGAGGGTAAAGCAAAAAAGGTCATTGCTAAAGAAGCTTGGTCTTCAAAGTATGTTGCATCTAGGCACATGTTCGGAAAGATTTGTAGAAGAAAAAGATGCGGTAGGAAACTGTGTAATCAAGTAATGGACTGAGGCTTGAGTCAGTGCACTAGGACAAATGCGCCAGATTGTACAAATAGGTTATAAAATTGCATTATTCGTGTAAAGCCACTATTGTTCCAATGAAAATGTCAACATTTGGACGATCGCTCAGTGGCCAAATCTATTTGTTTAGATGAAGGTTAAGTTTCCATGTAATTTTCAAATCAAGTTCACAGTTTGGACGAAGAATCCAGCGGAACCAAATCTCTGTTGCTTGAAGTCCTGCTTAAGTTTCACTGGTCCCCCATTGAGAACCTTTGGGGTCAAGAGGAAGATCCCCAGGAAGGACCCGAGACCCAACAATACAGAAAATCTAAAAACTTCTTTTAGAGCAACCTAAGCTTCCATTACATCCAAGTAAAGAAATTTCCTTGATGCAGTAGTTCATGCAAAAAGGAGCCAGAACCATTTATTAAGTGCATGAAAATGTACAGATTTTTCAAAAAATACTGACATTGCTGCTTAAAATATCCCTTTTAATATGTATAACAATCTTTTGCACATATTTTGAGTTAATTAGCTTGAAAGGGTGTTACACCAAAGGTAATACAGAGCTTTTCCAATACTCCCCTTTTAGTAATATTCAGTATTTTAGTTTGTTAGGAATAATACCCTAAATAGAATACTAAGTGTGTTGTGAACCTATATAAATAGAAAATATTGAACCTTTTCACAGTTCTTTTTTGTCGTACCAGTTACTGGATGAACTGAGCCATGTGAGGGCTAGATAAAGAGTGACGGCCAGCCTTTTTCTCTGTGATGTGCAGAAGGTGCTGCTTTGTTTTTTCGAGCTGCAGGATAACACCAGGCATCATCTGTCAACTCTCCCCTGCAAGAAGCTCACTATGGCCGTGTCTTCAGTAGATCTGAATTGCATCACGATTGCATCATTAATAGAGCAGAAATGATTCCCAGCGACTCCGGGAGAATTCATTGACCCCCTCGGGGAGAGACTAGAAACAAGACATTGTTTTTACAGGGGGAATATCTAACTAGAGGTCCCATTACCACATCATCAATATACAGAAGCAAGTGAGCAGGGAGAGGAGTAGAAAAGGAGGGAATGTAATAACTTACAGTTCTAATGGCAGTCTGAGCACTCGAGTCTCAAACATTCAGCTGCCGCATCTCATCTGGGCTGTGTAATTGGCCTCCTGGAAGCCGCCACGCGAAGCGGCTGCCTCCGCAAGTGAAGAGTGACAGCTGCTGGATGTTGAAGTGCAGGTCTGGGTCGCATCCCCAAGTGGGGCCCCCTTGCAACCATAAGATGTCATAATTAATAGCTGTCTGTTAGCCTGCAGGACCAGCTTTGTGTGGACAACTTCAGGGTTAGCGGCATTTATGTTAAACTAAATGTAAAACTTAGGATTTTTTTGTTAACCAAGGTTCAGTTAAAAGGTTAGAAGCAGTTAAGATATTAAAGGTATTTTGTCAACATAAGCTTTTTTTAAAGTTAAAATAGGTCTGAGGGAACTTTATTTAGGATTACAATGTGGATATTCTAGAAAGATACTTTTGTTGAACAGATAATTTGGTGACTTTTTAGTGTTAGCTGCTAACATTTGGCAAGTGGGGTCTGTCAGGGGTTTCTTTTTGTCTTTCCATAACCCAAACAACCTGATAATGACACACTTTGCTGACGATTCTGTTCAAGTCGACTCAGGAACAATTTGGACGGCAGGTTTAAGCTTTTACACTCAGATCTTAAGCATATTTCAACAATAACAGTGACCATGGATGGATTTCATGTTGTAGGAGCTATTTCTCCATTTCTTAGTGAAATTTTAGAATTTATATTATTTGGTTCATTTTTATTTTCTAGTTGATTTATAGTTAGAATTTTTGTTTAATTTGTAATTTAAAATGAGTTTTTTGGTTAGCAATTCACTTAAATAGTTAATTAATTTCAGTTTGGGTTGTGGGTATGTCACAGTATAAATAGTTAGATTTTTGATTGGTCATTATGCACGTGGGTGGTCATATGGTTTTTACTTGATGTAGTGACTATTTGTCCAAAACTCAAATTGTAATAAAATACCATGGCATTTTTGAAACGACATCAAGTAAAAAACCACAACCATGGGATTTTTGAAACGACAGCAAGTATAAGACCTGGCCTTGGAGTTTTAAATCAACGATCTCAAATGCTCATGGGCGGATGGCCCCGTAAAGTTTGGAGGAACCATCTCCTTTGTTCTTTGGACACAGACAGCGGGCGGAAACGGCAGTGCCCACAAGCCAAGAAGGTGCCTCACCTATAATCTACAAGCGCTAACGTCTTTCTTCAAGCGGTATATACAATGATTGCTATTGCTGTAAAGGAAAACGGCCAAACGAGAAGAGTTTGTTGATAGCGATCAACGTTACAGTACAACAGTACATTTGTCAACATGATGAATACAAAGACTGAGTTAAAGCGCTGCACCTTTGAGCACAGCCAGTGGCTTTAAAAGAAAAGGAAAGATACAGACCAAAATGCCAAAACTACAAGCAGCTCAAAGTGTTTTGATAAAATGTCTGATGTATCGAAAGCAAATTTGACCAAGAGTGACTTGGAGGCTTCTTCCAAACGAAGTATTAAACTGACTGCGAAAGGCTTGGTGTTCTATATAAAAACGTGCCAAGATAAAAGAAACGCTAAATTCAAGCAAGCAAGAAGAATATTGGATAATTTAAATGTTTTGATGGAGTCAAATGATAAAGTTGACTCAGTGAATTCTCTTCTTGCTACATTTATTCAGTGTTCTCAGGATGCAGAGTCGCCTCATAAAACTTTAACACTCCCCTCTGATGAACTCGTATATCGAAAAGCGCAATTCGAATTCGGTGCTAAAATTTGATCCTTGTGCCGATGCGTTTGTCCCAGAGAACAATATGGACGATGTTAAAATGTCCTCTGCCATCTCTGAGCAACCAGTTAGTCAGCAGTCAGCCAGTCAGTTATTAGCTCATAACTTATTTTGCCTGAGCTAGAATAAAAGCGACAAGAACTGCATTTTTGGACTCTTTTTGACTTTTTTGAACGCATCATCAGGTGACTATTTGAGTTAGATTCACTTTTTGTTTCGATCAGTTTGGAGTCCTAAGTTTTTTGATTTTTGAATTTCAGTTTTGGACAAATAGTTATTACACATGTTAATACGAAATATTATGGTGTTTTAATATCTTGTTCCACCTCTAGCTTTAACAGAAAACCAGCATCAATGATATCCTAAACTATGCCTTTAATGTACACTTATCCTCACTTTGCCTGCAGCGAGTTTGCGCTGCATCCTACCTTCTGCTTTTTAGGGATTATTTTCCTCTTGTTTTTATTAAGTTTGCTTTCTACATCTAAATGTACCTAGAGATGTATCACCGTGGCGTACTATGGGAGTTTATTAATCTCCAGGGAGCAGCGTTCTTCCTTTTTAAGTAAATATACATGAGCTCCTGGTGCAGGATCGAACTGCTGGGAGCACCTTAAGACAAAAAAAAAAGAAAAAACCTTGTTCCCTCAGCATCCTTCTTTCTTCCTGTCCTCCTCTCATTCTCCAGAACACGTCGCCTGGGGGCAAATTTCACTCTGTCTCATCTGCTGCTTAATTTCACTGGAGCGCCCCCTCAGTAATGAAGCGCCTTGATGTACATTTGCCAATTTCTGCTTCTGCCGCCGCATTATAATTGGGATGTGACTAAGCATGAATACCCAACGCAGGGTTGGTTGACCTCTCCGCGACCCCGCAGATAGTGCTTTTGTCATATTGGAGGTATTATCTCACATGATCTGGGGAGTGGGTAGAGGGGGAAAGCCTGCAGGGTGCCGGGGAATGGAAATGAATCCATGCGACTCCCCAGTCCTGTTCGCCACAGAGGGGGAGCTAAAATAAGTGGGAGATACTTTTTTTTTTGTTCTTAACACGCTCCTAATGAAGACATTTTCTTCTTATCTATTGCCGCTTTGTGTTTATTGGAGTAGGAGAGAAGCTTCTGGCAAAAAGCAGGGGTGGCTTGTCTCTTTTTTCATTTGAAACCAGTGAGTTTTGATGCAAGAGAGGATTTCTCAGCATGTTTGTGTGTGTGTGTCTGTCACATCCCTGCGTGGGCGCACCGTGTATTCACATGTTAGTGTGTGTGTGTGTGTGTGTGTCGACTAATGACCCTGTAAAATGACAAGCAGAGCTGGCATGGAGAGTACAGCCGCTTGTCAGCAAGAGAGAGAACTTGGAGGAGGTAGGAGAGTTCAGATGTAGAGAGGAGGGGTGGGGTGGCGGCTGTGAGGTCGGTGGATGGCATGATTCACCATGCTGTCATCACAGCAGGACCGAGGCCCCTTAGTGGCCCTCTGTTTTCCCACCTGAGAGGCCTGCAAATGGAGGGGCCGCGCTGTCATTATTTACAGCCTGCAGCTCATAACCTTGGATTCGGAGCTCATCACTGAGAAGGGAAAATCAGATTGGACTTGACGTGTACTGGAGCCAGTGACCTTGATAGGTGTGAGGTGCCTGCAGCAAGGGGGGGGGGAGGACAAGCTTGGATTTTGCACATACGTGTACACGCTTGCGTGCTTATGTTTTACAACCTGGCAGAGAGTTGGGAAACGTGGTCGCATGACTGAATCATGACTCAAAACGCCACGTAGTCAGGCTGCTCAGGGTCGACGGTAGAGAAAAAAAAAAAACGTTCGGAGAGACGAACAACATCACAGCCAAGCTTTTAAAACCCCTGCATATTACTAATGAAGCGAGCCTACTGTGTAAAATCGAGTCTATAAATAAACTGCTTTCACTTCTACAGCACCTTCCAAAGGCTTTCGTACACCTTGAACCTTTTTTCACATTTTGTCACATCACAGCGACGAGCCTCAGTATGTTTTATTAGGACTTTATGTGCTAGACTGACAAAACGTGGTGCATAATAAAAAAGGTGGAAGGAAAATGATACATGATTTTTTTTTTACGTTTAGCAATACAGATCTGACAAGGGTGTCTTGCACATATATTCAACCCCTAGAGTCAATATTTGAACCATGTCTCTAATTCACTTAAATGCGTTTTGAGACTCCAGTTTTTGCATGAAGAGCATCAGCAAACATTAGTTTTCAAATTTCTCAATCAAATTAATTGATTTGCTCATTCTTGAACTTGAACATATTTGGATTTAAGCCATTCCACCATATCTCTGACAGCTTATTATTCTGCTTACAGTTTCAATTTCATCTCAACTCTGCCTGGTTTGCCCCGAAATTAGTTCTCCCAATCAACTCTGACCAGTTGGTACCTATTAAATACGAATAATATTGTTTTAAGACATTACAATGTGGTATTAGTGAAAATTAAATGCCGATTTCTCAAAAGATTCTTAAGTTTGTTACTCTTTTTTCATTTCAAAAAAATCCCTACCTTAGTTGACATTGTTCAGCTGTGGGACAGGTATAAATATTTATACCTTAACTTATTTTAAACCCCTATTATTTTATTAAAACAATGTGCCAGACACACAAATACATCCAATTGTAAATTTCAAACACATAAACAAATTCAACATGAAATGGGATCACACTTAGATTTAAGTGGCAGCATATCCTTTTAGCTTTCAGTTCAGTGACAGCCCTCATGTTAAAACTCTTAAAGAGCTAGGTAGTGCTTGTTTTTAATGTCAGAAGGAGGAAGATTGAGGAGATGGTCGCTGCTTCGGAATCATCAACCAACCAACAAGGATGCTTTCAATAGAGCAGCGATAAAAGGACACCAACAGGTGTGGCGGGTCGATCTTCCTGAGAGCTCTTAGGAAGTCTAAGTAAATTGTTGGCCAACCTTGTACAGACAGTTCGTGTTGCTGTCGTCAGTTTTGTTAAAAAAAGTCTTATATCCAAGGGTAGATGCTGGGGAGGAGGCCCGAGGTTGGACATCTTGGGGAAATGTCTCCTTGGGGAAAAATAAACAACAAATGTTCAATGAGCTGTAATTCACAAGTGGCAGCCTAGCATGTGTCTGATTGTTCCAGGTGTACCACAATGGCTTGAAGGCAAGTGGAGATGACGTCAAACTGTTGATCTGTTGGTTTTGTATTTATATTAGTGAGGGTGGAAGAGCGCTTTAGTCTTTGCCGGGACTTCATGATGAAAGTTGTTAATGCCTGTGGGATTGATGCCCACTGGGGAGGTTTTTAGACAGTGAGCAGAACAGTGTTAAAGATGTCTGTAAAGACTACAGCCAGCTCCACTGCACTGTTCTGTAGAACCAACCCTGGAAAAACAAAAAAACTATTACTCAAAAAATCCATTGCATATCACCATTTTTTTTAGAACATCGTAACAGTATTTGTTCAGTCTGTAAACAATGCAACGGCAAAGGTGTATTTTTGGGGTTGACTCTTGCGTGAACTGTTTTATATACAAATACAGATGTGCAAAAGCTAGCAGCTCAAATGTGTGGACAGAATGGCGCAGATTTGTTGTTGGTATGAGGGGAAAGCGGTGGGTTTTACGTAAAAAACATAGTTCGGGACCACTGATGAAACAAGAAAACATAAGATACAGCTTTAAAATTAATTTCACATAAAAAAATATGCCCATATTCTCTTTGCCTGCCTGCAGCACTTCCTGAAAAAAAGTCCTCGTTTCATCTTGAGGTTAATTAGGCTACTTGGCAGCAGGTCAGTGACAAGACTGGGCTTTGAAAGTGCCTCCTGTGGGAGTTCAGGAAGTAAAGATAGTGAGAGGCTGATTATTTTGTGAATGATCGCGTATGGTCAAATGCATCCGTGTTTAAAGGAGTACCAACTCCTGGTGCTAAGCTGCAAGTATTTTGGGGGTTTATTGGCTGCCAAGGCTGGAGTCCATTGTGTGTTGTAAAACACAGAGAAACGTTTATCTGTAAAACTATAGCACTTAGTTCTATTAGACATGCAATCTACATTATGCTTTTAAAACAGTTACTGTTCTAAACAGAAGCAAAATAAACTTCTGTACTTTTGTTTTTAAAGGAGGAAAAACATATCAATCATAAGAAGGTAGTTGATTAAAAGTATGAAAAATATGAAATATTCTGTATTTTAGGCATTTGGGTTTTCTCATATTGTATTTCTTCATTCATTCTTTCTTACAGTTATTGAAATATTGCTTATGAATACTATATTTTTGTATTTTTGTTCGTATACATTTCGTAGCAATAAAAGGTTAAAATATAATTAAACCTTGCAAATTTGAACAGATCTGTATATACGTATATAAGTTTACCAACTTTCAGGTAATCCCCCCCCCC
>JAVLVB010000001.1:153260-181445 GCA_032876305.1 Orestias chungarensis | reverse complement strand
CACACAAACACTGATACTCCACCCCACCAGTCTCCTTCAGTTTGAAGCCAAAAAAGCAGAGAAAGGTTTTTCACACACACACAACTGACACCTCATCAGCCAGCCGAAGGGCTGATCAGCACAGAGGTGACTGCGGCTGCGATTGTGTCCAGCGCCGAGGACCACTTTGTCCTCCCGCTGACCTTCAGGCTATCCTCCACTGTCCTTCTGCTCTCCATCCCACCGCTGTTCTTTAGATCTCTAACCCTCCCTCTATTTCCATCCCTCGTGTTTCCTCTTCTGTCTTTTTTTCTTTTCCTTTCTGTACTGCACCACTCATTGCCCCTGTCCTTCCACGCAGCCAGGGAGAGATCACGAGGCAAAATGCAGACATGGGAGAGAAAGACAGGGGGGTGGGGGGTGGAGGGGTTAGAGAAGAAGAAGGGAGAAAAAAACTGGCAGGCTCCCTCTTTGTCTGCAGGCGATCAGTTACAGTCTTGGTTGCCGATGAAATTTAATCCCCACCGCATTTACATGCCAAGTTTGACTTCTGGCAAGTCTTATTAAATAGATTTGTAAATCATTTCATCTTGATTAGAATCTGTTCTCAGGGGATCAACATTTATTTTTTTTTCAGTTGTTTTCATTTGCTTGTCTTTTTAGCTATGTCTATCTCTAATGGTGCTAAAAATGTATGTTTGATTTTAGTCCCTTCTCCTCCGGAGAGTGTGAGCAGTAGGTTTTAAGGGGACAAAGAGCAATGAAAGCCAAATCCCGTCTGTCACCGTCCAAGCCCACTGTGTCAGCATGTCTCTCATCTCCAGAGGTCATGTCGGCAGCCGGGCGACCGCTCTGATGTGCCTCCCTCTTATTAGGCCGACACCACATACTCTTTTGCATGGAACAATGTCATTTCAAACTGCGCCTAATCAGATGGGATTTCGTAATTGCCAGCAAACATCGTATGAATATGAATTCATTATTGTTCAATTACAAGTCGACCGGATCGTATTCGTCGGCTTACTTTTTTTTCTTTTTTTTTTTCCTCTCCCCTGCCGATGGCCTAGGCCAATTATAGGATTTCAATCTTGATACAATCAAGTGATAAAGGGGAGGTGTTTAGTGTTTGCTGTCACTATATAATTCTCTCCCATGTTAAACATGCATCTGGGATAGCTGCGTTTGTCGGAAGATTGTGCTCGGAGGTGCACCTGCCTAATTGAGTGATAATGAGCTGTCAGGAGTGTAGACTCGGTGATTGGCTGCTGGCAGGGAGTCCCGTGCCAGCGGGAATGTATAGGCTTGGCCGGCCCCACCAGACAACCGGCCAGCTATACGGCCCTGCAAGCCTGAGTGGGTGGAGTGTGGTGAATTGGGGTGGAGGGGCCAGTGATGCTGGCTGTGGAGACATCCTATGGATTTCATTCAGCTGTGAGGCTTATTTAGGTTGTTTATCATTTAGTTTTACTCATTTTCTGTGTTTTGGGGTAGTGAAAATATAATGTATATGTAAAAAAAAAAAAGCTTTTTCTTTGTCTTGTTTTATTATTATTTTTTAAGCACAGAAGGCAATTTTGTCTTTTAACTGTGGCAAAGCCTGGATCTGCAATCAAGGTAATCAACCCAATTTTTCAAAATGCTATTGTTCTGGCACCAACATGTCGGTGAGACTCAGCCGCCAGTACACGTGGCTGCGGTCCATGGACGGCGATCAATAAAATCTCTCTTCTATTAATGTACACACAATACAGCGAGATATTTCAAATTCTGAAAATGAAAAACAATGGATTAGTAAATTTATGTTTAACAAACACCAAAAAGAAGTTGATTACATACAGGAAATAATTTTTTTTTTAAACAAATTACTTTCAGAACTATGTAGACACACATACTCCTCATTTAGGGCTGTAGGAAATCTGAAAAACTCACATTGCAATATTTTCTAACCGTGTGATATATATTTTATAATACATTTGAATATATTGGTCATCAATTATTTAGATCCAAATAACTCCTTCCCTTGTGAAGGGTGAAAAAAACGGACATTGTGATGTATTTTAGAATATATAGTGAAGCCCTATACTCAAAGTTGATTTGAGGAGACCAGTAAACCCTAACACAAATGGGTTTTTTTTGACTGTGGGAAGAAACCGGAGTACCTAGAAAGAGCCCGCTTCTGCTTGGAAGGAACAAACAAACTTCATGCATAAGAATCCCTGCCTGGCATTCGAACACAGAACTTTTAGTCATACAGAAACTGTGCAAAAACTCCACCATGCAGCCTGTAGTAAGTGTCTGTGTTTCAGTGTGTAGTATTCATATTTCATATTCAAGCC
Organism: Orestias chungarensis; assembly: GCA_032876305.1. Lineage (NCBI taxonomy): Eukaryota > Metazoa > Chordata > Actinopteri > Cyprinodontiformes > Cyprinodontidae > Orestias > Orestias chungarensis. The sequence continues at coordinate 179,130 of JAVLVB010000001.1, read as the reverse complement.
CCTTATGTCCCTAACAGAGCACTTCGCTCTCAAACTGCATGTTTACTGGTGGTTCATAGAATCTCTAAAAGCAGAATGGGAGGCAGATCTTTTAGTTATCAGGCTCCTCTCCTGTGGAACTAGCTTCCAGCTTTAGTCCGCGAGGCAGACACCCTGTCTAGTTTCAAAGCAAGGCTTAAAAACCTTCCTTTTTGATAAAGCTTGTAGTTAGGAAGAGGTAGATAAGACGGCGTAATACGGCTGGGAGAAGAACTCAGTCCAGACAGATGGTTCTCCTTTGCTCTATCTTCTTCATGTCTCACTCTACAGTGAGACATACTGACATGGTTATTTCAGTTATTTTTATAGTTATGCTGCTATAGGCTTAGACTGCTGGAGGACAGTATGACCACTTCTCTCTCTGCTACTTTCTTCCTTTGTCCAATCTGCTTTAGTTGCTGTTATTTCAACCTTGTTAACCTTTTGTTTTCTCTTAGTGTTCTTCTCTCCATAGTAGCTACACCTGGTCTGGCGTTCTGTTAGCTGAGACAGCTTCTTGGAGGAGAACATGGGCCGAGATTCTTCCAGTGATGTTCTGCAACTGCTGCTTTTTTTTCAGTTTCCTCTGCATCTATTTTGGTTTTCTGTCTCGTCAAACCTACTATTGGTCGTGGCAGACGGCTACTTGTACTGAGCTCTCCTGTTAAAGGGGAGTTTTTCCTCTCCACTTTCGCTACATGGATGCTCAGTTTGAGGGATTGCTGTAAAGTCAACGACAACACAAGCCATTGTTTCTGTCTGCTGACTCCATAAGAGTGAATGTTGCAAGTCAATGACTTGGAAATTGGAAACTTTATTAAACTGATTTGTAATTAGGTATCTATCATTTGTGTACGATATGTAAGAAAAACTTTTGATTTTGAAACTGAATCAGGCCCTTCAACGTGACAAGAACCCCAAAGCATAAAATCCACCAAGGCCTGGTTGAGATGTAAGAAATTTTCCCGAGCTGGTAAAGTTAAAATTCAAATCTTTATTTAAATAAATTGTTTTTTGATGACTTGAAACAAGTATGCCACAAACATCTCAAATGTTTCAATGCTTCTCCAGCCTCTTGTGGTGAATTTACTGGTTAATCTTTGCTCCTAGCCTTATCTATGATCAAAAGCTCTGGATTGTGACCAGCAGGACGAGATCCTGGATACAGGATGTTTGGCCTGCACCGTATAGAGATAGGATGATTTTGTTAGGACGTCTCTTCAAAACCTCCTAGGTGAGATGGTCTTGCCACATCCTACCAGGGAGACCTATAGGAATACTCAGGTCATTTCCCACATGAGCTGGGCCAAGTGAGTAGGGAGGGGGGAGTCTAGACACCCCCTGCTTAGGTTACAGCCTCTGCATCCTGACCCTGAATTAAGTGAAAGATAATTCATAGATGAATGGATGGACAGAAAAATTTGTGTGTAAAATAGATAAAATAAAATTTTTGACATATCCTCATAATGTTTGCCATCATCCCTGTTTATAATGAGGCAGAAATCTTGTATTAATCGAAGCGATTACAAACTGATTAAAATAATGATTAATTCTAGCCCAACCTGGACAGACTTTCCAGTGAAGTCAGAGAGATGCCAAGGTCCCCACAAACCAGGATGAGAGCAGTCCAGACGTTTAATAGAAAACAACACTTTTCAGGGTTTTATGAAATGATTTACCTGTTTGGAAGTATCTTGAGTGATAGCTTGATTATCTTGTTTCATTTGGATCTCTCTGGAGAAAGTGCAGTTTAGACTAGAGTTTTCTTAAATGTTTATTCCACAACCATTGAGAAATATAGAAACAGACAACTACTGATGCTTATACAGATCTCTCAGCAGCTAATCTAGCATGTAAAGATCCAAAAACATTTCAGTTCCAGGTTATACTTTTTATTAGCTTTGCTTTAACATAGCTTCTCATAATAATGAGGCTGAAACTGTCAGTTAAGGTGGAACTGATGGCCTTGCTTGCAGCCTCTCAAACTCAGACGTGAGAAGAGCGAATGTTTGTCATCTGAAACAACCCCAAAAGTAATTTGCTTTGAATGACTGTTATACTGTTTCACTTTGGCCACACTTGATTGTTTTTGTTGGCAACATTTTATTTTTGTTTTCAACCCAAGTACGTCTGTCAAACAGGAAGTGCGCAGTCACGGTCAGAAATTTACAGTACAATGAGCACACAGTACCGGCCTAGCATGAGTGGCTGTTGGTTGAGAAAGGGTGTTGGGGTGCCAATGTAAACTCCTGTCTGAGGCCAAATGACTCCACTTATTCTGAAGAAGTGAATGAGTGACTTTGAATGCATGTGTAGCGTAGACTTACACGGTTGAGTTTGTTTTCCTCACGGTTAGTGCAAGAAATCCCAGTAAAAGGAGTCTAAATCTAAAATACAACATCACATAGGGATATATTTTTAAGGAAATATTCAATTACTCCACATAAGAGCTTGATCCGTATCCGTACTTAGTCAGTTTATTTGCTCAAGATCGGTATAAATATTGTACCTTTTAGAATAGCGTGTATGTTTGGAAATGTTTACGAAACGAAAGTCAGAGTTTGTCTCATTTGGTTACTATGGAGAATAACTTCTCATCATACAAACCAGGATCTATTTTATTTCTCAGTTATTTTACAAAGTTATTTTTGTCTTTTATTTTTACTGAAATTATTTTGGATCCTTTATTTACAATTAATTATTGGAACATTTTTAGACCCTGTCGGGTTCCCAGGCCCGGATTGCTAAAGCACCATTCATAGTTTGTTCCTTCTAGACCCACATTTACCTTGTAAAAAACATTTTTTGTCTGCAGCGATGGGGAAAAAACAAAAAACACCCATGTTCTTTCACACCGCAGATTACTACGTGCGTCTGCTCCACCGGCAACCAACAGCCCTGTTCTCTGAAATAGTTTCGACTTAATGATATTTCTGCTTGCCATCACCTCGTCGCCTCTCTCCCTCTGCTTCAAAGCCCTGCGGCATAAGTGGGCCTCTTTATTCATGTTACCAAGTTGTAAAACACTGAATAATGTTTCAGTGCTACAGTGGGAGTTTGTGGCCATTTGTGTGAGTTCCACAGCTTAATTGAATAGCCTGAGTAATTATTTGTCAAGTAATGCCGAGTAGAAAATAAATAGCCACTTTGCGGCTGTGAATTGTGCCTGATAGCCATGTGTTGAAACTCTCACCAGGGAAAGGAAAAACCTGCTCCACTGGCTAAGTATCTGATTAAGATTCACATGCTGGTACCGCAGACGCTTTAGGATAGCATGTCTCCTGTGCAAAGATGGTGAGTAGAGTTAAGTGTCAGACAGTATTACATTATCACACTGACTTAAGAAAGACTGCTGGAATATTCTTGTCATAAATGATCCGTACCTCTCGGGTCATGTTAACCCGATTTCCGAGGTGTCCGGCGAAGACTACCTAATGAATAGAGGACGCAGTGACATGCAAAAATATTCATAACCCTCGAACTGTTTTGCTTTTGTCCCATTACAACCATAAACTTTATTTAGTTGTTTTTAGTGAATGCATTTTTTTTTTTAAGTCAAACATTTCAATTTTCTTAAAGTGTGCATGGGTCTGCATTGATGTTGACTAGACCATTTTATCAGTGTGACTCCTCTGAAGGAAGGTGGTGTGCTGGGTCATTTATCCTGTTGCAAATAGCTTTTACATGCTGACTAACGAGTTTAATTTTGAGTTTAACTGAGCAGAGCACCTTCTGCATGTTTACTGTGTCCCACACATGGCCACAAAGGCCAGATCTGTGGATTGACTGACAAATAAATATCCTGTCATCATATTATTCTATCTTAGCTGCGGATATGTGCAGCTCCTACAAAGTAACTATTGGCCTCTTTGATGCTTCTCAGATTATTAATACAACATTCCCAGCGCTCTCATATTAGTTGTGTTTTGATGGTTACTGTTCGTGTAATGTTTTAGAAGCTAACCCTACTCTAAATGTCTGTCTGCATTTCTCAATACTACAACATGAAGCAAGGTCTTGGCCGCAGGTGGTCCATGCTTGAAATGCCACATTCCCACATTTATGCCTACTTTCCTGCCAATACTTATACCACCAAAGTGAAACACTCTGCAAATGGTGACACCCCCAAATTGACTAGAACTATACCTGACTTTAACCAGCATAGAGTGAGACGTAATAATAGAGAAGGAGCTTAACAGACCTATGAGGTCTTTGCAGATCAACCGGATTTACATGCATGGTTAATAATTAGGTGATATATGAAGGTAAGTCTGGTGCGGTGGGTTTTATTTATAGATATCAGAGTGAATGGGACTGAAATGCATACTGTATTTTTCAGTTGTTGGAACCATGTATTAGACATTTCACAATTATGCACTGATTTTTTGTTTTGTTTTCTCAAAAAATATTAAATATAGTAAAGTCTATTGTTACTGACTATAAATACTATTTTCACATCATTAGATGCTATTCATTGGAAAAAAGTTCTTGTATTTAGTTTCTAGAAATGCATTTGTATGTTGTTTCATATAATTCTGAAGATTTGAACCTCAAAATATAGGTCTCCATGAGATTTTTGTTACATACAACCAACAATATTGATATTTTGTATTTGTGTGTGTGTGTTTTTTTAGGTTTACATTCTGAGCTCAAGTTCAGACTCAGCTGTTCTTAGATTGAGGCTGTAGTTCTCTACTGGAAGAAGGGGAATTGCTTCTGCTACTCAGAGTTAGTCTCTGCCTCAAGCATGGCAGCCGTAGTATCTTCCTTACCCTCATCCAGAGTGATGGTAGAATGAAGCAGGATACGGATAGGGCCTTGTTGGCTGTGATGTGGTTTTTGCTCCCATCTGTTGCTGTGAAGCAAAAGCTGAGCATTTATTTACCAACTGGCAGACCCATAATTCACTGGAGAGTCTGTGTATTCCTTCTGGTGTGAGAAGGCTTCGGGATCCACCAGAAGGAATTCCAGAGTGTGTTCCTGTTACTCTGGAGATCAGCCTTTGATAAGTGAATAAACGGCGTCGCGTAAGACAGAGAAACAGATCGGAAAGGTCATGAATATATTTTAAAAGCATGATTAAGTTATCAAGCATAATTCCAAGCATAATTCTAAAGCATTACTCAATCTGTTGTTTAAACATGGAAAGCTTATTGAATGACTTCAAACTAAATTGACACAAAGAGCATTTTTAATTAAGGAAAGGCAGCTAAGAGGTTCATGGTGACTCTGGAGGAGATGCAGTGATCCACAGTTCCGGTGGTTAAATCTGGTGACAGGACAGCTATTAGACACTACTAAAATATGGCATTCATGTAAGCGTTGTATAAATGACACAAGCTGATATTAGCCATTGTTAATCCTGTTGGCTGAGTGATGCTGTGGGGATGTTGGTTTCCTTAAGGAGGGACAGTCAATCCTGGAGGAAAACCATTTAAAACCCCAGACTGGGATAGAGGTTCACCTTCCTGCTAGACAGTAACCTTTAACGTAAAGCCAGAGTGGTATTGGAAGATTTTGCTTAAAACGTTTTTATGTACTAGGCCTAGTCAAAGTTCAGATCTAAATTTAATTAGGATTCTGATATAATGCTTGAAAACGGATTTTTACAGCATTTGTTTTTCATTCAGCTTTAGCTGTTTTAAGATGAATGGTTAAAACTTTATTCTTTCAATTAATCACAACTCTTATTTAAATTCCCAAAAATAAAAACCGGTTATAACAGCAGAGACTTGTGATAATGTATAGTGTGTGGAACTGCCATTAAATTGATTTTGTCTTGTTTTTACAGCTATTTGCTAGGACTGTTCTGATCCAATATTGATATCGGTCTGATATTAGCAACAAAAGGAATATATGATTTTTTTCAGCCTGTAAAATCTAAAATCTCTGATATTTTCACTAATACAAGTAGCCAGTTCCTTTTTAGCAACTTTTATCCAATATGCAGAGGCTCAGTGTTCACTTGAGCATTTTTTTCTAACAAAATAGAAATGAGTATGAGACTTTTCTTTAAAGTCCACAACATTTCAGATGAGTAAAAATCTTATCACGCACAAGTTTTCTATGGTGACACAGAACTACGGAACATTTAATACAGCCAATTAATCATCTATATGTCACGCAATTACTACACGAGGATCCTTATTAACACAATCAATATATTGACCTAAACAGAGCTATAATAGTAAGAAACACTACTCAAACTCATCTAGGATTCTAGATTTTACTCAAAACTATAAACAGAAGAAATTCAAGTAAAATTTATTTCTTCTGCACAAAGGAGAAAAAAAGGTGTCTGAGCTGTGCATACAGGTGGTGCATTCAAGGGTAATCTGTAAAACTACGATAAGTTTAGTAAATGGACATTTTAAACCTAAAATGAAAATTTATATAACCTACAAGTTATTAATAGATGGGTTTTCTCAGGCTTGTTGCAAAAACTACTGTTCTGTGTTTTGGTAATATCACTTAATAAAGCCCCTTTCTAACATTAAACAGCACAAAAGTAATTAAAGTATGCATGCTTCTTGCCCACATGATATGTCATCAATATTGGTATCAGGGCGTCCTGCAGACTGCAATATCGGTATCATTTCAGAAGTTAAAAATTTGTTTTGGCACAGCCCTACTATTTTCTTCATCCATCCATTCATTTTCTGTACATTCTTGTCCCTATTGGGGTCGGGTGGGTCTGTTGGCACCTATCTCCAGCTTACAACGGGCGAGAGGCAGGGGTACACCCTGGATAGGTCGCCAGTCCATCACAGGGCAACACAGAGACATACAGCACAAACAACCACTCATACTAACACACTCAGACCTAAGGACAATTTAGAGTTCCCAATCAGCCTAACAGTCATGTTTCGTGGACTGTGGGAGGAAGCTGGAGTACCCGGAGAGAACCCACGCATGCACAGGGAGAAGATGCAAACGCCTTGCAGAAAGAGTCACGACCCAAGCTTGAATTGAACCCAGAGCCTTCCTGCTGCAAGGCAACAGGGCTACCCACTGCGCCACTGTACAGCCTATTTTCTTCATTTAAAAGTAAAGTTTGATTTTAATACAGAAAAAAAAACGAACAGCAAAACAAACCAGTATTGCCTATTAGATTTTTTTAAAATTTTTTATTAAGCATGTCTGTTTTTCCATGCGTGGCCCCAGTCAAACAAGGCTTCCACTTTGACCTTATCTATTGTTTCTCAAGTGTATATTGTAAGCAGCTTTGAGGGCTTTATAAAGTCTTAGCCGGCAGGGCTGCCGTTGCTCTAGTGGAACATTTGGACCTCTGGCAAGTGTCAGATTTTCAGCTGCACATTAAATCTCTTAACCCAGTTCTTCCTCTCCCCTCCCTTTCTTCTTGCTGTCCCTCATTTCCCCTGTCTCTCCTTCCGCCATGCTAACAAGCTGGCTGTGATTTATTTTTCATGTGTGGCAATGCTAGTCTCCTGCATTTTTTCCCCCTCCTCTCTTTTATTCCTTGCGTCTCTAAAGTCTTGTCGCTGCGGTTAGCCGGGTGCCCAGCCCCTTGAGCGGGACAGTGGAAATGTAGCCAGAGTATCTGCATATCACCCCGACTGGGCAAAGTCCTCCAGATGTGCCGTGTCTGGGAGGCCAAAGACGCTTTGATTAGGACGTCCATCATTTTTGGCCAGCTTGAATGTCATGCACCACAAGTCCAGTCGTCTAACGCCTCTGGCCGGGCCAATGGGGACCACTCCCTGCAATTACAGATATGTCCGCTCGTTCCAGTTCGGAGTGGGGAGGCCAGACGGAGCGCCAAACAATCATCCTCATCTGTAAATAAAAAGCAGACATCTTTCCTTTTTGATGTTCGTTATGTGCGTGCTTTACTTGTAGATGCTGTGGTGCAATCACATTTGAAAACGTTTTGTGCTTTGAACATAACAAGAAGTGTGTGTGTGTGTGTGTGTGAGAGGGGGGCAATCAAAACAATAACTGTGGTTCCTTTTGACACAGCCCTTGGCTCGCAGTTGTCAGAAGATGTAAGCTGACTCATCCACACAAGAAGGGCATGTATCCCTGGGAGCAATGGGCAAAAATGCTATGATGAATCCTCCCCTCTGTGCTTGCCGCTCTCCAGTGAGCCTGCTTGGATTAATTACATGACTAGTAGCTGGTTTAGTCCCAATATTTTTTTTCTTCTTCTTATAAATAGTTTTGCTCCTTTGCTTTGCCTGGATTTTATTCTGCTCAGGACCTTTGCAGCTTCGCTCCGTGGAAATAAGAATGCATTGATTATTTTCCATCTTGCAAATATCCCACCAGCTGAGGTATAACATTCCTTCCCCCTAATTGGTTTGTTTATCTTGAGCAACAGACTCTGGGCTTGTTTGGACTCTGGCTGGCATCCACTCTCCGCATCGCTCCTCAGCGCGATTACTCACCTTGGGAGGAGGCTGCCGTGGCAAGGTTGATGTTCCCCACGCAGACATCAGGCTGTCATTCTCGCCGCTTATGTGACATCATTTGCCAAGACAGATTTGTTACAGGAGAAATAAATTCAGGCATAAAAAGGGATTGATTTAAGGACAGGCTTGCAGGAAGGGAGGGAGAAAAGTCGACAGGAGGGATGGGGGCTCAGAGACGCCTTTCACCACTCAGAGGGCTCGGGCCAGATCCAAATAAGCTGCCAACAGAAAGATAGATTCTGGCTTCATGTATAATTGATAAACTGTATGTTCCAGGTGTCAGCTTTAAAGATGGAGCTAGGTCTATATCAGGAAGCTATTTTTCCCTCTCTCGAGGCGAGCATCATTTTTATTTTGTCCTCCCCCGTTCTTTGGCTTATCTCCTTGGTTCAGAAAGCCCTGTTGAAAATGATCAGTTTGCTTTGAAGGCGACAGTTTAGGGAGCGCTGCGTTAAGAGCATATCCCGTTCCCCCGCGCCTATTAAGAGAGCAGGAATCGGGCAGATAGCCATCTGCAAAAGTTGACTGAACATCCCGAGTTATCAGGATTAGCCATCTCACTCTTGACACCTCACACATTAATATTAGCTACGGGAAAGTCTACCCGGCTGAAAGCAGCATAAAAGGATTAATGCAGCTCTTATCCTTTTGGAAATAATGCCCTTTATTGAGCGGATCTGACACCGCGCGGGCTAATGATGACATTGAATGGAGCCAGAATAAGTAATGGTGTATCATCCCATGTCATCCAGGTAGAGCACTCGCTATTTGCATTCCAACAGCTCACAGTGTATCGATTGTGCTGAAGGCTTTCAGTTGTTTTTCCTGTGCGGGAGTGGGAGGGGTGTTACTCAATCATCAGAGTCCTGTAGATAATGGCGGTCCTCGCCAAGTGGGTCCAATGACACGCGTCGTTCATTCTCATACAGCACCCAGCTGTATCACCTCTGAGCACTTTGGGGAGGCAGCAGTTGCAGTGCTTTGCAAAAGTATTTTATGTGACAAACATAATTGTGAGCAGCAATACATTTAACTTATTGATTTAAGTTTTCTTTCTTTTTTTAACAGTAGAACAGAGACACAAGACAATGATACGCAAAAAAATTTCCAGAACAGGTATTGAACCAAGGATAACCGCGTGGAAGACTGTGGCATGTGCACTTGATGCACCTGCTCTACTACCGAGCCTGCTGAAGCATTCCTACATTTTAATTGCCGATGATATTAATCAGAAAAATGCGGTCTTCATTTTTCTTCTGATCATCTTAATAAATAATGGCAAGCAGCTGCATTCAGAAATCACCTTAACTTGCAAATTATTCCACCTGCATGTAATTTAGCCCACAGTATAAATCCAGCAGTTTTTCTTTTTGTTTTTTTTTAGAATTAGTGAAACATTATGATGACCACAAAATACACAATTATGTTTTGATTTTTTTTAATAGAAGTAAAAAAAGTCAAATTAATTACCCTAAGCATTCGTTTGATGTGGATATTGCTAGGCGGATCCCACCTGAGTACAAATATAAATAGTCATGTAGTTTTTCAGCCTGGACCAAGCAACTTTGTAAAACTAGCACAGCAGATACAGCTGTCAAAAAGTATGAATTAAGGTTAGGATATGAAATAATATGTAAAGATATCAACGTTCGAACGAAAATTTAGATGGAAAACAACTTTCTCTTGGCATCACCTAGACCGACATCTTCCCAGGGAAGTATGTTAGTGGTTGCATTATTCTGTGGGAATGTTTTTCTTCAGCAGGGACACAAAAGCTGCTTTGAGTTGATTGGAAGCTTAATGGAGCTAAATACAGTGCAGTCCTGGAAAAATGTTATAAGTCACGTCTTCATCTGAATGGGGTGTCTATATCGAACAAACCTTTTAAAATGTTGCCAAAAAAGGAAAAGGAAATGTGAGCCGCGTTTCTAACTACTGGTTTGAAGCAAGTAAACCTGCTTACTTAAAGCTTACAGTAATTTAGTCTGATGTTAACATGGCTGTAATACAAAGTAAGTAGTGGAAGTTTTTTACATCAGAAATTATTTGAAGTATTTGTATTGTATTTCCCATTCAGTATTAATTGTTTTTGAAAAGGCCAAAAACAAACTTTAAGTAAATTATTTCCAATTTGCCAGGTTCTTCGACCTTTTTAAATGTGATTTAAATGTGAAAATAAACACAACAAAAATGTAAGCAGGTTTACAATTAACATCCAGGCCTTGATGCAATTTACTTTTAAGAGACTTACTGATCACAAACATTTTCTATCCTTACCTTTCTAAAACTAGTTTTTAAACAAAAGTTTCAAAAAAGTCGATTCTCTGGATGTGTAAAGCTAGCAAAGGTGTACCCAGAAATAACTTTAGGCTGTACTGCAGCAGAAGGTGGTTCCACGAAGTCTTGACTCTGATGAACAGAACTTCTCTCCCACTACTTTAGTTAAACTGTATAAACTGTGCATTGCTCATTATCCAGTTTGCTTAATTTGTTTTGGTCTTTCGAATATGTTGAAGTTCATGGTTATTGGTTATTTTTGGTCAAAATATTGAGAAAGTATCGATTAAAATAAAAAAAAAGTTCAATACTTTTGCTCTGCACTGTGTTGTACAGGAAGCAGAGCAAGCCAGGATGTCAACCTTCTAGTCTTTCCAGCTCAGAGCGAGAGGGTTAATGTACTTAGCCTGCCCACATTAATACAAATAAATTCATATCCTCCCATTCAACTGTGAGAGTTTCAGAAGTACAGCTTGTACCACCGAAGCTGTTCTTGTGAACCTAAGTTGGAAGTCGAACACCGTACCCTGTTATTTCCTTTTGACACAATAGGTTGTGAAAAAAACAAAAACAGATATGTTTTGTGTTTCACAGAGGAGTCGAAGTGCCAAACAGTTCCCTGATTGTTATGATTTTTAACCCCCCCCCTCTTGTTTAGAATAATCTGGTTTAAAATAGGAGAGGTAACGGCAAACAGCCGCATGGTTCGAAAATGAAATGATTGTGATTCAGAGGGAGACAAACACAGAGAGAGCGAGAGAGAGGGAGAGAGAGAAAGAGAAAAAGGGTCTTAAACCCCTAACACGATTTGATTATAAAGAGGTTAAACAACTGTAATAATAAATCTGTCAAGTTTTTAATACAATATGCCATTTAGTGTGGGCATTATAACACTGTGAGACCGACAAGTGGCCATCAGTGCCTCCACCTGAGAACATTGGCTCTGCTCTTTCTGTTAAAACTGCTGCTTCCCCCTAGGTGTTATTTAAATATATCATATTCTCCTTTGGCTGACAGGACACTCACCTTATCCATCAAAGCTGTTTTTCTCCTTCCTTCCATGGACTTGATTTGTTTTAAGTGCACTCCCCTTTGGTGGCTTTAATGGGTACATTGAATGCTCGTTTCAGCGCTGCCTCCCCGCTCCTTAATGAGCTGATAAAGCCCCAATTATCGAGGCAAATCCCGGTTTCTGATTTGCATTACTGACTCTCGTTTTACCACACACAGCGGAAATGCGCATGATTGAGGGCTCTGGGATGTGTGCCTGCCTCTCCAGAAGTTTACGCGCTGTGTGTGCGTGTTGATGTGCATGTACGGAGACACAGGAGATGGCCAGATTAGATTAGATACAGCAGTAGCCAATTGTGCTCCGAATGTGATTTGGTTGGGAGGTTTGGAGCCCACTCCGGGCCCTTGTGATGAGTGAGGGGACAGACTGACAGTGACAGTGGGGTGGTAATGCTTCTGAATGAGGAGCGATGGCCTCTGGTTGGCTCCCAGCACCTGAAACAGTGCGTCAGGTCTGGCGCTGGAAAATAAATTATTCTACCAAGCAATTCATAGCTTCAACTGTTTAAGTAGATAAAAAAAAATTGTTTGGAAATAGCAACTGTTGGTAATCTCAGATTTTAGGACATAAGAAGAAGGAACATTTACAGTTTGGTTCGACTCAATAGTAGAAATGCATGGATCAATAACCCAAACTCTGGGTCATTGGATCACGTTGGACCTTTTAGGTTGTACATACCCTGTATTCGATAAGTCAAAACAGGGAAATATGCTTGTTTATTTCATTTGAAAGCAACATCTTTACATATGTACTCAATCTGTTAAAGAGAAGAGTGCAACAATGATGACATCATCCTGTCTTACATGTAAAATCGAATATTTCCAAGTCTTCCCAGTCTATTTGTAGTTGCTCTTCAAGACACTACGCGTGCAGCATTGGTGGTCTGGTGGTGACGCACATACTTTACACAAACAATCATTTGGTTACATCATGAAAGAAACTCATAGAGACTGCAAAAATCTTTGGTATCACATGTGCCAGAGCTACAACCAAACAAATTTGATCAGGGAATATTTATGCCTTTGCGAGACTTTAATAATAATAATGCTCGTAGATGTTTTACCTCAAAGATTTTCAGTTTTTTTATTTTAGGGTTTACTTGAACTCTGGAAAGGTAAGACTGAGTTAAAGATTTCCACCACAGGATACGAATAAAAATAAAAACAAACGAAAAGTAAAACAAAAACGAAAATTGGAAGAGTTTTTTTTACAGCCTACTGTCCATCCTTCAAACTATGTCTGTCCATCCGTCCTTGTCTACATCTGTTCTTGTTTTTTTCTTCAATTCTCCGTCCTCCTTTCATGTTTCCAAAAAGAGTCCCGTTTGCTTCTACTTGAACACTTAGGATTTTCTTGTCCTGTCCATCTATTTTTTTATTATTGTTTTTTTACAACTTTTCTTACTCCTGTTATGTCCTTCTCCCTTAATTCTTCGTTTTGTTAACCCTTCTTTTGTCCTTACCATCTCTCTTTTGTCCTTGCCACCTATCTTGTCTTTTTTGTTGCTCCCTTTTCTCTGTTTTTCTCCCTTATTTCATCTACTCAACTTTTCCTTTCTCATTTCCTTTCTTTTTTCCTTCCTTCCATGCTTCCTTACTTACATCCTTAGTTCCCTCTTTCCTTCCTTTCTTATTTGAGATCTTACCTCTGTACAAATATCTGCCTTAAATTCCACATAAACTATGTAAAAACCTTCAGTGGATAGAAATATAAGTCATGGTTTCTGCAGCAAGCCATATTTTTTTATAAACTATTGACTTAGGTAATAGTTTTCTTAAATAATTAATGAAATATTAGAAAACATAATTTTCCCACCATTTTCAGGCTATTAACACATGAACCAACAAAACATTTAGATACGAGTTTTATTTAGAGTTATAATATATAAAATGCATGCATTTCATCTAAAGTTAAATGTTAGAGACATTTGTTTTGGCGCGTTAATGCGGCTATTCCTCTTCATTCCTTTACCTATTAGAACCAATAGCATTGTTTTTCTACTTCCTTTTTTGTTGATTAATTAAAACCCCTCAAAAAAGTCCAATCAGTCCAATTTTGAATCAGCATCCCAGACCTCACACAAAACATAAAACCAGCATCTGCCTGTGAAACCCCGATCAGTTCATGTCCACCCCAGGATGTGGGGAATCATCATGTCTGCGCTCCCAGACTGCATGTGAAAACCCAGATTTGTTTTCCTGCTGCCTCATATCTGCGGCTCTTTCGGCCTCCTCTTGGTCTCGGAAACTGAAACATCATGTCTAAAACTTTGGCATGGAGAGCCCTGCAGCTGATGAAAAATGCATTCGCTCCAGCTCTCTTTCTAACTCCTCGCCTCTGATACTCTTGTCATATCATATCCATGTCATGTCAGTGTGTGTATTAATTATGTAGCAGGCACAGTCGAGCAGATAATATTGATGCATCCGCAGACATAGTATGTATATATATATATATATATATATATATATATATATATATATATATATATATATATATATATATATATATATATATATATATATAACTCGCTCTGTTCAACTTTGGGTTATATATTGAGGAGTTAATCAGGGATGAGACGACACTTTGTTTGTCCCTGTGAGTAAATAACTCACAGGAAGCTTATTCTTTCCGTCTGCCTCTCCCTTGGGCTCAGATTTATTTATTTCTCCTTTTCTCACTGTCCCACGCAATTCAACTGTTGTGGTCACTTTTTTTCCCCCTCTGTTTCAGCTGAGGTGCCTGACCTCAGACCCACGTGGGTTTCAGTGTTTCGTTTCATTCGCCGGCTCACTGTCTCGCGAAACACCACAGACAAATGGCACCCAGCAGAGATGTCCCAAATTGCAAAGGTAATTTGTTTCCTTGCAAGCAGAATTACACATGAGTTGGGGGTTATATTGTAATGTGAAATTGCTCAGCAGTTGCACACATGCCAGTTAGTGTGTCCGTTCTTATTTATTTTATTTTTTTTTTTTTATGTGTCCTCTCTGTTCTACATTTACAGAAGTGTGATAGCACTTGAATTTGTTTCCCCTCAGTAAAGCGGATATCAGTAGAAATGACAGCTTCTTTTCCTTTTTCTATAACGAAACGCCGTCTCAGGATTCAAACCACAACAGATACTTTGGAGATATTAATCTTCTCCCAGCAGTTAGATTAAAAGGCTGCAATTTAAAAAGAGGTAAAGGAGAGACTTAAACTCCTTTTTTTCCTTTTTTGCAGTGAAGAAGGGCCTGTGTGTCCCTCGACTAAATCGTGTAATTAAGACATAAATTAAGCTGGTAACCCGGTTGCTGCCAAAATCTTAGTCAGCACTGATAGTGCATGTTTTGCATTGCTAGATTAAGTGTCTTACAGAGCGCTGATTGCTGTGGTTTGGCAGGAATAATTGGAAGTTCAAAGCTTCGATCTGCAGAGCGTTGCCTGGGGATAGGTTTCTGAAGAAGCTGACACTTTAGACGTATTATGAAGCCATCATGTCTAATTTGCACAGGCCTCTTTTGTAATTTACCCCCAATTCAGAGGAACAGTCTCCTGCTCCACAGCACAATGCACACTCAGCTTGCATTGTTCACGCTCATTGGAAGAGACGCCAAGTGAGTGATTGTTGAAGCTCGAATAATGTGCAGCACTGTTCCTGTCATATTTGTTGCAGCGTAATGGTTCCTGATTTGCAGTTTCCTGCAGCGCCTTCCCTTTTCTTTTCTTTTTTCTCTCGGTTTGTTTTCCTCTCGGTTTGTTGCAGAGCAGACGGCCATACACCGCGCTCCACACAGCAAAATCTTTATGTGCATCCAGTCCAAGCCGCTTGTTTACAACTCACTGCTCCGAAGTAACCGCTTGACAGATAAAAGGGGGAGACTCAGAACGTTATCGGCAGTTGGGGAGTGGAGGAAACCTCTTCAGAGAAAGGATGGGGGTTTTCCACATGCCGCCCAGACAGTCTCACATATTGAGTTTGTCTGCGTACATCTTTGAAGATGCAAATGTGTCAACCACATGTAACAAACCACCCAGCGAGGAACTGAGATGCTGAACTGGCTTTCTCACAGCTCCTAAATGGCTGCCAGTGATCTTCAGCCGCTCTATGCACGTCTGTGAAGTCAGCGGTTCCCTTTTTATAGCGGACAGATTAGGGCTTTTGTGGGATGATAATATTGAATAATTTGTGCACACTTATCACTGGGATGAAAAAAAAAGTCTTGTTAAACCACATGAGGAGATGTAAGATGGTTTGGCTATAAGGTTTTATGGGCTCTCTTGTTGTACCTTATTGCGGTAGATTGTATGTATGAAAGGGGTAATACTGATACAAAACTGACAAAGTTGCCAGGAATGTATTCAGAAAGTTTTTCCACATTTTGGATAATTTAAACCCATAAACTTCGTGGTATTTCATTGCATTTGTATTTGATTACACACATAACTAACACAAAGTGTGGTCTAACTGTGAAGTTGAAGGAGAATGCTTGATGGTTTTTAAAAAAAATGTCAGACATAAAAAATGTTGCCTTTGTATGTACTCACTGGCCTTTATTTTAACACAACTAAATAAAATCCAGTGCAACACCTGCCTTTATAAATATCCTTTCAGGTCTTTTGGGGACATCTTTCACCCCACTAAACACTCATTCTTTGCAAAATACATCAGGCTTAGTAAGTTTGCACTTTGACTAGGCCATTCTAACATGAATATGAAGAGAGAGCTTTTGTTGTGGAGGTTTTCTTTCAGCATTAGTCTTTATGGGAGCACAACACAATACGTTTTCTTATCAATTCCGACTGGCGAGGAAAGGCCCTTACAGTAGATGATTGATGTGAGCAGATCCTCCTAAAGGTACTGGACATGGACAAAACCATTTAGCCAATAATGGATAAATGCATTACTGCAACATAGAACAGCCTGCATCTTTACATCAAGGCTGCTTTCAAATTGCACATTTAAATGCACATTATTACTTCTTTAACTTTTGTTATATTTTTATTTCTGTTTTATGAGGCTGTTTTGTCTATTGGTAAATCATTTTGAATAATACTTATTGATTTGATTTCTGTGTCCCTCCCTAAGCTTAACTTCCCCGCAGAATAATGGCGCCAACGCCATCATGCTTCATTTTGGAATTGTGAGTATGGGTTTGTTCAGAGAGACGTACATGGTTACATTCTGGTTTTATCTGTTAAGAGCGCCTTCTTCTACATGTTTTCTGTGTCCCCACGTAGCTTTTCACCAGTTCTCTGATGACAGCAGCATGATTTTTGAAGGCACATTATTAGCAGTTAATAACACAGTGAGAGTTTGTTACAATATATAGAAGATATCATATTTCCCACTTTGTAAAGCATGTTACTACGGCGTTGTTGAGACACACTGCAGATTGTGGAGCCCAATTCCTGAGCCCACAAAAAGAAGGGCTGTTTGTGGATTAGAGGTTAGATTTGGGAATAGTGTGTGAATTGATTTTAGGTTAGGTTTAGGGTTATAAATGTACTGGTAATTTCTATGTTTAGTGTAGCATGTCGGAGTTAAGTTATAGAAACAAATGAAAAATAAATAGAATTCAATGCAAAGTCCTTGTAAAAAATAGAAAGACCTAACATGTCTCTACATGTTTGTTTGTTTGTGTGTGTGGGGTTTGCAAGAATTACTTCTTAACTTGCTGTGTTGACGATTTGCTTGCCTAACCAAAAATAACCTTGCTTTTAGACATGTATGAATAAAAGCAATGCATCATCTGCAAAGCTGGAAATCAAAGAATCCAGAGAAGTTAGAAAATTATCTCGGACTAAAAATACAACTCTTAAAGATCAAACATCTGGCTAGAGTTACCATATTCAGTATTAGCTTGTAGGCTGCTTGAGGCAAAGGATCATTCGTGGTGCCTCTTCCTGTTTTTAAGTAGGACAAGAATGACTATATAAAGCCTTTCCTCATCGTATCCAAAATACAAATATTTATGTGTAGTGCAACAGGAATGCAACAGTGTTTTCCTTATCGACTTATTTAATTGAGTAATTCATTATTTATTAATAAAATCATATAAAGGTTTCGCACAATTGATAAACAGGGAATCACCTGATGCAATTATAATTAAAACGAGTAGAATAAAATTATAAATACAAAATACCACACAAGACCACGTGATATAGCCTGTGGATAAAATCAAATGTGTGTGTTTGTGATCAACTGCAGTTGAGAGTGGCTTCATTTACAGACGTTAAAGCGTATTGCAACATATACATTATAAAAAAGAGAGGTCAACCTCTCACAAATGTGTCATCCAAAACCTTTAAGTAGATAAGCCCTGACCTAAAAGAAGAGATTATCAGGCAAAAAAAGGCCTGCAGCCAAGGCCCTTCGACCGGTCTCAAAACTGAAAACGCAAGAAAAACTCGCCTGGTCTGAAGATGCACACAACGGATCGCTTTGGGCCAGAAGCAACCTGTTCATTGTTCAGTTCAAAGGAGCTTTCCACAGAACCGGGCTTCTGTGATCTCTGTACGACGAGGCCTCTGCCGCGTCAGCTTTCTTCTTTTTTTGAAAAACGAAAAGAAGAGCTCCACAGGTAGTAAAACCAAGATCTGAAGTTTCACAGATTACTCTGAGGGTTTAAATTTTCTTCTCATTTAGAAGGTTAACAAGCGGAAGGGATGTGTAACATAGCCACTCTGTGACGTCATTAGCCCGCTTCCAGCCCTATGGAAGCCTGGAGATGTTCTTTTATCATTTTGTTTACAACATGGAGGCCCAGCATTTAAGTGTTTCTCTTTGGTGAATGAAGATGCTACATTCATTTTTTCATGCTTTAACTAGACCCTTTTGGTTTAACTCCAACAGGAATGTGATGGGATGTGGTGCAAAACCTAACCAGTCCTCCTGTCCATCCAATGGCAACACAGAGACACAAAGAATGTATAATACTATGTGCACTATTTGTCGATGTGAAGCAAGTGTTTCCTGTACTACGTTGACAAGATAAAAAAAAAAAGTTCATTCTGAAATGAAATTCTAAGCTTTCAGAATTTCATTATTACTATAAAAACTCAAATTGATAAGTGTTTTATCCCTGCTCAATCCCCATGCCTTAGTAAAAGGGGGTGTGAATGCACAATCAAGCACTTTTTTGTGTACGTCTTTCATAACAAATGCTAGAAAAACAGACGTTTGTGGTACTAATGGGACAAAATATTGCAAAGTTTAAGGAGTATGAGAAATTAAAAAATAAATTCAGCACGTCATAACATTTCACATCCTGACACTTTTTATACATTGATTTTTTACCCCTTGCTCTGTTTTTCCTGGTAGTAATCCTGCAGTGCAACAAGTCATGTTCCGGTCTCTCACTCCAGCTTTGACAGTGAAAAGGTCGGGTTGATATATATTCTGTCCTGTAGCTGTTTTCCGTGACTTATGCGCCCCAAGCTGGAGATTTTACAAGGGCCACCCATCATGTCGAGCACACTGACAATAAATCAATCACCGTGAAACATTTAAGTTCAGCACAGACAGCCGAACTTCACCTTTCTCTTGTTTGAGCCTCATTACAGGGTCATCAGTAGCCCCCATTGTCAGGGAAGCCCTCTTGCAGTGTCATATCAATAGTCCTCTGTTGGTCTCCAGCTAAGCCGGGAGTCTGCCTGGTTTTTTAAGCACATGCTGATTTGAAATTGCCATCATACATGTGTGGGATATGACATGATATGGCTGCCTGTGCTCCATGTTCCTAAACCTACTGTTGCCACCCTCTGTCTCTCTTTTTCAACCTTTTTTTTTTTTTTTTTGCAAGAAGGAAATGTTTCTTGATTCATAGCATGCTGGAAAGGGGTCCTCTGAGGATTACATTGGCTAAGCCCTTATCACTTCAGGAAATTCAGTGCCTGCTTTAAAAAAAAAGTGGTAGAAGTAAAAAAAAAAGAAAAAATCAAGGGAGGGAAGTGTTGTTCTTTTTAAGTTTCTCCCTATTCCCAAGGAAAGTTATTATGGGTTTGAAGAAAAGTCCTTTCTTTGGCACTCAAGTTTTCTCGTAACTGCATTGCATATTTCACCCCCCCCCTCCCCCCCCATCCTTTCCAAACGGCTGGTGGAATTTCAGAAGTGGAAAATGTGAAGGCAGGTGCTTGAGAGAAAGAGAGAGGGAGGGAGAGTTTTGGGGAAGGCTGTGCTCACTGGGAAGCAATGTTAAACATCCAGGGGAAATGTTTGTTATTCTAATGGGATACCACCATGGTAACAGCTTTTAGAGACTCCCAAGGCTTTGTACGGAGTGCGTGCACGCTGCATTCATCAATCCCGCCTAATTTCTTTGGGGGATTAGCAAATATAATCAGTCCTTTTTTCACTGAAAAAACCTTCATCTGTTTAACGACAAGAATATTATGGGGAAATTTAGCAGAACAAGACCCTCTTGGATCTTGGGAAATTGATGCACAGGCCGTTAACGTAAATCACAAACTTAAGTGCATTACTGAGGGGATTCAGAAGTCATTAGTGTTCTTTTTACAGACAATGACAAATAGATAGAATAGCTTACATTTTGCCTATACCTACTCACTTTTAAGAAAGAAAATCCATTAATGGCAGGACCAAAGCCTTTTTGCTTATATTACATCTTCAGGTTAAACATGTTCTCAAGGTAATGAATTATGCTCTTTTAAAACTTAATATGTCTACAAGGATTTCTAGTAAATTGGAGTTAACTAATTTACATGACTTGATGGGGAGAGGGAGAGAGAAAAAAAAGACCATCACTGATGCCAGCCAGTAACTTGTAAGCTTCCTTTCAGTTCTTCGACGTTTTTCCTCTCTCCTTCCACAGATTTCCGTAAGTGTCTTACGTGAATTGCAGTCGCCCACATTGATGCGGGGAGTGTGCTGAATCATTTCCTCCCCAGCCGTGACCGGCTACCAACAGCGAGTAAAACCTGTGCTTGTTGTGATGGAGAGGTGTTCACCTCCAGCACCGCAGCACTTTAGGAATCTAGCCTAAACTAAAGCTAAGCCTCCAGCTGGAACAACTTTCCATCAAACTCACAAGGCAGCTCTCTTATCTTCTGGAATTTCTGTCTGATACAAAATACCCAGGACATGATATAGCTGGCTACATGTCATTTCTGGTGTAGACCCACTAACCCCAGCACTTGTGAAATATAATGCTTTAACTTACCAGATTTTTTTTGCCTTGGCTGTGTTTTTCCATCTATAGCCCAGACAGAGACCACTCTGTTTGCTCATCTTGGCCAGAGGCCAAAGACTCCTTCTGATATAATCCCCCACCATCGATCAGACTTTGTTTACTCTAACATGGTTTCTCTCCCCTCCAGCAATTAGAAAGCAACCTTCCACCTTCTGCTCTTCAGACTGGCTTTATACTTTTATTTTTCCCCTTAAGTGGTAATTTTTCATGTAGCAGCTAAGCTTTTAGAAGTGTGGGTGTATATTAAGTAATTGATATTCTTCAACCAAACTGGCATCAGAGGTAAGTAATTCCCAATGAGAAAAAAGTTTTTTTTTTGTTTTTTTTTACTGTAGCAAAAGTACCGTAATCGGATTCCTCGTTTATCCATTCATCCATTATCTTCTGCTTAAGCCAGTTCTTGGGAAGATGAATATAAAAAATTAAGTTAAAAAAACTGATTTAGAATTTTTAGAAAATGTATCAAATATGATAGTTACCCTATTAAAAATACAAATAGGTATTTTTTTCCTTAAGGCAATTCAAAGAAGGAGATTAAAACCTATTAATGTTTTTTTTTTCATAAACCAAAGAAAGGGCTTTGTACTGTCTGTGACGACTAGGTTGGTAGCTGTTTATCCCTGTGTTTACTTTGGACACACTGTTTATACACATATCGTTCTAAATATGATATTTTGTTTAAGGAAATAGCTTTCTAAATCCACATTAAAACCACATTACATTATTGAAAAGGAACAGTGTAGATAAGCAATTAAAGGAGTGTTGAATCTTTAAATTAAAGATACGAGTGATTTTCTTTTTATATTTCCATACGTTTTTTTCATATTTAATTTCACCTTTGGGATAAATAAAGTATTTTTTATTTGATTGATTCCGTTTCTATTTAATTTACACACTTTTTGTACATAATTCAGGTTAGGCTTTTTCTGAAATGACCCAAAGTCTTTCAATACAAACATTCAATATGATCACTATTGCAATGCGACTAATAGATTGTTAAAAACTAGTATACTCCTATATTCCACCAATGAGACTAGCTGATAAATAAGCTAATCTTTTTCAAATAAAAGAAGTGCAGCAGCAGCACTCTGTAGCTCACATACTGGCTTCCTTTCACTTTTCATTAAATTACATGCAAATCTCAGACCTTGAGTCCAAGTAAAGTCGCGAGTCTTTCGGACACAATTTTATGAAAAGTCCGTAGTGTTTATGTTTGTAATGTAACTGCATCCCGAGTCAAAGTTTCAAACTCAAGTCGTCATTACCGATTAACATTTTTGTGCTGTTGTGAATTTGCTCTGTCGAAGCAAATCCCAATAAATATAATTTAAGTCTGGTTGCAATGGGACTAGATGTGAAGTTTTCAAATCCGTATTTAAATGATAAGGCGAAAGTAACTTGGACTGGAAAGCATAGAAAGTTGTCAAAATAAAGCCAAAAAATCTGTACTTCCCCAAGGTGGAAAAGTCGTCCGGTTAATAAAAACAGATCTTCAGAGTGCAGAAGAAACAGACTCGGTTAATAAATTAAGACATACATGAAGACTTAAACATGCACTGAACTTCTGCTTCACTGGAGAGATGAAAACCATGAGACCTGGAATATATTTTTCCCCAAATGTAACTCAATTCAGAGAAATAAAAGCTATCTCGTTTTCCCACCACTGCAGCTTAACGTATGAAATATTTCAATCAGATTTTCTTCATTGCTTTTTTCCCCCTTTATGGTTGATTATTTAATCGTTTTGTTGACCTTCTCACCTGTTTGATGTCTGGAGGAGTAATGCTGTCAACTGGCCAGAGTGACAAGATTTTCCTCATAAGTTTACAGAAAGCTTTAGCTGTTTCTTGTTTGTTTTTTTGTTTTAGTTTTTTTAGTTTTTTTTAACAGATAAAACATTATTTAAAAACGTATTCCTGGATCTCACTCTTTATAGATTACAAGACCGTTTCAAAATATCAACCTGAAGTGAAACTGATTCTAATTCCTTTTTTCTATAGGATTTAAGGTCATAGAAACAGAGCCTGATTGGTTTGTTTGTTTTAAAAAGTTGTTGATGGGGCAAATTCTATCACCCTTATTTTGACCAAACACCAGCTTGAGATGCTCCTAAACCATAAATGCATTTTGCATTGAAAAAAAACAACAACAGAGCAACTTTACCTGTTCCTACAACCTTCTTATTATCTGGAGAACTCTTACTCTAGCTCAATTTTTCTTTCAGCTTTTATCGTATACATATATCATCATATAAAATGTTTCCTGTTTTCATTTGAAACAACCTGCTGAACTTAACTGAAAAAAAAGTATTTGCTAGGTAAGAACTTACACATCAAAGAGGGTTTTGATCAAACAAACACAATATCACGTATTGTGATGCATTCATTGATTGGGAAAAGAACCTGATCTGATCAGCCAGTCAATTGCAAAATAATGTCTAATGAGCCAAATGATAATTAGAAAAATGCAGATTATAGGAAGAGTTGAATTATTCACATTTATTTTCTGTTTATATAAAGATTTAAATATGTACATGTTGAAAATACAATTACTATAACTTAATCTTCCATGTTATGTCTTCATAAAACAAGTCTCCGATATATTTTAGTGCCTCTTCCTGGTGAGAGGTTACTTTAAACTTTCAGCGGAATTATCAAAGGCATCTGATTGGTTTGTGGGGGAAAAATGTCTATTAACGTCAATTGAGAGGAGACAATGCCACAATAACTAACAGACGGAGGATGAGCACTGGAATGGTGACCGGGTTTTAATAGTGTTTTTGTGAATTTATTGTGATACGTTAAAAAAACTCCCTAGGTATTTTTCTGATTCTACTGCTTTCAGTTTTGACCAGTTTAAAATCCTGCAGAGGTATTTCCATCAGCTTGGATTAACCACGCACAGTTACCAAAGGACTCTTCACTCGGGAGGCAGCTTAAACCTTCAGTAAATACTCACAGTTTGATAACAACACAACAGGAGCCTTCATATAATGTAATTTACAAAACTGGTAAAGTTTTTCTTCGTTGCTTGAATTTTCTGCTCTTATCTGTTTGCGGTGAGTGCTTTTCCCTTGTGTCCCCGACTAAAAACAGAAATGATCAGAGCCAACTCGTTGCATCTTCACAGAATGTAAAGAAATTAGATCCGAATAAACAAACTCTGAGCTTTCTTAGCTTCAGCTCCTTTTCTTGCCAGTTGTCATTTTCTATAGCTGTATGTATATATATATATATATATATATATATATATATATATATTTATATTTTATTTTATTTTATTTTATTTTATTTTTTTTGCATAATTCCACGGTGCATTGGCTTGGCTTGATTTGATTTAAACTTCAACTTTCAAGGAAATTGGACTTGCGGTATAAAAGGTCACACTTTTTGCCTTGAGGCAATTGATTTCTTGCAAGCTTGATTTTGGTGTTGTAGCAGCATGAGCACGGCATGTTAAAGCTATGTAACATGTCACAGAGGGCAAAGGATACTTGAACCTCACCGTACGTGACTGGATTTTATCATTTACAGTTGAGCCACCCGTGTCTTGTTTGTTTCTGAGAAAGCAGTAACACTTGAAACTAAAAGCATCATTACAATGTAACCCATGTTGTGGTTAGCTGCATACAGTGTCTAATTTACTCTTGACCAATTATTTGCGAAACTAATAATTTAATGCAATGTCTCTTTGTATTAAAAATTTTTATTAAAGTGTGAAATGCACTTTTTATTGTATTCCTGGTCTAAAGTATTGACAAAGCTGTCATATAACGGGGGTAAATATCACCCGAGCAGAGGTGGATGTGAGAGAGAATATTATTTATGGTAAGGATGAGATGAACGGAGCATAAACAGAAAACTGAATGAACACGTAGGAGGAACAACAAACCAAAACGCGGGACCGGAATTGAACATAAACAACGTGACATGGAGAAGGAACATCGGATCAAGGATAAACGCGGACAGATAATCAGCAAGGAAAATACATAACACGGCATGGAAGAGAAACAACAAACCAAGGATACACGCGGGACTGTAACTAGGATAGAAAATAAACAATAACAAACCTAAACAACTGAGAAGAGCGCGAGAGAACAAACAACTAACAAAATAAGCTAAAGGAAGAGAACGGAATATCACGAGAGGGGGGAGAGATCAGCTACAGGGAACCAGGCGAGCAGCAGGGAGGAACTTACTGGGAGAGAAGAGGAACAGGCTAGGGATGATGCAGAGAGACGAAAAGGGAAATTAGACGATCCAGCGGTGAGTGAATGGGTAAACCAAGCTTAAATACTGAGGAACAGGAGGTGGAGTGGTGGAGATGATGATTGGATAATTAGCAACAGATGGAAAAGTTAATGAGGGAACTCAAGCTGCAGGAAACACACACAGAGAGAAAGAGAGAGAACACAGAAAAGAATAACAAAACAAAGACTCAACCAAAATAGAAAATAACCTAAACAAGACAAACCCTTATGATAACA
This sequence comes from Orestias chungarensis, assembly GCA_032876305.1. NCBI lineage: Eukaryota > Metazoa > Chordata > Actinopteri > Cyprinodontiformes > Cyprinodontidae > Orestias > Orestias chungarensis. The sequence continues at coordinate 153,651 of JAVLVB010000001.1, read as the reverse complement.
AAGTAAAACAAAGCAACTACAACAAATTAAACTGCAAACTAACAGAGAACAAAACACAGATCATGACACACTGTCATATCGGCTTTAAGGTTTCTGACCCACATATGCAGAGACACTCAGAAGATACGGTAATGAAGTTTTATTGGTAGGAAAGTGACACGGGAAGGGGATAGGTCCAGCGATGAATCTGCAGCGGCGGTGAATGGTGAAGTGTGAACGGCAATGAGTGGCGGAAGTACACGGGAGGCTTGACGTGGGAGACCGGGAACCTCTGAGAGTGAGGACAGGTTTGGTGAGTAAATTGACACAAGTGGAATGAGGAATTGGAACGGTCTTACGGTTTGCTGGAGTGGAGGTGTCGCCAGGGGAATGTCCGGTTGAGTCCAGAGTG
>JAVLVB010000001.1:128618-145566 GCA_032876305.1 Orestias chungarensis | reverse complement strand
CGGTATCCTGCGTCGAGCCTCCCGCTCACTTCCGCCACTCATTGCCGTTCGCACTCCTGCATCACGACCACCCTCTCCGAAGTCACCGCTGGATTCAAACCCTACCTGTGTCACTACCCCCCATCAATAAATATCATAAACGAACCTTCTGAGTGTCTCTGCCTTTGTGGGTCTGAAAACCTTAAACCCATCATGACACCTTCGGAGGTTCTGAGGGAGAGAGTGCTCCTCACACTAAAATGCAAATTAAGTGCAAGTGTGGCACACGAGGACACTTGAGTGTGTGTGTGGTCGCAAATTTTAACGCCCTGAAAACTAAACAATGCGTTCTGGGCTCATCTCCCTGTGATGGAGTTAAAGAAAGAGAAACTTGGGTTTGTTTTCCATTTCTTAGATCACATAGTTTGAGGAAAGAAAAAAAAGAAGGAAAAAAAGCTTCTCCTCTGGCTTTGTTTCTTTGATTTTTATCTTCTTACAGAGGTACCATATGGTATCTGTAAGGGAGAGACAGTTTGTACTGTGCAATGAATTATTTTGCGAATTAGTATTGGCATTAAAGCGCTCTTGGCTTTAAATCTTTTCTGTTTTAGATCTTAAGTACATTCCTTGGCAAACCTGGTCCCCCTTGCTCCCCTTCCCTCCTTCCCCTCGGCCAACACATTTTTATTTTATTTTTTTTGAAGCTGCAGAGTCTGACAGGAGTGAAAAAAGCAGTCAAATGAGGAGACCTCAACTCCGATCCTGAATTATTTTCAGCAAAGTTTAACAATTTTTCCAGTGTTTTGATGCCAGTGAGACTTTAACGTCAGGCTGCGTCTTTTCTTTTTTCCCCTAGTTAAGGCGTTCATCTTTTCAGACCGGTGGAGCTTTGAGGTTAATGTAATTACAATTTGATGGTTGGACAAATTGCAGGTTAGTGTTGTGACACACCCACCCCTCAGGTGCTCCAGGGCTCGGATTAATATCTTGTCTTTAAATCTTTAAGATGGATTTGGCCAGGTGTGTTTGTTTATAACACAATCTCAGAGTTAGATCTCGATGTGTCTCTCCCTGGAAAGGAAACCGTTACAACATCAGGGTTAGACAGCACAGAGGTTAGTAAGGGATGGCTCTGCTCAGTTGTTAAAACTAGTGTTCGTGGCACATTTATGTTGCCCTGGAGGTCTTTCCCGCCACAATTTCCTCATCTCCAAGCCGCCTTTAAAAGCAAAATCCTCCCTTCTGTTTCCAGTACAGCCTGCCTCTCTCCAGCCCCCCCTTCAGAAAAAGAGGATGAATTCCTAGATGTCTGATAAGCTTCACTACAACATGATTCCTAATGGAAGAGAGGAAAAGAACAGGCAGATGCTATCGGCGTGCTTGAATTGCCTCGCAGCTAGATCAAACATCCTAAAAGTGCAGTGAATGTGGAATCACGCCATGAGATTGTTTGTAATTGAACTTGCTTCTAAATGAAACCAACTGGCAATTTCAATGTTAACAAAATGTCATTTGCATTGCCAGTTATCGACTTTGTAACTTTTCTCCCAGTCGATTTGCTCGGAAATACAAAAAGCCTCAAATGGGTGTTTTTTCAGCCTTGTATTTTATTTTCTTCCAACTAAGCCACTTTTTGACACCATTAACCACTTACCTCTTTTTTTTCCTTTTCTTTTCCTGTTTATCGAGTCAGAGACAAGCGCAGAACCCTACATTTCCCCCATTGTGTGCAAAAGGCTGCGTGTTTATGTGTAAAACAGCAGGACCTTCAGTTTCTCAGAGTAAAAAATACCTCGCTACGCCACCGTAGCATGCCAGAGGGGCCTTGATGGAGATGGAGTCATACCGAGCTAATGAAGCTCCAAACCTCAGCTATCGATCCACCTCACAACGGTGCTTCACAGAGATAACAGAGGAGGGGAGCATTGTGTGGCATCACGCGCGCTCTGATCTGTATGACATCTAATTCGATGTAATGAACCCAGTAAACCAGAGAGCATGACAGGGGGGCTTTCTAATGTATGACAGGGTGGCTTTTGAAAAGCTTTCAAACACAGTTGGTTGGCCTTCCCTTGGAATATATATATATATATATATATATATATATATATATATATATATATATATATATATATATATATATATATATATATATATATATATATGTGTGTATATAGTGATGCCTGTGGTTAGGAGGAGCTCAGAGTTGAGCCGCTGCTACTTCACACTAAAAGGAGCCAGCAGTTGTGAGTCTGGTTAGGATGCTTTCCCGGTGAGGTGTTCCTGGAAAGAAATAGGAACACAAATAAAAATATCCTTTATTTTGCTAGAACAGGAAAATTCTTTAGTAACAGTTCAAAATAAGGGAGAAACAGAATACAGAATAAAAATACTGTGCAGTAAGGGGAGAAATATCAGGTATAAATACTTCGATTTTGATATGAAAATAACCAGGAAAGATGTAAACATTTGTTTTAATTTGTGATGGTTATAAAGTGTAACAGTTGCTGGGAGTTCAGCTGTAGTTTCATGCATGGGGTTAGAATAGAAGTTAACCAATCATTTATGGCAACAACGCTGCATGTTCTCTGAAAAGCCTTTGTATTAAAGAAAGCCATGTTAAATTATAATGTAAAGAACTGTGGAACTCAACCAGTGATGAAATTAGTACTTTTTTCTCCCTTTTACAGAAAAGCTAAATTTAAACATTAAAATAAAAACCTCAAAATTTCTCTGTTATGATTTGCATGTTAAGCCTGTAATAGAATATAAATCCATTTGAGTGTAGTATTTACATTTATGAGACTAAATACATAGTATCTGTTTAAAATTCCACAAATAAGTATTTATTGTCAGGAAAACACAAGTAGATGGGTTTTAATTTCAAAAGTTAATGCACACTTTGCCTAAGTAAGCCGTAAAACTTTATTACTCAGCAGGCCACATCACAATGTCTTGAGAAATGTAACTTTTTTTGCTTTGCAAGTCGGATTTACTTCTGTATTTCTTTTACATTTACAATTCAACTACACCCCTGAAAAGTGCGAAGGTTTCAGTGTTTGGAAAAACAGCCTGAATCATGATTCCTTCATTATAGTGATGGCTGTGAGTTAAGACATTCCTTTTAAATGCATGACTAAAAGTTTACAGCAAGGAACATGCTAAAAGTATTTTATAATGATATGTTGAATAAATAGATTTAAAACACATAACATCACTCATAAATACCCATTTTCACCTAATTTATTCACACACTCCATGGCAGATAGAGATGTAAGAGGTAAGCCGTAAATTTACCTACCCTGTATGAACACTTTGTGCAACCGCCACTGCTTCCAGCAAGGATGATTTATTTGAAAGCTCAGCTATAATCCAAACTGTAAAGCAATAAAATAAAAGGTACATAAAGGCTCTGGGAATTAGGAGTTCAAATATATTCATTTTCCTTCTCTAAATGAGCCTCTTCACATCATACAGTGTAATTTAATTCACTCCTAGTTTAGAAATAATGATAGCCCCTCGCCGAGATCTTTATTTGTAGTTGCGTAAATAAAATTGTAAAAGATCCAGGGATTTTATTTAATTTAGGAAAATTGCAGTGGAGATAATTACTCTTTTAACTGAGATGGTGATAGTTTAAATTTGCTTTATCATTCCTGAGTAATAAATGGTGTCAAAACAATCATGACACTCCCTCTTATCCTTGCTGATTTAAATAGACTTGGAAAAAAAGAGAGGCTTCCTTTTCCATGACCCACTCCAGTGCCGTCGCAAATGAAAATGCCCTTCCCAAAATAGATCATTTTCACCCTTCAGATGTCCACATTTATTTTAAGCCTGGTGACACCATACCATCCATCACACTCAGCTTTTCAGATCTGAGCAGCCCTAGGGGAAAACACTGATACTACTGCTGGGGAGGTGTGATAGCACGCTGCAGCCGAGTTCCCGGCCTCTCTATGGTTAGATTACCACTAATTTCATCTCAAAGTAGCATTTAAATTTTCTTTCTGAGAGTAAAGTGGAAGTTGCTCCCCTGTTTATGGTAAACATTGAAAATGGATGCGCTCCCTTTCCAGCTTTTCCCTCAAATTACCAGTTGACACGGCCAGATATCACTCCGCATTGTCGTCCGCATGGAAAAAGAAATGAAAAATGTACGTCTGAATGCTTTATTGAGTGTTTTGGCTGGGGTAGGAATTATACAAAGTGTACCCATCACTTTGATCATCTTGACCTGGAAATGTGATAGTCCACCAACTTCACAGGCTTCTCTGACACCTATGAAACTGGAGATGGTCGTCCTGATATATGATCTGCACTGCATCGCCAAAAGCCTGAACTTCTCCTGTTTCCTACTAGTGGTAATTTTGCACGCTTCAGACTGTTTTTTTTTTTTTTCTCCTCCAAAAGAGCCAATTGAGTTTAATTTGTTTTAAGTCTGGGCTGTATTTTCCATTTATGAACAAAAGAAGAACCATTCTTGTTTTGGCACTGTAGGTTTTATAAACCCCAACTATAGCTTTGAGGTCCATAAAAGAATTACAATGTGAGTCAGGATGAAGGACTTTTCTCTCTCTCTTGCATACAAAATAAAAAAAAGAACCTTTTTTTCTCCAAATGGTAAAAATTGTTGTGGGGTTGTTTTGTATCTGTTTGTGTTTATCCAAGCAGTTTGAAGTCATTCCCACTGGAGAATGTTTTGCAGAGTGCACAAGGAAAGGGCTTAAGGGTGTTAACAAGAAGAATCTGTATCACTTTTTAATTATAGCTGCATATGCATTGGCTTGTAAAAGTATTAAGCTTTTTTTAAATGTTCTCATGTTACAACCACAACATCGAATCTGTTCTATGGAGATTTTTATGTGATAGATTAACCGAAGGTAGAAGAAGAGTATTAAAAGTGTATTATTTAGGTAAATGTGTGCCATTCATTTGTAGTTTGTAAAACCAACCACAACCACAGCTGCAGGTCTTTTGGGTTAGTTATTTTCCAGCTTTCCACCTCAAGAGACCAAATGTGTTTTGACATAATTTTATTAAAACAGCTCAACTCAGTCAGATTAAATGAAGTGTTTCCATGAACACAGATTTTCAAGTCTTGCCACATTTTGTCATTTGGATTTCGATTAGATTACCTTGAAAGGAGAGTTCAAGCAAATGAATATGCTTTATTTAAAACTGAAGATGAAGTCCTTTTCCGTCTCTAACAGGTTTTTCTCCCAGGTATCCCCTGAATTATTTCCAGTCCATCTTCACATCAACTCTGACCAGCTTTCCTGTTTCGGCTGAAGAGAAGCTTCCTCACAGCATGATGCTGCCACCCACCTTATTTCAAGACTGTTTATTCCGGATGATTTGCAGAGTTGTAATTATTTTTTATTTTTTTGGACATGTAGAGATTTTCGTGCCACTTTTCCATAAAATCCTGGATTTTTGAGTTCAACCTGCTTTAATACTCCTTATTTATGGATCTCAGCATCTCTATGATACCTCTGACTCTTGACCATTTACGACATATCCAAAGACGCATTGTGTTCATCGATGCTCTCTAAAAAAAACAACTCTCAGGATTTTATACAGAACAACTGAGAATAAATTCGACATCATCTCTAATACTCATTTGTTGCACTGGATTTTATTTAGGGTTAAACGTGTAGTAGTGGGCTACTAAATCCATATCAGTGAGACGTCTTTTATTTATTTTTTTGTAAATCATAATCTGTGCATGCTCTGTGTGTCATTGTCAGGTAAAAACTATGGAGCCGCATTAATTTAGAATTAATTTAGATTTTGCCATTCTGAACAACTCAGTGGCATGGCTGTCTTGCTAAGGGTAAAAGTGAAATAGAGACAGCCAGCGTGACGCTGTCACCCTGCTTTTAGAGTTCACCACCCTTTTAAAACTACTCCATCGAAGCTTCAGCCTTTGATCAATGTTAACAGAACGGGTCACCCTGACTGTTTATTTTATGCTTTTGTCCAAAAAAAACAAAACAAAAAAAGGACCATTTGTGTCAGAGAACCATCTTTTCTTCTTCTGGCACATTGGCACACCTCAAAAGAAAAATGTCAGAGACAGGCCATTAGCCCAGACTGGGCTCCTTTTGTGCTTCCAGAACCCATTGAAAACACCTTTTTAGTCTTCAGCAGATGATACTGCGACATGACGACGAGTTTTTTGACCCGCACCTTGACTCAAAGACAAGAAAATATTGATGCTTTCGGAAATAATTAATGAATGACTCGTTTAATGCCTCATAGAGAACATACCTGCTTTGCATGGGTACTTTGTAATACCTTGTATGTGAGATTAACTACATAATCATCCTCTATTCATTGGTATTACCCCTGTCGTTTTGCTAGAGGATGCTCCTCTGTTGGTGCAAATGTCATAGTGCTTTAATGAGAACTCAAACGTACTCCACAATAGGAGCTTTTCAGGCAGATTAAATGTATCACTGTGCTGAAAACTTTCCTTTCGTCTCCTTTCCTCTGCCCCTTTGGCCCTATTGTGACACTGTGGTTTTAAAGAGCAGCTTGTTGCTGAAAAACAAGGTTAAGAAAGATCAGTATCAACAGAGGAGTGTTTTTGTGTGGCTTGCAGGAGAGTCTCGCTTCAGGTTTCAACCTGCAACACAAAGGTGTTTTCTTACCTGATTTGTATTCATTCACACAATGAGTGGGCCTGCCTCTCTTGTTTCCAAGTAAGGAGAGTCCAGACAAAACTTTTGTTCGCCCTATCATTGGATATGTGCTTGTTGCTTCCTCCGGTACGAACCTTGGAGTCCAGCCACACGGCTTTGTCTTGAATAGATTTTTTTCCTGCTCTTTTTCCTCTTCTTTGTTGTTCTGTTTATGTCCTAAGAAGCCCATTAAAAATTTTGTGCGAGCACTGCTGTTGATTTTTTGTGTTTTTTTTGTATTTAGGATCCAGCATTTATGACAGTAATTTAAAGCTATGTAAGCAAACATAATACAAACCCTACAAACTATTTGTTTCAATTTATATCAGTTAAATCTGTATAATGCTCACTTTTAAACTAAAACTGCCTGGGTTTGTTTCCATTCTAAAAAAAAAAAAAAGTCTGGAGTTTTATTTCCTAATTTTCTAAGAATAGAAATGTACAGAAAAGTATGTGCATCTACACAGGTGCTCATTTCCTGTCCCAATCATCCATCCATCCATCCATCCATCCATCCATCCATCCATCCATCCATCCAACTTTTTATCCATTCATTTATTGTGGACACTTATAAATAACTAATACACAAGGGAGGCCTGACTGTTGTTTGATGCAGTAAATATAATTTAACGGTCTGAAAACACTCTAGTATGCTTATCTGTCCACTGATTTATTTCCCTTTTAGGGGTTTTTCCTGACTGTTTCTCCAGACTCGATTCTGAAGGTGGCAAAGCACGCTTCGGAGAACAACAAATTCTTCTGCGTGAATCTGTCGGCGCCGTTCATTAGCCAGTTCTTTAAAGAGCCCCTGATGAAGGTGATGCCCTACGTCGACATCTTGTTTGGCAACGAAACGGTGAGTGAAATAAAACTGTCGTTAGTTGAAAAATCAGAAAGTAGACACGCTTAAAAGGTTAATGCAATTTGCAAATCTATACGTTAGGCTTTCATTTGCAAAACAGTTTTTGAGTGTTAGTTTAAGCCATCTGTTAAAGCCATCTCTTGCTTTGGTAGCTACATTAGTGGGCACCAAATCAGACTCATGCAAGAGGTATGAACAAATGTTTAACATTTTTTTGCTTTAAAAGTAATATCATGCTCAATGTAGTTTACCTTTTTATGAGAATTAGCAAAAACATGTCCCTTATAAAGTGCAAAATGATTCTCACAAAGCAATATTAATTTAAAAATATCTTTAATATAAATTAAATGATGTTTTAAGTAGCCATAATCACAGCACTGAGTCTTTGTTTACACGTCTCAGTCAGGCGGGCACATCTGGACAACGCACTTTTTATCCATTCTTACTTCAAAAAACAGCTCGAGCTCTTCTTTTCAAGCCTAATCAGACATTTTGATTGAGATCTGGGATTTCACTTTCATTTTTTTCAAAATAAGGTCAGAATTGACTTTTAACTGATCAGTAATTTATGAATTCTTGCCTCCCTGGAATATCAATGCATAAATAAAATACAGAGGCCAATATCTTTTAGGTAAGGGAGATAATGTATTGTACCCAAAAAGACAGGAAAGGAATCCATCGTTTCTTCCACTTGCCATAGAATAATGTGAAGTGTAATAATGGTAGCTGAGTGCCCTAAGGTTGTCTTGCTTAATTTATTGCAATTAATTGTATTTTCTTTCTTAATATCTTAATGTTTCATTTCGGGCATTCTTGAGTTTTGCCATACCTAGTTAAAGTTGAAAATCTCAACAACTGATGCTGAATTTTCCCCCACAAATGCTTATATCCTTTAGAAAAAGAATAACGGCAAGCCTGTGATCTTTATGACTTGACACGTTGACATTTTTTGATCTCGATAATTCTTTCCAACCACATATCTATCAGCGTTAAGGCTACCTTTAGTTAAAGTTCAAAGAGAGCTGGTCCAACTCTTAAAGGTGAAACGAAACCAGGACAAACACCAAAAGCTGTTCACTTCCCTCCAACAAAAAAGAAACCTGAGAAAATATGTGCTTATGCTCTCCTCATTTTTCACATTCACAAAGAGTATAGGTTTATAAATAATAGCTCTATGCAGTGCAGGTTCACGTTAGAAGATGTTTTCCTTTTGAGCCATCAGTTGCAAGAATGTATAGCTTCCACAAAGCTTTGACCTCTTTACAGACTTACACTCCAAAGGTTTTTGTGCCTTCTTTGTGTCATGGCAGTCTCACACTGTGCCGCTGAGGTAATCAGCTGATTTTTGTCAATATATAAAATGAAAACAACCTAGGGAAAAAAATCTGATACTGAAAGAAAGCACTGTTTAGCTGGATAAAGTTTTAATAGAGTGTTAGAGTAAAAAAAAATGAAGATCAAAAGAATTGTGTTTTGTTATAAAAGTGTTTGAAATTTAAACCACCATGTCGACATTTCTTCATAAACTCCATAATAGGATTAGGAATATCCATGTTTTTTTACTATTTAACCCCTTAAAATATTAAAACAAATTTTTAAAGGATGTGATATTGTCATATTACTGTGTGTAATTCATGCTTTTTTACCATGGTATTTTATTTTATTGCAACGTTAAATAAAGGACACAAGTATTATTTTGCCTGTATTGTATTATAAACGAAGTGATTTGAACTTTAAACATATACATTATGGCTTAAAAACGGTTGTAAATGATAAAATCTGACTATAACCTCAAAATAAAACTTTAAAATGATCCCATCACCATTTAGACCCTAACAAGTATGTGTGAACCTTGGAAATAAACCCAGAATTTTCGTAATGACTCCACATCATTATCTAGTCAGGTTTGAATTAAAAAAACAAATTTAACTTTAAATTTGAGGTACTGCAAAATTTTAGTTACATCTTACTTATCTTTGGCAAATATTAAAGACAGTCACATTATCTATCATGGAAAGCGTCTAAAATGCACCTACTTCTCTAGATGAAGTTGCATTATGATGAAATCTTGATGCTAGTACCAAGAGATTACACCACTAGTTAATGTGATATTCTGCAGAAATCTGCTGTAAAAATTCAATGCAGGTTAAAAAGATTGAGACAATTCATTAGCCATCCCATTCGATGCTTAAATACTTCTGAAATTCTTCTATTTTTAATTTAAAAGCAGGGTATAGGAGCCAGCCTGCAGCATTTAAGGCTGTTTGATTTAAGGCTTTGCACATTAGGCTAACACATCCTCTCACTTTGTTTAAATCAAAACTCTGTATCCATTGTTTGATTTCCCTAATTGATCTCCTCCATATCAATTTAACGTCTCACTTATTACAGCCCCATAAAGAGATTAATAGAATTAGCGCAGTGATCATTCATCTCAATCTCAGCAGCATTTCCCTCCGCTTGATCTATTGATTCTTTTTTTCTTCTTCTTTTTTTTTTTTTTTTTACCCGCCTGGTTGAAGTGCAAAGCTGTGCTGGAGGTCAAGCTGTGGTCACAGACTGCAGCGCTGCTGGGAAGTATCCTTTAACAGGCCAGAGTAGCCTGACTCTGACTTCCCACCTGGAGAAACTACACCTAGCCAGGTGTGGGGCCTGGTGAAGCGAAAGAGTAGATGTTCTTTAGAGTGAACTCGCCTCTCTGCTGCTAAAGTTACTAAACAGATCCCAGCCATCAGGTTTGGGACGACGTCCCCAGAACAGGACAGAGCTGGAAGAAACTGCTCAGCGTTGGAGGATTTATTGCTCCTGCTGACTTCAGCTTTTTTTTTCTTCTTTTCTTTCTGCAGCCGACATAAAGCTTTCCTTTTACATATGCACCTCTCTCTCTTTCTCTTCCCCTCTCTCGCCTCTCTGGCTCCCTAATTGCTGGGAGGAACATTTCTGTCTCCGAAACTGCAGTGTACATTTTACACGTGGTATGTATTTTTCATTTGGGTGGTACTGTAACAGTCTGCTCACACGTTATTGCACCTTAATGACTCTGGATAATTGCACTTTATATTTGTTGAAGAAGATTATCTCTTTGAGACTCCATAAAGAGCTTGTATTTAGGGCTAAGAGAAATTACATTTGGGAACAGAGCAGATATACACCCCTTAAGCAGTGAGGTCTTCAAGGCTTAGTGTAAGACTAATGTCCATCCGGTGTATTTTGATTCCTTTTAACCTCCCCTCTTGCCCTCCCCTATCTTTCCTGCTCACGTTGGCAGCTGGGAGGAGGGAAACGGGGAATGACTGCTCATACAGTCGAGCCCCAGACCTCCCATTGTGCAGAGGCCAGACAAGGTTGGCGGTCATGCAGTGGTGCGTGATGAGTGACAGGCAACAGGGCTGCCTCACCCACGCTTGGCCCCCCTCCAGCCGTCCTTTCACCCCGACTTCCACCCCCCAATGGGGTGGATAAGCTTCGGCCCAGCAATGCTTTCATCACAAGTCAATGACAGACAGCATCATGCAGACTGAATCCTGTAGCCTCGCAGAATGTGCCATAAGGGAAGGCTAATGTGTCTACTTGTCTCTGTCTTCCTCTCCCACACTCACTGAGTCACGATCCAGAGCCACCATCACTTTGGGGGGCGAAATCTGCTTAAAGTGGCTATAATAGCTCAAACTCTAAAAGTGACTGTCATTAGATTTGAGCAGGATAGTTTTCAAGAATAGATATCTGCCTTTTGTTTTAGGCAAATGCTTAGCCAGGGTAGGATTCACTGTTTGCTTTAAATTAACAAAGAAATAGCCATGCACCATTGAAGACTTAAAAAAATATCAATAGCGTATCTTTTTTTCTATTTTTGCCTGCTCCTGAAGTGGAAATGTGTCTGTGTGTCTGGCCTGAGTAACTCTGCTATAACTCGATCCTGCTGGTACTTGTTTAAAACCTGGCATGGACGTGGCCTGCCTGGTCCTATCGGCAGCCCTGTGCTTATATAACAGTCTCCCATCCATCCTGTAATTACTGCCTTTTTGGGGCATAGTGTAGTGTCTGTTCCTCCACCGTCTAAAGTAGTGGTGGTGGTGTGGGGGGGGGTTGAATCCAGAGCGATGCCATTCCCGTGTTGCTGGGGTCTCTGAGACAGAGCCGACAGAGGAACGCTGACATCAGAGGCTACTTCACTTAATTGGCAAACATGTCGCGTGAACCTGGGAACATCGCGGGCCTAATTGAGTCCTCCTGCGCCGTCCTCCTCCTCACTACCTGACACAGGACCCAGGGCATTGCATTTCCCTTGGCTTTTAATGGCCGCAGTTAATTAGCACAGAATGAGAGAATCATTACCGCTGGAAAAACCGCATGCCAGTGGATTCGATGATTAAAATTATCCACAATTTGCTTTTGCTGTTTGAGCATATGACATAAAGCACACAATGGGGGGGGGTGGAGGAACTGGGTTGGATCATTACTCGGAGATTTCTATTGTGGAATTTTAGATATATTATAAGCGAATGGGAAGATTAATCAGCTCTGAGTTAATAGCCCTGACCAATGATTTTTTTTTTTTTTTTTTTTTAAACTAATTAATTTGGGTTTCTCAGTAGGGATGGTGTGGTGTAAGATTCTCACAGTATGAAAACATCTAGAAGAAATAAAACAGTTTGAAAGCATTTGCAAATCAAAGAGACATAATTACTTTTTTTTAAAATCATATGAGGTGAATGTTACATTTTTAAGTTTAATAAGCCATAATATGTCAGTTGTAAAGTTTGTATGTCCATAAATTCACCATATCTAATTAGCATTGCATGGTCAGTATAACAACAATAATCTTTATTGTGAAAGGTTTCAAGATTATCTAACTTTGGTATTAGTTAGGTGTAAAAAGAATGTATATCATCTTTATGTGAAGATTAAGATCAGTTTCTTTAAATCAACATCAAAGAAGTTTCAGTGTCGATTTTGGCGGCCAGTGTGGATAAAAGCAATAGTGTTGTGCCTCAAGTAAGACTACATTTCCCATGAGGACCATCGAATAGCGTTGTACAATGCTCATCTCCCTGTTGCCTGCAGTTGGATTGAAGTACATTTCTCTTTCCGGTAATGGTGTAAAAAGATGATTAGCGAGGTATGAATGAGGTAATTAATCTAATTGTGATGAAACAATGTCATATGATGATGTTAGAAATAAGAAACTGGGGAAGTGACATGCCATAAGGAGTCAGCCGCTTTGTAGTTGGTTTGTGTGACAGGGTTCCTGCCATCCTCCTCAAATTTGTTTAGTGCCGGTTAAAGCGACACGGACCCCCTCAGGCCATGACAGAGGTGTCGTTCAACGAGCTGTAAATCGACGTATAATCACAAAAGTTTAGAAAATGTTTTGTGAAGGTTGAAAAGTTACTTAGTGTTGCGTTAAGCTGTGAAAGACTAAGAAAGAAAAAAAGATCAGTTTATTTTATTGCTTTGAGATTTTAACGTTTATCCAGCACAGGACATAGAGGAGTGGTTAACATTGGCAGCCCATGGAAATATCACAGTTGCTACTAAAGTATTTTTATAGCACAGAAACTGTTGCATACATTGCTATGAAGTGTCAAACTCTAAGTAATGTGTGGGTTAGAAGAGATTTTCACTTGACCTAAAACATTTCCTGGATCATGGTCAGCTCTGATGATCCTCTCTGTGGATCTCGCTGTTTATAACAGTTTTGAACCTGTGCTCACACTAATGGACGAGCAGGGGACAGAATAAATTATGACACTGTAGATGTGGACCAGCGCCTCCTGTGGCATGTTGACCTGCTAGTTGTCGAAGAAAGCAAAAGTTTTGCTCGGCCGTCTTCCAAACTCTGTCTTTGTGTGAGGCCTATGTTAGGTCCAGAGAAAGGGATGTTTCTTGGAACTTTAAGTTACCCAGTAAATTCAGTGATAGCAAAAAAAAAAAAAAAATAGTAAAAGTGTTGTTTACTTAACCATATTTTTCATGTGTATTATTAAAAAGGACATGAATCTGTGTGCATCCCTTGATCAAGAAAAAATTATTTAAAATTGATATTTTGAATCTGTGCAGGTTTTTACTTGTGCAAATGGTTTAATAACCTCCTTTCTCAATAAAGCAGCTCTGGACAGGAGTAGCGTTTTAAGCCCTGGAGCTTCTACCCAACAACCATTTCTGTGCCATTAACATTTATATACCAACCCCATACATAGCTCCATATGCACCCCACTGGTGCCCATTGCTTTCTGCTGCTCCACACTGAGGAGGTGGAGTTGTATGGGGGGGGGGTTATATCAGTTCTGCCTCCATCTTCCAAATGAGAGACAGTTATTGTAATTGAATACGCAATAAGTGAGCCATTTAACAAAAGTGAAAATGGCATTCAACTATGTATTAATGTGCTTTGCCGAGGCAAAAAAGGGCCCCATCATCATTTCAGTGTTCAAGCTGTTTTAAAGGAGCATTTAGCGTGCCATCTCTCCGGGCCATGAGAGCAAAAATGACACAGATTTCTTTCTTCTATGTTCTTTGTGTGAATGTTCTTCACCTAATATTTTCTGTTTGTCTTGTCTTTTTCTTTCTACTCATCCCTTAGCAACTTGCTGTAATCTAGGTGAAGGGAGACAAGCAGCCCTACAGAAGGTCATCGTCATAAAAAGCCCCTCTGGCCTTCGGGCTTTTCTCCTCCTGCAGTGTGTGTATTCATGTATGATAGAAGAAGTGTAACGATCATTTTCTACGACACCCTTAAGATGAAGTGTAGGTGTGGGAGTATTCATATATATCTACTGTCCCCACACTCTACATTCACCTCTCATCCAGTAAACACCTGAACTAGAGTCTGTCTTTTTAAGGCAGTAGATGTTCATTTGTCCATCTCTCTAAATACATTATGGATCATGCAGATTAAAAAAAAAACGCTATCCCACCAAATAATGCCTGTTAACCATCTTTTGTTAACACAATAATATCACATGGCACATCATCCTACCTTAAATAGCCCTAATACCACTGTAAAAAAGTGCGATTATATGTTGCAGAGAATTTAAACAAGATCATTATACTGCTAGAAGTGTTGTAATTTACACTTGTTGATGTCCTGGAAGAATTTAGCTTTTACCATAATTTTCATTTTCAGTATGGATGAGCTTCTGAAAACCAGAATTTTTAACCAAAACCTGGACCTTTTTCAAAATTACTTTTACATTCGCGTTTATGCATTTAGCAGATGCTTTTAAGGGACTTACAAAAGAGGGTTTAACATGCAATTACAAAACAGTTTACAACTTATAAGTTACCTGCAGTATTCTGGAAATAAGTGCATTTAGAGCTTTCAGGGCAAGAGATACTTTCGGAGCTGGGTCTTCAATGATTTGTTGAAGGTGAACAGAGAATCTGAAGCTCTAATATTGCATGTAAGATTGTTCCGTCAGCGTGGATGAGAAGAACCTAGATTGAGCTTTGTGGGGCGTTGGCCGTGTCAGTTGGCGCTCCTTGGAAGAATGGAGCGAGGGGTAGTTGACAGGCTTTAGAAGGGTGTTGAGGTAGATGAGCGCCGTTCCATAAAACACTTTGTATGGCAATATTACTGATTTGAATTTGATGCAAGCAACCAAGGGAAACCAATGGAGTGCAGTGAACAGGAATGTGACATTTGCTCACTTTGGCTGGTTGAAAACCAAGAGGGCTTTAGCATTCTGGATCATTTGTGGCCGTCTCACAGCACAGGCTGGAAGACCGGTTAGGAGGACGTTGCAGTAGTCAAGGCGGGAAATGACTAAAGTTTGTACTAGGGCTTTGTAGAACGTTGAGTTAGATATGGTCTAATATTCCTGATGTTAAATAAAGAGAAGCGACACGATCGAAAGTCAGAAGCAACATGATCCGCTAAGGTCAGCTGACCTTTGATCATTACGCCCAGGTTTCTCACAACCTTGGTGTGTGCCACAGATAGGGAGTCTAACCGGATACTGATGTTGAGGTCAATAGTTTGCTTGGCTGGAATTCCAAGAAGGAATACTGAAACACCAATATTTTGTCAACACTGATGCCTGATTCAAAATTGACACCTTCAAGCATTTTGGAAGATGTATTTGAACAATTCCAATTCCCTCTAGAGAAATAATGAAAGTCAAACAGGGTAACCATTAGAGAAGTAAATATGTGGCTTTTCAAAGGATTAACTGTAAAGAATTGTGGTGGCAGAATTAACAATTGAGTCTGTTTCCCTACAAATGAAACTGGTGAGTTGCACCAAAAACATCAACCAGGATGTCAGTTTGGATCTTCCATCTCAACACAGTTCTGTACCAGCAAACACTTCTGCATGCACATCTGATAAGAGCAGTGCTGTGCAGCCAGCAAAGACCCTGGAGCTTGTTAAAGGCTATAAAAAAGTGTGTGTGTTTTCTGCACCTTGCTAAGGGACATTTATCCAAATGTTTTTGTTAAGCATCTATGTAAAATTTGACTTTGCTTAAGAGAAAATTTACAACAAATTCAAACTTGTGCGCTAAGCTCCTGCCTCTATATTGCCTTTAACTTTTATTTTGTAATGAATAACCTAAAAATAAATATTATGATATTAGTGTCCATATTGAGTAAAGATAAACATCAGCTCTGTATAGGGAAAAAGAGATCCGAGAGGAAAGATTGGGAGATGATATGCTGTCATTTCTTAACATCCCGCCAAAGTCATCAGCTGGCTTTGTTTGTTTGATAGACTGCTCAGAAGGCTTATCTCTGTGGCTCGGCCCGTGGCTCTTTATCGCCTCGATGACGCGTTGGATGTACGTGCTCTCTGCTGTCAGTATGTGTGGGTGATGGCAAGTTCAGTAAAGAACCCTCAGGGTACGAGAAACACTGTGGGGGAAAGAAAGGAAAAAAGGGAACACAGAAATAGTTTCCCCTGTGACAGCTCACCCACAGCGGACTGGAGATGTACTCCTCAACGGTGGCCTTGGGGAGAAAAAAAATCTCTTCTCACTGCCTGAAACAAAGAGATGTGAGAGCCAGATTAGCGAATTACCAAAACAACTTGCCTTTCAGGCTCTTCTCTCTCCTCCTGTCTGAGCTGTCTGCAGAAAACAGGGCAGAACATGAGACATTAACCTCTGCCTGTTTATTCACGAGGCCCCACAGGCCAAGTTGGAAGATGAACATAGAACCATATCTGTAGCCAGCGAAGCAGAACAATCACAATGTGTCATTGGAGGAATGAAGACATGAAGTACTACTCTCATTTTGTGTCTCGCACAACTGAATTTTGTAATTAAAAGTCCTATTTCGCATGCCATCAGCGTGATGTAAACACTAAGCGACTTCCATGATGAGTCATGGCATCCATTGACTGTGATGCAAAAATTTGGCCTCCAATTTCTTTTTATTTGGTAGCTTAACTTAAAAGTCCAATAGGGCATGCAGAAAATGCATA
>JAVLVB010000001.1:24333-120993 GCA_032876305.1 Orestias chungarensis | reverse complement strand
CCACCATGGATCTGCTCCTGCCGCTGCCACAGCTTCCATTAGGCTCAACACACTGAACGGCTGCCAAGTTGCTTTAGTGCTATCTGAGGTTACATCCTCTGTTCAGAGTCTCTTATGCAAACGCTGTTATTTTTATTTTTTTTTGCAGAGATTGCTATCAGTGAAGATATTTATGTGCTGCACATGTTTCCGATTGTTTAACCTTTGGACCTGAGCAGCAGGGGAGCAGCTGCTGTCCCTGTGGGCTCGAGACCTCTCTCCTGCCCTTGTAGGTAAACGGAGACTGATGGAATCAGACGCTGCTCTTATAAGTGGGTTATGGACTGAGTGGAGAGACCTCTAATAAAACAGGTGACAGGAAAGCTGAGCATTGGAGAGATCTTAAAAGCAATGTCCAGTCATCTCTGTTTGCCTTTCATTTGGATTCCCTATCATTAAAATGTCAATTTATTTCACTAGTTTAGTGGAAAAATAAAATCACACAGATTTTTAAGTAATCATTTATGGTTTTTATTTTGGAAACGATAGCTAATAGCTAATAAAAACCAAATCAGACAAAGACAGGACATTTTACCACTGTCAGCCGACTAAACAGTTTGTTCAGCTACTATACAGTATAGACAGTCAATACTTGATCAGTGTTCCTTTGCATGAGTTACTGCATTAATGCAGTGTGGCATGGAAGTAAAGTCCATATTTATAGTGTCCGTCAGTTAATCTCTATTGCTCATTCTGGTGTTGTTCCTCTTTGTCCCGTCAATACTCCATAGATTGTCTGTGGGATTCTGGTCAGGCAGGTTTGCAGGCCAGTCAAGCACATTAGTCATTAGGCCAGGTATTGATGCTATTAGGCGTAGTGGGAGGTGGAAGGCTCAGCTCAAAAATTAAAGTTTGGCAGATGTAATAAAACTTGGACTAACAGCACCAGACGAAGTGGAGACTTCACTCTATAACCTCAAGCAGCTGGGTTCCTTTGTCTCTCCATTATTCCTCCAGAGTCTGGAACCTTGATCTCAAACTAAAATGCAAAACATGTGGCTTTACGCAATCAAGGCAACAACTTATGCCTACCAGTTGTTCTTGAAGCAATAACTACAATTGCAGTCCTTGTTAATTTTCAAACTTGATTTATTTATTTTTTGCTGCACATTTATCTCAAGGCTGCAGTTGTCTTTGTTGTGTTTTCACTCTTTACACCATTTTATTATTATAGCTTTTTCTCCGATTTATAAGTACAAGTTAAAATCAGTTTAGTTTATTCATAATTAATAAACAAAATGCTTGGACTTGTATTCCCTTTGGTGGGTATAGATAGTTTGAACTGTCCCCTCCATTATATTTCTGCAACAGTAGCAGCAGTTGGTTTTGCTGACTGAATCTATTTCACTGCCAGACAACATGACTTTGGTGATCCTGATAAGCAGTGTCCCGATAAGTGGATCAAGCATGTGGATTGACCTGGGGTGGTCTCAGTTGTGTTGTAGTATTGCTTTAGACACACAGTTATGCTGTGGTGGAGATATCCATTGACCAGGATTTACCAAGATTTGTGACTAGTCTGTCAAACGTCATGTAAACCATTTAATTTTAGAGTTTTTATTGCCTTCAAAAACACCTTTTTGGACGTTGTCAGACTGTTGGTGAGAAGATTGATGCTAAGCTGCAGATGAAACAAATTGTTTTCTGTTGGGAGCCAGGCAATCAAGAATGTAGAAATTGGTGTGGATCTTTTTAATTAATGGAGAAACATTTGGCACTAAACACAACATAACTAAAAACAACAGTATCTTAATCAAGTCTCATTTTTAGAACTTTAAGTATACATCTTAATGGTTGCCAAATATCCTTGCTGATGATTTAAAAATTATAAAGCATGCCTCATACATCCTTCTCTAAATAACAAGAGAAAATTGTTATTTTATAAAGAAAATAAATGTTTAATTGTTATTCTAATAAAACTAGTTTGCTCTATTACGCAGGTACTGGAATATAGCCTTGTTTCTCTTATTATTATTGCCATAGCTTATTTAATTCAGGGTTACAATATTATTTGTGCAGCAGTCTTACAAGGTCAGTTCAAGCAGAAACACAACAATTTCCATTCCTATCCAAGGGTGTCCCTCCTTTTTAGCTTTAAACACAAAAAGAACATTTTCTTCCTATTCATCTTTGTAACATCACTTAAACCCAGTCAAGTTAGATATAGAGCGTCTTTAAATTGAATCTCAGTAAAATAATATCTGGTGAATACTGGGTTTTGTTTCATCGATAAATTAAAATCCTGGATATTGTTTCTTTTATTACAATAATTTTGCTTTTTAAATGCTGTTGTACAAGTTTGATTTCAGACATTTTGCTTAAAACTGATAAGAACAGTTTTTGGCAGAACGGTTGAGAGCTCCACAAAGGTTTTCAGGGAAATTGTTACATTGGCTATGAGTACCTGATGCATATATCTGAATGTATCTGACCTTTATTTCTAATAGCGCAGTTATTTATCCAAGTGAAATACCATCAGCTGCAGAGGCAGGTAAAGCGATTCCTGCCTCTGTGGCATGTGCTACTCCTGTGTGTTTACCTTCATTTTTTGGCCCATCATCCTTAAGCTGGATAGCTGCATTCTCCCTGGTGCTGCAGGAGAGATCGATTTATTCCTGCAAATCTGTCTTGCAGGTTAACGTCTTTCCACTCAAAGCATTGCCTTCAGTTACCATAACCATAAAAATAATTGCTTTTGTTTTTTAATAAAATAAACTTCCTGTTAAATCAATAGTTGAGGACTTAAAAAGTTATTTTTTGTCTAAAGGAAAAAAGCAGTTAAGAACTTACGAGTTGTAGATAAAGCTTGTCACGTCGCTTAACCCAGTCGTGCAAGACTTAGTTTAAAAGGTTTCTAAACCATCGTCATTTCTTAGCTGATAACTTTCTTTTTCTTAATTCCCACAGGTCATAAAGGAAAGATTTTTATGCCGCTCGCCCCTAAAATAGCCCTGCTAGGTTCTTTAAAACATAGCTTTTCTTAAAAACACACACCGTGAGGGAGAAGAAAACAGATTTATTGTTGCAAATAGCTTGTCAGGGCTATACCCTCCTCAGTGCCCCGTCACCTTCGTACAAAGTGTCAAATACAATTCAATTTCTGCCTTTGCCTCTGCTGGGGCTAACACGGTCAAGCAAATGCTTATTTTCCGAAGGGCCTGGGGGGAGCTACACCTTCCAGCTTATCAACATTTATTAACCTTAGCACTGAGGTTTGTTCTTTGATTTTGATTCCTTGGGAAACACTGAAATTGGTTGGGGTTTTTTCACCTCCCTCGCTTCTGGTGTGACATATGCTCAACAACTTGTCAGGAGCGCAAGAAAAATTTAAATGCTTGTTACTTATACTATTTCACCCTGAAAGCCAATAACTTCTCTTTTTTTCCCTGGTTTTGGACTTTTTTATGTGCCAAAAAAGAAATGTCTTTCAACTGAACCACTGACAATAAATATAATGAGCATTTAAGGCCAATAAGTGTATCTTTTTTACTTGTTCGAGTTAAAACATGTATAAAACGACCGATGTAGTTGTTTTGTGTTTGTTTCCAGGATTTTATCTTTTATCCAAAGCTACGCTTTAAATTGTAGCTTAATATTACTTAGAAATGGTGTCCAGTTTCTTAGCTTGTTGACTGACGCCAAAAGATCAGAAGATATAATTTTTTTTAAGCTTTCTTGCTTCAAGTAATTATTTGTTGGGTATTTTAAGGGACTAAATGTCCTGGGAGAAGGTGTGTTGGTAAGCTAAATTGCTTCAAAATCCCTCAGGATTGGATATTGCAAAGCCAAGATGAAACATCTTTTTCTAAAAATTAATGTTAACCTTTAGTTGGAAACCAGCTCCAAGTAAACATGCATGCATCAACTTTTTTCGTTTTTTTCGTTCCGTTTTAGTTTTTTAAACTGCTTTCATTCTTTTTGCCATACATTCATCAAGATATATGATACATTATTCAGGAATTGTGTATTATTTAGAGATATTCAAGAACATTACTAGTTACTACATGATGCAAATCACACAAAATGTTGGTTATTAGATTAGGAGCTTACTTCCTTTTTTACCTTAATATCAGTTTCAGATATAATGTTGTACCCTTATTTGTGGTTCATCTATCTATTCATCCATTGTGTCACGGGGGCAGCAGCCTAAGCAGGGAAACCTAGACTTCCCTGTTCCAAACCCATTGGGCCAGCTCATCCGGGGAAATCCCAAGGCGTTCCCAGGCCAGCCTAGAAACATAGTTCCTCCAGCGTGTCCTTGGTCTTCCTCTGGGCCTCCTCCCGGTGGCACGTGCACCTCACAAGAGAGGTGTCCAGGAGGCAACCCAACCAGATGCCCAAGCCACCTCAACTGGCTCCACTCGACGTGGAGAAGCAGCGGTTCTACTTTGAGTCCCTCTCGGATGGCCGAACTCTTCACCCCATCTCCAAGGGAGAGCCCAGACACCCTTCGGGGGAAACCCATTTCAGCTGCTTGTATCAGTGATCTCGTTCTTTCGCTCATGACCCAAAGCTCATGACCATAGATGAGGGTAGGAACGTAAATCGACCGTTAAATCGAGAGCCTTGGTATTAGCTTTCTGTTCAGCTTTCTGTTCACCACGGCGGACCGGTACAGCACCCGCATCACTGCAGACACTGCACCAATCCTTCTATCGATCTACCACTCCATTTTTCCTCCATTCCTGAACAAGACCCCGAGATACTTAAACTCCTCCACTTGAGGCAAGACTTATCCCCCGACCCGAAAAAGGCACTGTTCCCTTTTCCGGCTCAAGACCATGACCTGGGACTTGGAGGCACTGATTATCATCCCGGACGAGTCACACTCTGCTGCGAACCATGGAATCCTAATATCACCAAAACGGAAACCCCTTAACACCTTGGCTGCGCATAGAAATTCTATAAAAGTTATGAACAGATTCCCCCATCTCCCCTGGAAAGTGTTCGAAGATCTCCCGGAGGTGGGACTCTAAGCTCAATATCAAATGGGACTCTGCCAGGCGCTCCAAGCAGACCCTCAAAATTTGTTTGGGTCCGCGAGATCTGACCGACATCCTCCCCATCATCGGAGCCAACTCACCACCAGGTAGTGGTCAGTGGAAAGCTCTTCTCAGTGGTTCATCTATTCTCACATTATCTGTGGAAGGCCAATTCATATACGTATGTGGGAAAATCACCTATGTGCACTTTTTTGTAGAGCATATCTACAATATTTAAAGGAAATTGCAATATTCAGGATTGGAATATATTAAAACAATTCTAATTGCCTCTTGACACACTTTTTTGGTAGTGCTAACACTATTTCTGTTGTACTATGTTATATTATTTGTTTTTGAACTATTGAAATAGGCATTTTTAGAGGTATTCTCAAGTATTCACAACGTTAAGCTATTTGGGGATGGTTTTTGAACTGCTGCAGTTACAGGGTTTTGAGCGAGTGCACTTGGCTTCATATCTAAGACTATATTTATAGCTTACACTTACTTGCCAGAAAGAAATATTAGGTTTCAATACAGAGCGATGTTGTGCCACAAGATTTCATTAGATCCCTAATAACAATATGCAACACATGATTCAGTGAATAAACATTCCGAGCCCACCAATGATATTGTTTATGGAAAAACAAATTCACATACATTCATGTCATGTCAGGGGTGATGATGCCTCTTATACTGCCCCTTGAATGAAGTGTTCATGTTCTCATCCATTTTGCTTGGCACGAAATGATAGACCCCATTCGCCCCTCTGACTGTTCTCTGGATTATTAGCTTAAGGTCTCTAAAAATATCCCTCTGCCTGTTTAAGCCTTTGACAGCGGCAACATCTCACACATTTTGATAGCTCTATAATAACTAAGACTTCAGAGGGGCTCATGCACTCAGGCTGCCTTGTTATCTTTTACCTTCTTTGCCCAAAGAGGAGAAAAAGCTGAGAACTCGCAGGCGCGGAAATCTGCCACAGTCTCTTTTTCTGTCTCTCTTTTTCTGGGATCCGACTTGGTGGCAGATCATCAAAAGCAAGCGTGCAATTCCAGCAATATGAGAACAAACAAGATGCTTTTTTTGAGTGTGCGATGATTCTGCCCAGATGTCACTTACAGGCACTTGTCATTGTTGCAACAGCTGCAGAAGCACACAGGATGTCATTTGGAAGCCCACTACCACAACATCCCAAAACAAGCACATGTCAAATGTGAAACATACGCAGCCTGGAACAGGAGAATTTGTGAATATTAATGCCATAAGCTCCTTTAGGAATTTCGACTTTAATTACCTATGTGCTCGGTTTTATTGGCTTGTATGTACAGTCTTGGTAATTACATATTTACTGGCATACAGTGTTTATACACAAGGTTTAGCTAAGCTTATATTACAGATATTTCCAATGTTGGAATTGATGGCAACTGATGGAAACTAATAAATTCCTTTAAAGGATTACAGTGTACACATGTGGCTCATAGATATTGCTTCAATTATCTTTTCTCCTGACGCCCACACACACTCAAACGGCTTTTTCTCACAAATATTATAGCTGCTAACTAGAGGGAAGGTGAAGCAGACTCCATGTCTTGCTGAACGGCACCATCGTTACTGCAACCTTCATTTAGGTTTCTCTTTAAATACTTTGTTGTGAAATACAACTGTTTTGACAGGGTGTTTTCTGAGCCGCTCTTGTCTTCACAAGATGCCTCATTGTTTGTCGGTGATTGAGCGTTCCCGAGGAGAAAAGTCAATATGTGTTCATAAATAAAGAAAAACAATTGCAAGACCTGATTCTTCAATGGATTGAAAAGGTGAGGTGAAATGTGAAGACACGACTACCTTAAATGATTATGAAAAAGCTCTGACTCACTCGGCTAATTGTGTGGAGGGTGGGTGGTGATGGGTTGACATATTGCTGGTGCTGTTAAGTTGATCCAAAGCAGGGAGCGAGAGCCACGAATGTTCCATCGAGGGACTAGTAACCTTATTGTTCCATGTCATTTCCTCCCCTTCTGTTTGAGGAGCAAGATGTCAACCTCTCCCCAATGTCACGCAAACACCCACCACGCTTCTGCACATAATTGGATTATTTAGAGTCATGAAATCAACTTATTGCCCTGTCTGAGGTCAGAGGTGAACTTGGTGAACTAGATTGTCTTTCGTGATTTACAATATAGTTTATAACCTAAAAGAAAAATTTCCGTCTTCAGTTAAAGAGAGACCTGAATAATTGACAACAAATAATATGAATGATATTGTGAGTACCATATTTTTTCATATTACCGTCACAATTTTTTTATTTTTTATTTTTTTTACCTTCTATTTTTTCTCCCCTCCAGGGGGTCTTTTGTGGGCTCTAAGGTCCCTTTTTTTGTAAGTAGGTTGACAGGAAAGTGGGAAGGAGGGGGGGGAAGACATGAGGCAAAAGGTCCTGGAATCAAACCCACGACAGCCGCGTCGAGGACTCAAGGCCTCCATGTGTGGGTCGCGCTATCCCCTACGCCACTAGCGCCCCCACAATTTATTTTTAATGGGAATTGTATCTGATAGACCAAAACATAGTTGTATAAAATGATATGTAAAGTAAATTATACACAATTTAACACTTTTTAAGCTGAAATGTGAGGTTTGCAAAAGTATTCAGCGTACCTGAGTCAATATTTTGCAGAACCACCGTTTGCTGCAATTGCAGCTGCAAGTATTTTAGGAAATATCTCTACAACCTTTTTATCTGACTTGAATGTCTGCCCATTCTTTAACACCTAAAACTCAGGCTGATTACTTGGGGAGTGTTTGTGATCACCAGTTTTCAGATGTTGCCACTGATTCTCTATTTGCTGTAGGTCTGGACTTTGACTTGGCCATTCTAACACTTGAATATGTTTTGTGGTTAACCATTCCACAGTAATCCTGTCGTTTGGAGACTCCTACAGGTTTTTTTCCCCCTATATTGCCCTTTATTTAGGTACATCCATCTTTCCATCAACTCTAACTAGTTTAGGTGGCTGCTGGTTTCTCTTGGTAGGTTGAGAGCTGTGCCATGCTCCTTCCATTTCCCGATGTTACGGCCTGTCTAGGAGCGGCTCAGATCAAAACGTATTTAGGGTGATCTCAATGCTCAACAAATCCTAACAACCACACCAGGCATCTGTTTCAAATGAGATCGATTTATTAAAGGAAATTGATTCATTCAGTAATTGACAGCAAATGAGGAGATTCTTGGGCTTCAGAGTGAACCTAGGCCGAAAACAACAAACAAAAGGAACTATCTTCATAAACACTTACCTAATGAAATAAACCAACAACAAACTAAATGACAACAACTTACCCCCCTAACTAAATAAACAGGAGAAAAATTGTGAAAATAAATGGCAGTTCACTCCTACGAGCTCCTCAATACAAAATTACTTTCAGCAAAGCACCAAACTGCGTGATCGGTTGGCATGAGTGGAGAAAAGGGATCATCAGCAGCATAAATCGGAGGTCTCCAATTTTCAGGATCCAATCACCAGCCAGCACCTGCACTATTAGCCCTCCATTAAATTTTCAAAGCATAGGAAATCTTTTTTATAGGCTAAGCCTGCTTTAAACTTCTCCACAACTTTATCCTTGACCTCTCTTGTCCTGTGCATCCTTGGACTTCCCCAGTATTCTCTTAAACAACCTATAAGGCATAACAGTGCTGCTGTATGTGTACTGGAATTAGACTACACACAAATTCTGAAGGCATTTGGATGCTCTTTGTGAAAAAGGGGCTCAATAGTTTTGCCCGACGCAATGTTTTCGATCATGTTTGATTTTCTTTCCACTTCATATTCACACCAACCTTTGGTTCAAATGAAATATATTCATGTTTCTGGTTGTAATTTGACAAACTATAGAAACCTTTAAAGGGTATGAATACTTTTGCAAGACACTGTATTTCATAGTTTTTTATACCTTTCATCTCGTCTGCTTGTGTATTAAACTCTATATCTTAATAACTGCATACAGAAATCTAAAAAATATTTTAAAGAAAATGAAATATTAAAACCAAGCATAAAAAACTTGGAAGCATTACTGGTAGACACGTAACTTAAAAAACCTTTTGTGTTGAAATTCTACATTTGGAAATAGGTTGTAACACATTGTCCAACAGAGATAAAAATAATAATACAGACGTTTGACACTCTTCTCTTTAGATGGTCAAGCATTGAGTTGATTGCCTCGGCTTATAATATAATACTTTTGAAGTCAATATATTTTCTTTCTAGTTTGTTGTTTTCATTTCATGCTTTATCCTTTGGTTGATTTTACAGACTTGAAACATAATTCACAATCATCATGCACAAAAATCCTTTCCACCTCACTGTCTCTTACCATCACTTTCTAGGTATAAAAGATCCTAACCAGATATTTGGGTAAAAATAACAACCAGACATGTAACCTGAATATTAAAAAAATAAGAAACTCTACAGCATGAATTTATATTAGGTCACACAGTGTGGTTACAAGACTTTGCCATTACATGCCATATGGTAACCAAAGGTAACCTGACCTGCCAGATGGTTTGTTACATGGAACCATCTGGAAACTTCTGTTTGGAAATCGATTGCTAAGGGGCAGACATTTTTACATAATTATTTCCAGGGTATTGAGTACAGATTAAATCGGCTAAAGTGAGAATCAGTTTGATACATGAAATTATTGAAATGCAGCAAGTCAATCATTTTTATTTCATTCAAATTTGAATTCGTTTTGTGCAGATTCTTGATCCATTTACAGATTAAACTACTGTATAGTTATTATAATTTTTTGTAGGTAATCAACAAGTAATTAGCATTGCTTTAGAAAATATAACTGCAAAAAGGAGAAAAATGTGTCCAGCTTTTGAAAAAGTTGAATAGTGTTTTCCTCCGATAAGGAAAACCAGAGTGGAACCAAGCAATGAAAGCATGTTTTGTGAATAAATGTTGACATTCGGAACATGTACCGCACATGACTGATCACCTTAATGAGCAGCTGTTTACACTTGAAGATGAGAAACGAGATAGACACTTCCTGTCATGAAAGAATGATTTAAAGTTATCCAGACCATATTTATTTAAAGTTAAAACAATATATGTTTGATGGGATGTGTTTGTTTTTTGTGGGTTTTTTGATCTTAGAAATTGATAGGATTAATGTCTATTGCTTAAAAGCTCCATTGTAGATTTTTTTGTGTTGTTAAAAATGGAAGTGTGCAAGGTGTGGCAGGATAGGATTTTTTATGGCAGTCGTATAATCACATAATAACTGTTACTAAAACCTTTAATGTCTGCATATTTGTTTGGTGAGGGAAATTATTCATTTACAAAATTACAATGCAATATTTATTTGCATTAAAAATGATCAGAAAATAAAGCTAATTGAAGCCTTTTTAAGGTAACTTTAATAAAGCATTCCATGGCTTTCTGTGCTAATATTACATGACATACAGCTTATTTTTTATTTAATACTCTTCAAAGTTAGAATGATAAGAGAACCAAACATTTAAGTAAGGATTTATGCCAACTTGCCAAGATTTACAGGAGGAACAAACAACAGTAGACTAGGATCCTTATTATCTTGCTCAATGAGGAAGCATGGCAATTGTGTAGCACAAAAAAATCTCAAAAGCCCAGAGAAAAGACCAAGAGTTGCCAATACAATGAATACTGTTCAGTATTAAGCAGAAAGAAGAATTTGGTTTTTTTGTTTGTTTTTTTTTAGCTATCTAGAATGCTCAATTATCAGTGCACATACGTGTGGACGTCCAGATGCACTTTAAAACACAGATGCACTTTAAAACACAGAGTCCCGAAGACAAACCACGAGGTACACCATAATTAGTTCTTAAAAATAGTAACAATACATAATAATACACCTAACCTTGTCATAACTATAATGTTCGTAATTAATTCTCTTAAGAATACTTAAATTATTTATATTTCCCAATCGTAAACAAACTTTGAGATTTTAATTTGAGATTTTTTCATTTATTTTTTTCATTTTCATAGAATTTAGAAGCTATATATTCATATGAACTGAGTTGCTTGGGTAAACTTCTGTTGTCGTCAATGTTGTTACGGTTTAATTGTTGAAATTTTAGGCCTGGTCTTTCATATTAGACCTCCATGAGCTCACCTCTCAAATAATGATGGTGCATATTTTGCATTTGCTGACAATAACCTTGTTTTAGTTTTTTATGTTGGTCTTGGAGCAACAGCTTATCTTCGATAAAGTGCTTTTCAGCCCGTGTTGGTTTAGGATTAACAGTAAATATTGACAGTATTTCGCCCCCTTTAGCAAGGCTAAATACAAGGTCTTTTGTGTGCTTACATCTAAATGTTTGAATCACACAAATGTGACACCTTTAGGCTTCGAGAAACTATACCCAAGTACTTGTGAAGGTACACAATTCCCTTTCTGAAGTCTTGGCTGATTTTGTTTTGTTTTTCTGTGATGTTGCACATGGAGGCAGCATGTTTGCGGTCCACTGTTTGTCTCAGATGTTGTGAATTAATCAGACTCTTACTTATTCGGGCCATGGGCTTTGGGCTTGTTCAAAGGCATAAAAAGCTTAGTTCATGTAAACTTCTGAACTTGACAAGTGAACTAAACAGAACTGCAAACATATATCTCTAATTGTTCGAACACTCAATAAAAAGGATTAATAACATTAATTTAATTCATTTTATTCAATAAAAAAATGTGTATTTTTAAGTAATGCACGCAATTATCTTCATCCAGATATATATCTTGAAGGCTAAAAATGTTGTGCTTTTTGGGCTAAGCTGAAAAAAATATGAACATTTGTTTGTTTAGGGATTGATACAAGTTAAATCAGAAAAGGTTTGGGGCATGTAAAGTGCACCTGTTCAGAGTTGTAGGCAACCTATTTTTACGGGGCACTGAATGCCTGCAGGATGGGGGATTCCCACATACCGGCACATATCCATGGTTTCAGTGGTTGTTTGAAGCCTACAGGCCGATGTAGTGTTATCTCACGCTGCCGCGGTAAGATGAGATGATGTCTGATAATAGTTTAAATGGGGTAGGCTACCTGCCTATTAAATCAGGAGCTGGCAGAGTGACGCTAACTCAGGTTACTTATTCTCATGTGACATGCGAGGAGCCAAAGGGAAACGAGATGTCTTCACTTCGCGTCTGTGGTTGGACAATGTGCTCTGTTTTTTGAATATGTAATTAACTGCTCATTTGTGTCTCTGTGTGTTTACTGTGTCCGTGTGTGTGTGTGTGTGTGTGTGTGTGTGTGTGTGTGTGTGTGTGTGTGTGTGTGTGTGTGTGTGTGTGTGTGTGTGTGTGTGTGTGTGTGTTATATCTCTTCCAGGAGGCGGCCACGTTTGCTAAAGAGCTGGGCTTTGAGGTGAGTTGACCAGCAATTTAATAGTAAAAAAGATCCTAAAGGTTTATTTCTTGCTGATAATGAAGTTCCTTTTGGACAGTGATTGATGTGCTATTATACTCTCCAGGCCTTGCAGCAGTTGCTATGGAAACCAGGCAGTCGTCATGGTTTTCTTTGTTCAGCGCCGCTCTCTGTTATGACGCACTCGCTCGGTCTGCACCCAACATCGCCTACAGATGTTATTTATTGAATTTTGAAAAGCCTCTTGGGAAGCTGAGAAGTTGGGCACGGTTTCAAGCTATTCTCCACATGCTCGAAGCTCATCAGGTTCCCAGGTTAAAAAGCCTCCTCATTATCCCCGTCGCACTCAGGGATGGTACTGTATGACTTCTACTCGATGTCATACCATGACACCATATGGAAACACTCATCTTTAACACCCAAATTAAAGCCACTTGTTATAAATTACACAGATGGAGATTGCAGCGCTTGTTGGGGCTGCCTCTTAAGTGTAAAATGAATAGTCCCTGAGGTTTTTCCTCGCTCTTTTTTTTTTGTGTGTGTTTTTTCTCCCATATTCTCCACATCTCTATTTGAATGTGGAAAAAAAGAAAAAGCACAAATAGCCAGGATTTGTGTTATTTTTCAGGTATTTCAAGTGCTATCTTTCAGAGGGTGAACTGCCTTCAATATGGCTCTGCTGTGTGAATAATTGTCATCCAGAATCACTAATGGTGTGATCGACGTGACTGGAATAGAAATGCAATTCTGATGGCAGTGACAGGTTTAAGAGAGGAGACGGGATGAAGGCAGGAGAAGGAGGAGGTGGTAATAATGGAGGGGCCTCATGTTAAAAAAAAAAAAAAAAAACAGCACACAGCACAAAGGGCAAAGTCAAGACTCGGCGAGTAGTTACAGTTCTTTGACATTTTCTGTGTCAACTTGATTTGGCAGAACACTCTGTGAAATTGCATTGGATGAATGAGATTTTTATTTATTTTTTTAGATAACAGCAGTGGTTCGGTCTCTACCCACTGTATTTCAGGATGGTTGTAGCTGAAAGATGTTTTCTTCACAGTAGTGAAGAGGTGTTTTTTTTTCTTCTTTTTTGTTTTCTTGTCACTGTTTGATGAGAATTGCACGTTCCTTTGACAGGCCTTCTCAATGTTTCCAGTTACAAGTTTTAAAAAACAGTGTTGCTTACATATGATCGGTATTGAGTAGAAACAGGGTTCCTACGCAGGCTGTGAATGTCTGGAAAAGTATATAATTTGATTCTTAATGTGTTTTCCACATCTTGATAAATAAGGAATATACTTGATGTAAAAATGTGCGTAATTCCATACATCCATTCATTCATTCCTTCATCATCTAACATTCAGTCGCTCCCTCCATGTATACATTTATGCGTATTTTTTCATTAAAAAGACTAAAAGCTCACAAAATTAGAATAAAAAAATTGTAAACAGGGAAAATGGTTTAAAGCAAAATTAAATAAGAATTTGTCAAATTATGTAAAGGATTTTTAATAGAAGAAAATCTATTTAAATGTTGCATGTCATTCAGACACAAGGTTATAAGTCATTTTTATGTTTTTTTCATCCGATATGGCTGTTAAACTTTATCCAAAAAACCTTTATGTTCTCCAGTTTACATAACACAATAAAACCAAAAGTAATTACGTTTCTTTAAGTAAATTTAGTTACTACTTCAATTCTAAAAGCCTTCAGTTGGTTAACAACTTTTCCAAAATACGCTGTTAGATGTGTGAAGTACATTTACGCATCCAGTGCCTAAAGTGTCAGCTGGATTCAGGAGTGTTGAGTGTTCATTAAGTTGTGACCAGATTTGACCGGACCATTGATCAGATCTGAAATAAAGACATGTTATTGGCTGGTGTACGCAAATCAGTCAATCATTGATTGCCATTTATTTTCCTTGGTGCTGGTTAGCTGAACCCCGAAGATCATAAACATGGCAGATTGTAGAAATAGCCCCTGCTGAAGTGTTTAGACAGTTTCCACCGAGCATATTAAGGCATATTATTGCAGATTCTGAGTGTGGACTGTAAGAATAGTCAGTTAAGAAGGTATTTGGAGGAAGTCTCACGTATTCACAAGTTTAAGCTATTTGTGGGCAGCTGTGGTTAACCTTTTGTGAATACTGGAGGTCAATTGTAGAGTAAATGTTTCATAAATCTTTAGGTATGTTTTTACATATTCTCTTTTATGAGTATTTATTCAATCTAGGATTTATGTATTATGTATAACTATCTAGGGTTTTGGATATGGTCCAAGAGGGAATCAGATGCACTTAAGAGTTATTTGGAAAGCCACGAAATTATCCTTTAACACCAGTGAAAAGATGTGCCATAGACGCTAAGTTCAGTCACTAATGATTATCAACAAGATTATCCACAAATAAAAATCAAACGAACAAAAAAACACTATAGCCTATTGAGTTTTAAGGAGTAAAATTTTCCAGTTCAGGTTTAATTACTGAATGACCATCGACAGTCCAAACTAAATAAAAGCTCAGACAGCTCTTCGGAGCAATTAGCCAATCACAGCAATCTTGTCTAATTATTTATTTTATAGTTTATCCTAAACCTAAAAATTTTTTAAATGCTACCCCTTCTATTTTTTACAGGTATAAAAAAGTGAAATTCTGAATAAAAAACAACGACTGTGAACTAGCTCGTCAGGTTACTACATAAAACATTTTATGCTCACTTCTGTCAATAGAAGCTCATAATTAGCCAGTAGCTTTTCTTACTTTGTTTACAAATAATTCATATCTTGTTTGTCACCAGTTTGTTGTTTGTTTGTTTGTTTGTTTGTTTTTTTACAGAGATTTCAAAATATTGACTTCCAGATTTAATCCTCATTCTGTGAAGAATTGGCAAAGCTTAACTGTAACAAATATTTTTGATAATTTTTAAAATCGAACCACATTTTCACTCATACCAATTTTATCTTATCCTTTCAACCTCAGCACGTTGCAGCCACTGCTTTATTTGTAGCATTGTCTTGTTTAACAAGCTAATACACTGAAGTGAATTTCTTTAAGCACTCTGGTTCCTATAATGACAGCCAACTTAAACTCAGACCATCAGAAGTCTTGTTGAATAACTAATTAGGCTTTTTTAGTGAAACTTTAATTAAATATGGCCAGGATCTAACCCTCAAGACACAGCATGATGTGGTCCTAATGTATTCTGATACACTGTTATCATCACATTATGGATGACTAACACAAATGACAGCCACTCTTCTTCAGTATAAATACAAGATAAAGAGCTTGTCCTCCCAGACAGCAATCAGCAGATCTGACGCAGTCTCCTGATTGTGATCTGTTTCCTTTAAATGCTCAAAAGAACTCTCTGCATCACAGCTCTAATTGAATCTTTCCCCTGCAGCTTTTTTTTTCGCCCCCCCCCCCCCTCAATGCAGCCTGCGGCGCAGATTATCAGTTTCTCGGTGGCTTCGACGTCACAACGCAATTTAACACCCTTGTAAAGCTTTAATATTTCACGCTTTGTTGATTTATGTCTGATCAGGCGCCATGCGATCGTAAATATTGCCATTTGTCAGCCGTGAACCAAATTGACCATATCATTTGTCAATCCATTTGTGGCTTGCTGATGTTTTTTTATTCCTCCCACATTATTTTCTCTCTTTGGGAAGTTATCAGGTTGAGTGTTTTGAATATGTAAGAAAGGGAGTAGGTTTCCTGTGCTTACCATTGTTATAATATGCGTGCCTTGATGCCTACAACTCCACCTCGTCCTCTTAGGACCTCTCAGCCCCTTAACCTGAGTAGAGTTACGTCCATTTTATGTCAGCCAATATAAAACCTGATGGCGACAATATGCCGAAGCCCAGTGTGGTTTTGCATTCAGTGCTTGTGGTTGCATGCAGTCACAGTGACAAATTGCTCTTTTTTCACCATCGCCTGCTGACAGCCTCTGTATTAACCTCACTATTAGCACTTACTTAGAGTGTTACACCCATTTTTTCCTCAGCCCTGAGTCTCCCTGGACCTCTTAGGGCTGATTAAAGGACGTTTGGGAAGCATTTAGAGGTGTAAAAGCTCATTGGTTCGAGTGAGGCAGAGTGGCTGGTGTGGGCCAGAGTCTATCTCTGATTGCTCCCATAATCACAGTATTTGCCAGGCCTAAAGTTGCTTTAGTGCTAGCTTTGACACAGATGCTCGAAGCAACTGCTCCTCGGTGTACAGAATAAGCCGTCCACTTCTTTGAAAGATTGTGATAAAGACATTCTACCTGTTCATAGTACATCATGATGAGTTAATAATAAAGCAGCACTGACAGGTGTGGGTTTTTTTTATTTTACCCCTCTCATGATCAAAGGCAAGCACTCCGGAGAGCTCTTTCGTCTCCAGGCGAGAATATCCATTCTGTGCAGATGCTGAGGAGAGATGGCCTGTTTCAGGAGGAGAACGATACAGTACATGCACCGCCTATCCCCTGTTGCTCGCAGACTGCAGCGTTATCTAACAAAAAGCCTGTCTTCACACTCTCATTTTCATCTCACTTAGGAAATATGACATTGTAATATTTTCCAGCCCTCCAGCGACTTCAATGGCAGCATAATCGAGCGGCCCTATTGATCCGTTTCACACCAGCTCATCTGGTTTTATTATCACTTGATCCGTTGGGCTGGGTTGGGAAAAAGATCTGACCCGCTCTCAGTAACATTTGTGATCTTTAATTGATTACTCTGAAACCGCTCTTCACGATACTTTCACTCAACTTAACATGTTCACCCCTCCTGGGTTTCTGGTCATGTTTTCACAGACGGATGACATTGCGGCGATAGCGCACAAGACACAAAGCCTCCCGAAGGAGAACGCAAAGCGGCGGCGGTTGGTGGTCATCACCCAGGGCAAGGACAACACCATCGCAACTGTTGGTAGGTTTCACATTTTTGTCTGCATCGGCCCCCTTTTGGAAGTATTTGCCCTTCACTTAAAACCTATATCTCCGAACTGCAGGGAGCAGCGCTTTAAATAGATGACTAGCAAGGCCAGAATGTTATCACTAATTTGAAGCTCTGATATTGATGCCAAATGTCTAAAAAAAGACAAGAAGGTTTGCTCTACATTCTGTCATTTCAGAGCATAAAAGAAGTGTGGGGGGGATGCAGAGAGCAGCCATTGATTTGTGAAGTACTTCTAACTTTGCCTTGAATACACTCCAGGCTGGTCCTCAGCAATTTTTAATGCTCAACTCTAACATCCTACCCGCTTTTTTTTTCTTTTCCTTTGCCAAATGCTTGCAGAGTGACCTTTGGGAGAGGTGGACAGAGCTTGTTCACTAAAATCAATCCATTTGCTTTTAATACAGAATATACTTGGAAAGAGGACTGTAGCAATAATAAGTTAACTTATAATAATGTCCCAAAACCAATAAGTCTCATAATCCTGCACATTCAATATGAAGAATAGATCATATCTTTAAACAAAGCTTTTTTTATTACACACTGGAAAAATAATCAAAAGAGAGACATTGGTATAGTTTTTAGGGTGTAATGTTTTTAGATATGAAGACCACTAAAGATCTCAGTTAAAATGCAAATACTGATAAGAGCTAATAGCCAACAGAACAAAGAATCTAGAATAGTCTAATAACAAATTCTGAAAAGGAAAAGTAAGAAAACAAAAACAAATATGAAGGCTAAGAAAGACCATTTACACTGATTCCACTGTACTTCAGCAGATAACAGAAATCCTTTTAGGAAGATTTTGTCAGACACACAGAAGCCTAAAAAAACATTGTTTTATGTCCTTACTCTCAGAACTGATATTTACTTTAATCGTTGAGGTGTAAAAAGAGAACAAAGTAAAGATAAAACACCAAGATTCAAAACCAGGCACAGCAGAACTAAAACGACTACCTTATTTGGTTTTAAATGGATTGTCTTACTCTCAATAAATCAACTTGCATGTCTGCTGATGTTGGCCTTTTTTTTTTCCATCTTAAGCCTCAGATACTGTCAGGATCTCGCTCTTGGAGTGGTTCTGTCTACCAGAGGTCACTGTGAGTCTGGCAGATGAAAGAAAATGAACACGTCTCTTCTGGAATTGAGCTTTAAGTTCCAAAGTTTGGACTCCTTGTGTGTGAACGTTGAATATGAAGAATATCTACAAAAAAAAAAGAAAAAGGAATCTGTTCCTGTAGAATCTGGCACAAACTTATACAAAAATGAATATAATGTGCATAATGTAAGATATGATGCAGCCGTCTTATGAATATGTCAGGCATTCACGTAACACATGTTTCTCTACTCTTGAATATATACATGCCAATATAGGAAATAGTCAAACAGAAGCTTAAGGTTGTTTTTAGGGGTCCACTCAGCTCATTGAGAGACTGGGATTCAGGGCGATAAGATGTTTGTTTAAAAACATCTTCTTAAATCAGAACTAGACTAATAATCTTTGCCTTCTGAAAAAATGAAACTTAGTTTGGCTACAACAATGATAAAAACCCAATTTGTTCACAATTTGATTGAGTTTTATTGTCGTCGTTATAATAGAAACTGAAACATTTAGTGTGCAGTCCAACGTTTTCTCTTTCTTTTCCCATGCCACTGAAGTGTACTTCATTTTTATTGTCTTGTTGCTGCAATGTCACAGACCAGACAGTTCTTGTGATCAGACCAGTTTTTGAAACACCAAATACAATGTCTGCATTTGCAGTGCAGGACATTACAAGGTGCCGTCATCATAACCGAGCAGGAGTTGCAGTATTAGGCCGAGAGAGAAGAGACTGTAGTTTCAGTTTACAACTGGGAGCCTTTGCCTTTGTTTGGAAACCACAGGGTGTCTCTCCTCATTGCCCTTGTGGTTCAGTTCATTGTAGATGAGCATGGAGAGAGCTGGCCTGTAGGTAACATATCAATCATCACTGGGGTCCACAGAGAGGAACAGTTACAGGAGAAATGCCAGTGAATCAGAAATATGCCTCTTGATATGTGCAGAATCCTCAAATGAATGTTTTTAGAGTATGAATTTAAGCGCTGATCAGATTCATTGTGTTGGTTTTAGATCTCTGTTTGGTTGCTGTGAGTGTAATTACCAAGTGATGCATCAATCAATCAGCCACTGATCCAAGTTGCATGTTTCTATATGTATTTTCTGAGTTTATTATAAATCAGAAAATGGGAAAAGAAAAAAAAATGTTTTATGCTTAAATGAGAATAACAGCAATGTTTACACAAATGCATTTGCATGGTCTATAGCTTTTGGAAAGAAAATGTGAATGAGTAGAAAATAGGCAAGAGAAGGTTGGTGGATTCATATCTTTTTGGTTCACAGAGAACAATACCATGAATGCCTGTAATATTGTTGGCAAATATCATACCTGACATTTGTTTAATTGGCTTTAAGATTCTTTGAGTCCAAGCCGTTCAGTGACATATAAACAATATATTAACATATTTTTGATGAACATTTTAGGATCAATAAGCTGTATTGTGTTTCTACAGCACATATATTCAAACAAAATATTCGTTCTTTCAGACTCTCACTGAAGTACATAATTTAAAAAGCTTAATTATTTGTGTATGTGCCGCCTCAACACTACATGGCGAATTTGAATTTCTAAAGTTTCACTGTACCTACTGTAATATGCGATTATTGTTTTTAGCTGTGGAAAAAAAAAAACTCTACACCAGGGAACCTGAGTGATGTGTTTTAGATGAAGATGCTGCATGTTTGGCCAAAGTGCTGTGGCAAGCAATCAGGACTTTTATTTGCTGTGCTGTAAAAGCGAAAAGCAAGCAGGAGTACGCCTGCTTGTATACAACGTTTCTGCCATAAGCTCATATTTACTGCTGGCTATAATTCTTTAAAGTCATGTATTATTAACTGTATTATAAAGCCCCTTATTTGTCTTCCAAAAGTAAGATACAGAGTTAAGCCAAAACTGCCATTATAAAATGTATCAGTTCGTATAATACCTTTCTGCTTTGAAAGAGACACATGAATGTTAATAGAGCCGACCTCGTGAAGTTACTGTCATGAGGCTTTAGTAAAAAGCATCAAGGTTTCTTATTCACACATTATGCTAAGATGTATTGTTGCAGCCTAACTGATGAAAATCCTTGTACCTGAAAGTCCCTTTGAGGAAATGAGTCACATTTCCTCATTTTACGTGTTCTTCCAGTGTTCCTTTTCTAGATGGAGTATTACTAATCTGTGAAGCTATTTTCTTTCTAAACAAATAATCATTTAGTTAGCTTGTAATTATCAGTATGAACAATTGTTTTTCTGTTTAATTACCAGTACCTTGCAAAGCCTATATACAAGCATCTTGATATTTTTCACTTCACAATCACATGTTTTTTTGTGTGTTTTTGGGATGTCATGTAATAAACAAGCACAAAAGAGTCCATATTTATGAAATGGGGGGAAGATGTAAAATTATACCAACTTTTGCAAGCATTTATATTAAAGCTTTTGGTTCACTTTGTTATAAAAAAAAAGAAAACATACAACAAAACAAAACATCCCAAAATGGCAATAACTGCCTCCCTTTCCACTAACATTTAAAGCAATGCCCTTGGAAAAAATTTGGTGGAAGGAAAACCATTTTTTTTAAAGTAATAGAAATTTTAAAGGTTTGTCAAAAGCTCTGAAATGCATAAGTTTTGAGGTTTTTTTCTAGTTCATTTAAATAATAATAAATCACTTATATATTCCGTCTCAAATATCACATAATCCACCAAAAATACACTTTATAATACAATTATTGATCATAGCCAGATGATATCAAAACATTTAAAGAGTTCCTTCCTGTCTACAGCCATCAGCATGTACAACAACTCTTGTAAATACGTTGAATAATTAAGTAAATGAAATTATAAGTTACAGCAATAAATAAATTAAATAAATAAATAAATAAGTGAAATAAAATAATTAAGTCACAGCAATATTTAATTTCCCTTTGAGATTAATAAAAAAAATTTAATTACAATTTTGTTTAATTTATCTGAACAATAGGCAGTACCAAAGCTATTGTTTAGTGTTGTGTCATCTGGCTCATGTTATGCTCGCTAGTCACACACCACACTCTCGAGTAGTCCTAATATAGTAGCTGTGACATGCAACCAAAAAATGTCATCGCTGTATCCTGATGCAGAAACACTTGTCAGCTGTCTTGTTGCAGCTGGCTCAAGCACTTAGAGGGAAAACAATGGACGCCGATGTTGTCATTATGCAAATATGCTGCTGTTGCTGCTACTTTGTTTGTAAGGCTATAAATAAGTGTCGGAAACAAATCAGCTTTTTTTTGGTGTTGCTGGCCGAACGCCACCAGAGTTCCCTACTAAATACAGCTTATCACCACATTTTAAATAAGATATGTTTGTAAAAATTTGAAATGACAGTATCAGCATTTATCCTCGCATATCCCAGTTCCAGTGAGTACTGTAGTTAACACAAGATATCTATTTTATAAATGTGGACTGAGGTATTCTAGTAAAGTGAGATTGAACTGGAATTACATGCAAAACAACCCTTGTCTACACACGGTGGCAGCAGCATCATGCTTGGGATATGCTTTTTCTGAATTTCAATACACTCCTGTAAAAACAAAAAAAACAAAAAATGCCTGGTGCCACAAAAGGCTTGACACTGTGTCAAGTGACAGTGACTGCCAAAATTAAATAATTTTGATCATGCGGTTAAGTTAAAAACCGCGGGGGGGGGGGGGTGACCGGCCATGACGAAACCAGGATAAGCAAACAATAATAGATGGATGGATGTTATACAAGGATGTGCACAACACCTTCCAGGCTTTACAACAACTGAAGCAAGTGTGCAGCAGCAGGATGGGGACAGAGAGAGGCATGCAATCATAACCACTGGCAGTTGTGTTTTAAAAACGGAAGTTATGATTGAGGGGAAAAGTTGTAGCGATGTAAAATAGACGTGCGTTTTTAATCTTACTGGTCAATCACTGACAAGAAAAGCATGCAAAATTTTAAATGAAGCTCAATATGTTACGGAGCCTGGATTATACCACAACCCAACCAGAGCTGAGTGCTGTGTAATAGGAAACTGAATTCAAAATCAAAGTTTACCATTTTAAAACGTCCTAAACTGCTTTTTCAACCATGATGCTGTTTCTTTATAGTATGCTAGTTTATTTTCTTATTTTCTCATTTAAATTTCTAGTCAACAGAAGATGATATGGACTTTGTTGGCATTAATTATTCTGTATATAATTAGATGATAAATCGATAATCACTTAAATATAGATATTTAAAGTCGAATTCTTGGAAGGGAATTCACTTTTGTGTAATTTAAGAAAAAAAAAAAGCATTTTTTATCAACAAGCCTGAGGGTTAAGAGGAATATGGATTCATCCTTTGTGCTGGAGGTGATGGATAATTCCTGCCTGCTTCCCTCATTGCTCCTGCATGAAGACACAGACGTGTGCCACTCTGAACTTTATATAAAATACATGATGAATGCTGGCTGATTGAAAGACAATGTGTGTCAGATGTCATCTACAAAAGCAAACATGATAAATGTCATTGACTGTGCCTCCATTGCGGTGGAGCTGATACAGCTGTCGTTAAGGTGCGACACAAGCGGTTTGTGCGTGTGTTTGTCTGCATGCAAGCGAGCGGGCGTCGCTTTTCACACCAGCCAAATAAATGTCAATGTAAAAAGAGAATTAAAGATTTTCATTTCCCAGAGGCAGCACTCTAATAAACTTGATCTCTCGTTTTGTTTGCAATTTTTCCTCCTGTCAGGATTTGATCATTTGCCAGCCTCTGTGTGTCATGTTTAACCATTTTATAAACCATTTTATAGTGATTAAGGGTGGGAGAACGCCTTCCCCGTGGTATAATTCTCAGAAAAGAGATGCCAATTTGTTATTCTTTTTTTCACCCTTTTATTCTGTGCTTTTTGACACAAAACCGTTTCAAACGTGATGCTTAAGAGCCAGCAGCAAGTTGAAATCACTCTTTTTTTAGACGCCTGACATTGCTGAATTACACTATGCCTTTGCTTATACATTATTGCAGTAATTAGGATCACTACGCTCCTAAACCTTTACAGGGAGGAGATCTAATAAACCATCATTCAGCAGGGGTTGCTGCTGTAAACGCTGATAAGGACTTGATAAAGCCTGACTCGGCTCCTCTGAGAGTTTTAGTGTTCTCCAGAGGGCAACGCTGGCAGATTTTACATTTGATACTGATCTTTATGTGTTAATCATGTCAGATGGAGAATGAAGTTTGTATCGGATGTGAGGCAAAAGGATTTTCTCCTTTAGTTTCAATTTAAGGAGAAGGGGTTGCTCATTTACATGAAAATTAAACACTTTTAATAAAGTGTGATGTTTGTGTTACATACTTTATATTCAGCAGAATAAATTATCAGCCTCCAGCTTCAACATGTTAACATTTTTTTCACGCTACAACCCCAAAGTTCAGTGTGTGTAATTGAGATTTTATGTGATAAAACAACATAAAGCAGCACTTAAACTTCATGTGCATGAAAAAAAAAGCATTTCTGCAAAGAACAATCAATAAATTGTAGTGACCATTAATTTCAGCCCCCTTTTTTTCTGTTACTATAAAAAAAGTCTAGTGTTATGCCTCCTAGTTTTCGTACCATACCCAATAATGCATGTTCCCATTTTTACTGAAAATTGTGTTTTTTGAGGGTGCTATCGCAGATTAGGTTCTCCCGCTTGTTTATGCAATGGAAGCATCAAGTATAAAAGCCTCGCTTCATGCTCGGCTCGTGCAAAACCAAAATCGGCACTACAAAGTTCTGTTTGTAATATAGCTTTTACAGATTCACGTTTAGTAAACAGTGAGACTGATGTGAACGCATATATCTCCAATGGTAGCTGGAGAATGTGCAGCGTGTGCGTTTACATATCAGACATTCTCGCTCAATACGTGTTCTGACAGAAGTTTGGTTCTTTGCCTACGCTTGCAAGTTGAAAAAGCTCCTTAAATAAATTTTTAAAACACTGTATTGATCAAAAAGGTTAAATAAGTTTTATTGTGATTAATATTACCCAAGGTCCTTATTATTGTAGATGCTGATGGCTGTGGGCTTGAAGGAACTCCGGAAGAAGTTTTTGTATTACAGCTAATTAGCAGAACTCTCTGACTGAAGACAATTTTTCTGTATGACACTATTATAATTTGTATACAAAATTATGTAAATGAGCCCTAACGGTCATGTTTTTGAAATATGGAAAGAAGCCTGGGTACCCAGAGAGAACCCATGCATACACAGGGAGAAATTCAAAGATTCAACCCCATGGGTTTCTTGCTGAAATGCAACAGGGCTACCAACTGCACCACTGTCCAGCCATCATTGGAGTTTTTAACAATATTTCTATTGCATGATTTTCTAAAGTCAGGCAATCATATCTGGAGAATAAATTGAAAATGTGAAAGTACAGATCCAGGTCTAAATGATTTACCTACTGTGGCAAGACTGGAAATTGCTGCTTATGGGGCTCCATTTAATCATTCCGTGCTTTTATCTTAACCAGAAACAAACAAACCGTCTTTACCAACAGAAACCAAAACTTTTTGCTATAACTGCGGCAAAAGGTTCTTCTAAAAAGTTTTTTCAGTGAGTTGTATCCAAATTTCCTCCGCTACAATCTTTAAAATTTTTGTTTATAAACATAAAAATTATTTCTTTATAATTTGGGTTGTTACATCAAATACGTTTCTATAAAATGCATTGGTGTTGCATCGGTACCCAACAAAATGTGAAGAGATTTTAAGAGGTCAAACATATTTAAAAAGGCAAAAGTATTCTTATCTTTGACACATTAGATTATCTAAACTTTATAAAAGCGCCTAATGATATTTTGCCCGCGGTTTTGGTAAATTTGGACATATGTCCTCTTTTATATAACTCACCTGTGAGCAAAGATGTCGATCGTGATAGGGAAACAGATTGAATGTCAGCTCGCTTCTAACCTGTCACGTTTGCCAAGAAAAGCGATGAGACTCGCTTTCCTCTCTGAGGCCCTGAATTTTGGCTTAAAGGCAACAGGAACCGTTCCAAAACGAGCGTTCTCTGGGAAGTTTCTCACATGTTTCCCCGAATCTTTGTCGAGCACTTGAGCTAAATATTCATTCGTAGCTCCCATTCACTCAGCGGTGAGAGCAGCATATGAAATGAACTCATTGTTTTACTTGATGAATAATTTGAATGACTCGACAGCACCATGCTCTACCTGTCAACGCAAAAATATCGAACACTGGAACAAAATTGATATGGCTTGCGGTAATCCAAGTCAGAACACTTCTGCATATGATCATTTTTTCCAAGCAGTTGATGTTCTCCTATTTAAATAGTAACTTTATCTATTTTTTTTTTTTTCGAAAAAGCATTTTCTCAGTCACGGCTTTACTGAGGTTTGTCATTGCCAAAAAGAATAGCCAGTAATAAAGGACTTAATTGATACTCATTTCAAAGAGATGGCGGCTGAAAGAGTTTATTTTAATCACCGCCACTCAAGAGCTGTAATGGGGGAATTATGAAGTGTGAATTAACAAAGCAAACAATTATACAGCACTTTACTGGAAGGAATTATTTGAATTCCTTTTGAGCTTTTTTTTTACTGTTTTTGTCCCCACTGGTGCACATTACCTGTCAGAGCGCTGCCTTACAAAACTCCCACATATTCATCACCAATCCGCTCCCCTGTTTTTTGCCAGAATAAATTGAAAAGAACAGCAGTATGTTTCAAAGCAACCTTTTGTGGAGGTTTATTGATTGAAAAAAAAAAGAAGAAAAATGTTGCCAGACTCATTATTGTGAAATGTGAAGTGAGTTTAGTGAAGTGATGTTTTCAGATGCTCCGTAAGCCAGTAACAACAGAGTCAGAGGGTTCTGGCAGGGAGATTGAAAAAAACAAAAAATATTTTTAGTATTTATTGCCATGTCCGCGGCAGATTTTTGCCAATGAGGTTTTTGTTAAAGACAACGGGGGAATTGTTGGAGTGTAACTTGAGTTGACTCGCCAGTCAAATGGAATATTTTTGCATCGGTGAGGTTGTGTGAACTTTCCCCCAGCAGCAGAATACAAACTGTGGTCATGAATAATGAGAAATTTTGAAGGTTTAATGTACCATGATGTGCCTTTCTCAGAAATGTTCCTGGAAAACTCATCAATGATGTTTCTAAGTCCAAAATCGCAAAGACTGGCTTCTTGGGTTTTCACATATAAATGAATATAATTGTTAGGTCCTCGTACAATTATAACAACTTTCCAATATTTCTTAGGAAACAAATAAACCAGAGTGGGAAAATATAAAAACCTACTAAAATGCACCTTAATAACCCTGGAAATCTACAAACTTCTTAAAACAGCAAAGTTTATATAGGGGTGTTCTTTCCATTTTATCATGACTGCATAGTCATAGTTTTTGCATTACCTACTTGACTGAATATTTTGTTCTGATATTTTGCTTTTTTACCATTCAAAAAAAAAAGCCATCTTTCATGAATTTCAATAAAAAAATGACTAACACATTTACTTTGCCGGACAGTGTCAAAGCTGTGTAAAAGATCCTGAGCATGGCTAAAACAATTCTAGGATCCAGATTCAAACACCAGTCCTCTAGATCCAGTGTCCTGCCG
Source organism: Orestias chungarensis (assembly GCA_032876305.1). Taxonomy (NCBI): domain Eukaryota; kingdom Metazoa; phylum Chordata; class Actinopteri; order Cyprinodontiformes; family Cyprinodontidae; genus Orestias; species Orestias chungarensis. Next base: position 93,939 of record JAVLVB010000001.1, on the reverse strand, counting down.
ATTTTTACATGTATTTCAAGTCCGATGCGCCTGAATAGAATGCTTGAATTAGTTATTCATGCACTCAGGTTCAACAGAGTCCTGATAATGACCTAATCATGGGATTCATGTGTGTTGACGCAGAGACACATGTTAAAGCTGCAGGATGCGGAATCTCAGGGATTGGTGTTTGGCGCCTTTATATGGGACAGTGTTTACCCCTTGATCCCTCAGTAATTAACTTATTCAGTAAAATTTGAATGCTAATAGAAACACAGTCAGGAAAAAGTGAGAAAGATGTTGAATAATCCATAAAATGTGATCTACTCTCGTTATGGTTGTGGAAGTGCAAAGTGAGCATCTAGGTAATTGTTTCCAAAAATAAGTGTCTTACATGTGTCTAAAACATAAACAAGCAAAGGGAGTTTGTGCAACATCCAAACTCGTTTTAAGAAATGTAGTTTTGAAAAGTAAATGTTTACTGGAATCAGATGTGTGGAAACTTTTCTATTAAAGATGATTTAGATGTCTAGGAATAGAAAATGTTGTTCTTTATTAGGGCTCTATGACGCCAAATGAATATTACCTACATTTATAGCAAAGTCTGGAAAAAACATGTTGAAATTTGTCAAATCATACTTTAAAACTTACACACATATAGGGCACATAATTTTTTTCTTATTGTATTATTATGCACATGTGCATCAATATGGAGTATTCATAGCTGTATGTAAATATGCAAGACCTTCACACGTGAAAAAGTTACCATTCACATTGTGTTTTCAAGACTCTCTGGATCACAACCCAGAACAATTTTCTCTCCATTGTTTTTTTTTTCTTATAGTGCTAAAGGTTTTAAAAGGGGACATATGCATCTTCACAGCTGATTGCACTCCAGATTTGCACATAAAGCTTGGACATCTTCCTCTTCCCATTCATAAAACTCTGCCTTCTTGATGCCAAATTCAATTAAAAATTCCCTATGAAATACAAAGTTCAATGCTGTCCACTGCATCAAGCCATCAAGTCATTCTTCTTGATTACACCAAGACTCTCTATAAGCAGAAAAATCTCCTTTACTGTACAATGACTGTATTTATAGTAGCAAACATGATAAGGACTGTAATGCTAATGTATTAAGTGACTAAGAAAAGAAAAGATTTATTGTGTATGTCCTCTCTGTTGACATTTTTTACCTAAGGTGTCTAACCTGACTTCCTTCTCTATGAGATTCTTCTTCATTTCCAGACATGTTTACATAAACCCCTTATCACGTTTATAGCAAATCACCAACTATTTCAAGATGTACCTTAACTATTTCCAGATCCTACCTGGAAACAAAAGTATCCGTCTGGCCTGCGCAGATTTGAGGGTGGTGTAGCTTAACCTAAGGAAAAACTGACTTTATGTACTACTGTTAAAAATCCATGTTTTTATGAAACTTAAGTTTCAAGGCAAGGCAAGTTTATTTGTATAGCACATTTTCGTGTACAAGACAATTCAAAGTACTATACATAGGAAAAAAGATCAGAAAATGAAACAATAAAATCAGCTTTGAATTTAAAAGAAATAAAATTAAAATTAAATAATAATAATAATAATAGTAATAATATTCTCAGTTGCTATAAGCACAGTTTCAGGTAATAAACCAAGTTCTACAGGTCATCCACAAGTTAGATCTTGGAGTCTCTTTTACCTGAAATGCAATTTTTGTCTTCGTCACCAAATGTGATAACGATTTTCAGGGTATCTTACATTCAACATTATACATTTTTTTAGATGAATTTGACTCATTATACTTAGACCTTTAAAAATGATCTAAAAAACACTTTCGAAAAAAAACATTCACATTTAAAGAAAATATCCGCCAAATAAATTTTTTTATTAACTATTGAGTAATTCTTTAGACATACTTTCAATGGAAAAACCCTCAATGGGTTATTTTGATACACTTAAATGAAATCTTTTGAAACTAATTGCCTTTGCAATTTATTGTCAGTAGAAATAAAATAAAAAGATTATAGCACAACAACAAGCCTACGAATACATGGTCATCCATCTGATCTGACAAGCGGAAAGAAGATCAATGATACAAGAAGCAGCAGAGATGCACAGCTCAGGTGTGAATTTTGTCGACTTGACAGCTTTTAGTCGTGCGTTCCACAAATCCAGACTTTTGTTTTTGACATCTCTTTGAAAATAAGACGAGCAATGTTGAAAGAATGGTAGAAGTAGGTAGCACTAACAGACTGCCCCACACACACCATCCCAACAATTAGGAATAGTGGCCGACCTATTACAGTGGGAGGAACAAGGATAGAGCTTAATATAAGAAAATATAAAAGAAAACCTGCAAAAAAAAAGTTAGATAGGAGTGTAGATTCATGTTCCAGTGGAACAATAACCTGAAAAATATAGCCAGAGCTAACACTTTATGGTTTATATCAAAGCTTAATCATGTATTAGAAATGCCCAGTCAAAGTTCAGACCTAAATCTTCCAATTTTAGCTTGTGGAGCATAGATGCACGGCACAGTTTTCAGAGTTGTTATTTAGATTTTTTTAGAGTTCTGCATCATTTTGTTGGTCTATTAATAAATGAAAATATTTCATTTTAATCCCAATAAAATATACTATATAATCCTGGTAGGAAATAATCAGGCTCTTGTTTCTCATGAAATCAACCTCCACACCATCGCCATCTCTGTTCTCTGAGCTAATGAACTCCGGCCCTGTTGCAGCACAAGTACACCAGTTCCAATCTGCGAAGCGGACCCTTTTTATAGCCGCGAAGCTCGACGAATTAGCGCGACCACATCTAACAACTTCAGTTCCTTCAACAGCGACAATAACTGACAAACGGAAATTTATTGTGAGCACGCTTTCTACGTGTGGTTAATCATTTCAAGTGAGAGGATGGGGTGTAGCATTGATTAAACAAAGTCTTTATGCTGTTAATTAGCCGATCCTGAAAGGATTCTTGTTTTATTGTAATTTACTTTTTATCAGTCAGCTGCTTCCTTTTAACAAGAATTAGTGCTGTTATGAAAAACCACATTGAACTCCTAATCTAATACATTATTGGTACATGATCTGTAACACAGCTTCACAAATGGGGTTCCTTCAGCTTCTTTCACAGACGTCAGGTGTTCAGCTGCAGGTTTATCTCTGGCTCTTTGGGGCAGGAACTTTAATGTATTTAAAAATTGATAAGGCACGGCGTCTTATCTGCTGCTCAGATCATCGCTGAGCCCTTGTCACATAGCAGGGAGCCTCATTAAACAGTTTTTTTTGTAGTTTCTTTTTTCTTTTTCATGTTCTCCTTAAACTCCAAGCCTCTCTTCTCAATAAGAGGTCTGTCAGCCCCCTCGTGTTGCTTTCATCCACATGTCAGTCTTTTGTCTCCGACACCCTCTTGAAGGTTCACGTCTGCACCGGAGCCCCCTGGATTGTTTGAAGATCGTGTGTGTGGTTTACATTGTTCTGACATAAGTTGCTGATTTAATGTCACTCTACACCTCAAGACTTTGTCATCTGGTAGATTTTTTGTTCCTCTTCCTCCCGCCCCTCTCCCCACTTTATGCTGGAAATGTCTTTGAAGTTCACACAGTGCTGATAATTGAAGCAGTGTGTGATTTTGGCATAATCCTCTGAAAATAATAAAAGACTCCCATGTTATAGATTTTGTTTTAAAGTGAAACCACTACACTGACCTTCCACTGTGGTTAATCCAAAACAGTAGGCATGTACAGTTTGCCCAATGCCTGTTAATTTTTCTTTGAGATTTTCACCTGTATTACCTTCGCTATACATAAGTTGGCTAAATAGGATTCCCATACTAATTCTATTTGTCCTAATACTTGACATTTCATTGTTTTTGCAAGGAAAAGTAGTAGTAAAACTAGAAATAATTGCTTTTGCACATCAAAGAGAGAGAGAAGCTATGTATTTAACCATGTATAATTTTGATTCCATCTCTACTTTTCTGTGGATTTTATTGATATGTATTTTATTTTATTGGTGTAATGTTTCCAAATGTGAACAGCTTTAGGAGTATGAATACTTATGCATGCACTATAAAGAACATTAGAGACGTTTAAGGTAATCATTTTCTTATTTCCTAACCACAGGTGATAAAGTGACCATGTTTCCTGTTTTGGACATTGACCAAAATGACATTGTGGACACCAATGGAGCAGGAGATGCCTTTGTCGGAGGTGTGATATTATTTTCTAATTAGTGTTACATTAAGAAATCCATCACATGGTTGCTGTTTTCTAACCATAACTGTTAATACAGCTAAAACATATAAAATGTGATTTACTCTAAAGCACTTTAATACTGCAGAGGACTGATGACTAATCTAATTTCCTCCTCCCTCTCAGGATACCTCTCCGCGTTGGTCCAAGAGCAGTCACTGGAGGAGTGCATCCGGGCCGGACACTACGCAGCCAACGTCATCATCAGACGGGTCGGATGCACCTTCCCAGAGAAACCGGAATTTCAATAATGGATCCCAACTGTCATTCCCACAAGATACTAACTGTACTGATTTGTACTCTTCAGGGGTTTACGTGCATTTATTTGTTCCTTACGACGGATATTATAAGGATAATTGTTGCAGCTCTTATCAATATGCAACTGAGATATTATAATTGCAATTTAAAGAATGTTATAGCATTGAACATTATTAAAAGTGTTTATAGGAGAAGCTGCATTCGGGCAGAGGTAATACAATATCCAAAACTTTAGTATTTCACTATGTAATCGAAATGTTTAGAAGAAACAGGTCAGTGCCTGAGAAAGGCATCATAGTGTCAGGACATCTGAAGACTTTCTCAGCAGAGCGATTTTACAAATGTTGTTTCTTGCTGCCATATCTCAAAGTAAATACTTTGCTGTGACAAAAAGTCACGTAAAAAAAAACAAAAAAACCTCATATTTGGGTATCTGATGGTAAAGAGGTTTTGAAAAATATTTCTTTGACTTGCAGTTTGGCTTCTGCAGGCATCATTAAAAAACAAGACTATTGATTATTGATTGTCCTCTTTCACAGTATGTGACAGAAGACACGCAAAAAGTAAAAACCATCTGAAAGCAGAAGCCTTTTCTTAATTGACAAGTTTATGCTCACAAACGTTACCCACAGTTGCTTGTGTTGTTGTGGTCTGGCTGTTGTTTCCCTTGCTCCAGTAATCAGCCGTATCTATATGGCACATAATGTGTTATGTCGTCTTTCCTTATGTTTGGGTTTTATTGCAATAAAACCAAAGATTGTGAATGTCGTAAAATGATGGGTGCGGAGAAATTCATCTTCCGCGCTTACCTGGACTTTGCCCACATTTTCACCACAAAATGATCTTTAGCTGTATTTTTCTATTACTCAACAAAACTTTCCATATTTGCAGATTTTTCTGGCTTTAGAGATTAATATGTTTTCTCTATAAAGTTAAAACAATAGAATTAAACTGGAAGTAAGTGTAGTAAGTAGTGGTTTGTTCCTGAATGAATATGGAAAAACACATCAATCCTTATTCAACCAGTAGGACAGATTTAGTATTGATTTCTTGAATCAACAGGGGATATACAGTAAAAAGCGCAGAGACTATGTAAAGTTCTTTGTTTATTAAATCAGCAAGGCATCCCACTCTCACATTGTGGAACTCAAAGTACTCACCTTACCCAGCCTCCCCCTTCACCCCCATTACTAGTCGGGGTCCAAACTGGACTCCGTGTCTGCAGGGCATCAGGAGATCATTTTTCTCAGTTTAAGGGATTAGTGGTTGCTCTTCGCCACGACCATTAAAGCGACCTGAAAATTAGGCTGATCCTACGTACCCAGCTGTGCCGTCGCTGGGGGTTGGAGAAGGGGATCAGAGGGAGTGACCTCCTCCAACCCGACCCCAATCCCACCCGTCGGCAGAAACTGTTGGGCAGTCTCTCGAGTGCTTGAAATAATTCAGCACTCTTCTGTTTCAATGTGAAGTGTTTGGGCTTAAATTGAACTACTTGTTAGATCCATTTATTTTTCTTCTTTTGCAAGCATATTAAACCAAATCATACAGGTTAAAGGAAAACTTTCTCTTGCCTAAACGTTTCTAAGAACTAACTAGCATTTGTTTTGTTTTAGTTTTTTTAGTTTTTTTTAAAAAGGTTTTCCACAGATGTGCTTTCAAAAGGTCCACCATTCTGATTGGACAAGACTCCGTGGCAGCTGGTTCATTTGCTTCTCAAGATGACAGATGGCAAAACACAAACACAAAAAGAGGGAGAGAGCCATGATTAAGTAATGAGGATGCCTGCCACAATGAGGGAGGCCACTTTTCTCACTTTCCTCAACAAACTTTGGCCCTTCTCAATGAACACAAGTTAAAAAACATACTTGAACACATTTGACATTCTGCCTATTGTGCTACGTGGTTTACTAAGAGTTTAAAATAAAACTGCAGTTTGGTCTACCATATTTCTAAATGTCATTCTTTAACCAAAACAAACACTTTCCTTCTCTTTAAGTGATGAGAAATGTTGATTATTTATTCTAATGTATTGGCAATCATTAGTTAACACACATATAACGTTATTGTTAATGATAGTTAAAATACTTGTAAAGAAGTAACTGGGGTCCTGGCCAGTGTTTTGCCCCGCAGATGGGCAGCAGTGTTTGTGAACACCAGTGTGGCAGTTGGCAGACATCGGGGAGGGGGATGGTCCGACTGCTATGGCACATGTTCCAATTCAAATTATCCCTGAGCCCATGCAGCATTGGAGGACCTGCTGGAGCCCAGGGTGGCATTCATTACAGCCAGACACAGGCGGCTTTTTTTTCTCTTCCGGATCAGCCCCTTTGTCATGACACCAGCCAACAAATACCAAACTCAAATTCTTCCTATCCATATGTCATCTGCTAGAATATGTGTAAATTGTTTAGTTGACTGAACTGTTTGTATCATTTTTAATAGATTTGAATATTGACAAGACCTCCAATGACGTGCATGGATGAGGGACCTTTAATTAAACTTGGTTGATGTCTCCTCAGCCACTGTGCTAGGTACACTTATTGAGGTTTAGGGTACGCATGGGTGTACGACGTTCATTCTTATTTGTCTTTATGTTGGATCTGTCGTGTGGGTCTGACGTACTTCTGCTGGGGGTGGCTTGCCCTTGGCTCTTTGGTCTCTGATCTTTGGGCACATTGCTGGATCTGCTCAGGTGGAGCCAGCTGTACCGACCTTAGGGTATAGTCTGCTGTTCTTAGGGATAGAGTGTCTTAGCTCCTGCAGTGAAGCTTTATAGCAAAAGCTGTAATGGTCAACTTAATAAAGTAAATCTGGTGGACTCAAAGGAAAGTAGCGTGTTAAAAAATGAAAAAACATCCTTATATGTGTTGCTGAATTTTGATATACCTGTACAATCAGAAAGATACGATGCAAGTTTACCTTTGATGTTTGAAAGAAAGAACCTATACTGGAACATCAAACTGAATTTGCCGGAGAGATCATGGACAAAAACCAGGACTTGTTGAGCACCGTTCTTGAACAGATTAACCTGAAATAACATTTTTGGACTACAGAACAGAGGACATGTCTGATATTCAGCATTGGGGTAAAAAACTTCATGCCAATTGCTATCATAATTTGAGGACGTCCGCTACAGCAGGACCTCTCCAGCTCATCATGATAGAATCTAGCATGAATTAAAGATATTTCTTAAAGATATTTTGAAACAATCTGATAAAATAACTAAAGCAGAACCAAAACATACCAGCATTTCCACTGGTGACTGGCTGAGTACTAAGACTTAATTTCATTGAGATATTGTGGTGCGATTTAAAAACAGGCTCCAGAGGCCCCTAAAAACAAGTTACAGCTTTAAGTGACGAATGGGGCAAACTTTTATATCAGTTACATTAAGCACCTTTGTTTATATCTTTTCTTTAATGACTTGAACAAAGTATACATTTGGATTTTTACCTTGTAATAAATCACTTTATTTACTAGAGATAAATAAAAAGAGATTGAGTACTGATATAACTTAACTTCAAATAACCTGATGGGATCCTAGAGACAAAATGTAGTACTTTGATTCAGTTGTGTTGGAGTTAGGATTTATTTAAAAGTTGTAGACCATTAGATCTTAAAGACTGGAACTGGAGTTCCCTACTTTAAACATTACTTAGTATAATTTTGTGAACTTATGTGCTGTTTTTTTTAAATATACAACCATCTCGCTGGATTAGAGGATTGTCTGACCAGTTTATGATTACAGGAAGACAATACTAGCTCAGATGTTCGTTTGTTACAACAAAGGTATGAGGAATGCCATCTCTGAATACACAACATATGACCTTCCACTGCAGCAGCAGTGGAAGGTCACCCTTGATGCCTCTTTTCTTCATTAAGAGCAGTTTATCCTAAGCAACGATTTTCACCAAAATTGAACAATAGCAGATTGTAAAAGGTTCCGTGTTCTGGTGGGGTTTGCTTTCAGCTGTGACATTCAAAGTTCAAAATTTGAAATGAACACAACAAAAGCACAGATTTACTATATCAGGACTGGTGCTGGTCATGTGATGGTGGAGACGATGTGTTTTTGATGCTCTTTAGATCTTTTAGTATCCATCTGTTTTATGATTTCACTGTACAGCAGTGCACTCAACTGTGATCAGATCAACTTATGTTTGGGGAAGCCAGAAATCTGATAACGACTCTTCAATACTATCATATTAACTTGGACCTATATCTCTACACAATGTTTCTGACAACTTGTTGAGTATGTGCCTCAATCAAGGCAATTTAACCTTGAACTAGAAAAGCACATCTAAATAGGTGTCTAAGTGCATTTACTGTTCTTATGAATTTTACAGGAGCTCATTAATTATTTTAAGATGGAAAAAGTGATAAATAACTGATCTGGGTGCAGATAAGTCATCATTTGGGTTTGGATCCCATGCGATTAACCTTTGAGTGTTTTGTTGCGTCAACTGTCGGCCCTTTTTATGGCCAAATGACAAGGTTATTAACAAGTGTATTGCAATATTTAAATTAGCTACTAAATGGGTTCTACTGGGGAGAAATGATTTCATTTGGGCTCCGCATCCAGTACAGAGAATGTGTTTGTTATCTGATGAGAAGTAACCAATTATCTCTCTAATTACATCCGTATTTCTGCATGAGAAATGAGCTTTCTGGTATTTCTTTTGCAGCCCCAGAGTTGAGTGAAGGGGTGCACTGATGTAAAAACTGAAAAATGTAATCATACATTAGCATTACTGCAATTGCTGTTGCTCTATCTTCAGCTTGGCGGAGTTAATTACCTGATTAACGGTGTTAAATATCCCCAATGTCAATTGCTGGAAATAGCTTCTTAAAAAGAAAGGAGAAAAAAAGAAAATTAAAAGTATGCCCATGAGGAATTAGTTACATTAAACTAATAATAATAATAGTAATAATAAACAAGAATATAAATATAATTATAATAATCAAACCTACTTCTCCAAGGTCGATCGGTTTCCTGGTGCCTATCACCAGGGGTCATGGGGTGAAAGGTGTGGGTTCAGTCATGTTTTTGGGAAATATGGGAGGAAGCCAGGGTACCTGAAGAGAACTTACTGACCCACATTAAGAACACGCAAACTCCTTGCAAAAGGACAAAAAGCACCAAACACTGATTTTTTTTTTTGATTTTTTTTTTTTTTTGGGGGGGGGTATCCTGAGAGAACCCACTCATGCACCTGGAGAACATGCAAACTCCTCGCAGGAAGGCGGAAAGCAAGCCTCCTATGGTAATAATAGTAGTAATAAAGGACAGGAGTACAATTCTATGCAAGCCATAGCAGGATCAGTGTATGTGCTGGTGGTGTGGGAGACAGGGGAAAAAAGTGAAATTGACAACATGATCGTGAGGAGCGCACTAAGAGAAGGGGCGACGGTCCGCTCAAGTGAAGGATGTATACAGAGGGAGAGGAAGAAGAAGAAGGGGGAGGGTACCACTTTGTCACTGGCTGCTATGTAGATTAACCTTTCAATTAGTTGTTATCAGGTCCTCTCCATGTCTCGGCGAGAGCTTCCCAGCCCTCGCTTTTAACGCGTCCACAAAATAAGGAAGGGGGGGGGGGGGTAAAAAAAAAAAAAACGCTCCTGTACGTCGCTTCGCAGTTTTTCTTTTATTTTACCCCATTCGACGCGATAACGAAGAAGGAGTACCCAAGAAAGAGAGAGAGAGAGAGAGAGACAGTGGGGGATAAAAAAACTTGGAGGTAAAACTACTAGCAAATATTTACCGTCCGCGTTATTTGCTTTTTATTTCGCATGCAGGCTACCGGTGGACGCGAAAGTTGCTCTTAATTGTGTTGGGTGTTCTTCGCTGTGTCCGAGTGGATTCGTGCAACATCTCGGAAGGCTTTTTTTTTTTTTTCCCCCCCGCACATACGCGTTATTTATAGATATATATTTGAACGATGCTATACATGGGTCGCTGGAGCTCGGCGATGCATAATTGAGGAGAAGCGCTGTTAACTTGTATTCCCTCGCGGAACGTGTTCTCTTCCTCCGGGGAGCTGTTTCAGACTTATAGCAGCTTTTCTTCTTTTTTTTCCCCCCCTCCTCTTTCATAATCACAATTATTTTGTCTACGGAATCTTTTTGCATTTATAAGCGCCCCCGTTTTGCGTCATGTAGTTTAAATATCTCCCGAGCGGAAAGGGGATACAAATGAAACGGAACAAGGATTAAAAAGAGGCGAAAGCTTTGGGTGCGTTTTTATTTTATTTTATTATAATTATTATTTTTCCTGCCATTTATTTGCCTTTTTTATTGTGCGTTTCTGTGACAAGTGTGTGTTGAAAAAAAACAAATGAATAAAAAAAGACGCGTTCCGCTTTAAGTCGCTTTTTTTTATTTATGCAAACAAGTGATCGATTTAACAAACAGCCAATTAAAGTCTAAAAAACGATCCAGATCACTTTCAAGTGTGACCAACTGTTTCAAGGAGGAATCCCAGTAAAGGTGGACCGGCGTTAAGCGCCCGAGCAAACCGAGGTTAAATATTTACTCCACGCGGTTTAGATCCGTCGAAACGCGTTCCTGACTTATTTAAACCCCCTTTATGTCCTCTGGAGTGGTACTATTTGGCGTTTTTACGAGCGTTTAGAGGCGAGCCGACGTGGGCGCCACCTTAAGAGGCGGGCTTCGAGTAGCGAAGTGACGGCTCGCGCAGCCAGTGACGCGCCGCTCCGAGTGAGCTCATACGTAAAGATTGACGTGCGCTCCATCAAACCAGGGGTCGGATCTCGCCTTTACAGCCAATGTTGAAGTTGCTAGGGAGGGCGCATTAGCGTTAGGTGAGGTTTAATGAGACTCCATTGGATTCTAATCAGCGTCATGTCGGATTCGTGTAAACTACAACATTGTAACAAAATGGCGACCGCTAGTTTTAGGTGACATCTGAGTTGAGGGGGGGGTTGTGGTGGTGGTGGTGGTGGGAGGGGGGTTAAAGCTTGACGTTTATCAGCCCGACAGCTCGGCGGAGCGCGACTCTTTGGGGGTTTGTTATGCAGCTATTACTGCCTTTATTTCCTCCTTCGTCACCTTTCTTTTGGATAAACGGGCTCCGTTAGGGAGGCGGGCTGCTCTCTGAAGGGGTGAACGTGGTGTCGGAGCAGCTGTCAGGATGTGAGTGTTGATTATACGGGTGTCATTAATGGTTGGTCGGAGCTGTCACAGTGTCGCGCGGACAGCTAACGGTTAAAACTTTAGCTTTTTTGGTTTTGTTTTTTTTTTCTTCTCCCCCCTCCGTGTGTTATGTCACTTTAAAACGGCTGTGTTTTTATTTTTGTTTCTCAGAAAAAAAACAACAAAATCACTGAATAACTCGCAGTGGAATTAGATGTGAACTTTCGAAGGAATCTGAAACCGAAAAAAACAAAAATGGATGTGTCGAAGAAGCAGTGAGTAGTTTTCCACAGGTCACAAGAAGTTTCTAGATAGCATGTCATAGTTTCTTTTTTTTTGAGGGGGGGGGACATCTGGTTTGGTGTGCGGATTATTGTGTCAGACTACGGATTAAGTCCCTTTGATTTCCTCAGCAGCCATGACAGCCTGCATCTGTCTTTATCCATCTGTTTCTCGTGTGTTAGCGCCTCTTTTATTTTAAGTATGCATTCCTTAGCTTTGGGCTTTTTTTTTTGTTTGTTTTCACACTTGCATTACTTACACTTCTGTTTAGAAAATCCGTGCATCTGATATGATTGTTACTTGTACACATGTGTAGATTATTAAATGTTCTTATCAGTTCATTTTGCAATACTATTCACACCCCTGGGGCATTTTCAGATTTTCTCACATAGCAACAACAAAAATGCATTATCTTGCCTATAGATTGTACAAGTAGTGCTAGTTGTGAATGCTTTTTAATTTAATTTTATTCTTGAGATATTACTATGTAAAAGCAACCATTAAGCTTTTAGATGACTGTCTTTAGTTGCTGTATGCACCTGGAGTCTGAAATGTTTACCCGTTTTTCAGAATAGCTCAAGCTCAGTCACATTTGGTGAAGAGCAAATAGTTGGTCCTACCATTCTCGTTTAGATTAACGTCCGTGCATTGACTTTGTCGCTTTAACACATGGATATGCACTAATCTAAGCGCTTCAGTTGCTTCTCCGTGGCTTTATGTTAGTTGTCCTACTTTAAGGTGACCATCAATTTCAGTCAGAAGTGATTTGAAGCTTCTAACAGGTTTTCAACAGGAAAACTATATTTTCTGCTTGTTTTATTTGGTACAAATAACACTGATATTATAAATGAAAGAAAATAACTAACAGCTTTAGAGAGCTACGGTTAAACAACTTACCTTTCTCCCCTTTGTGTATCACAGGCTCAGGACTTAAATTGTTCACCTTTCACCTCTCTAAACCAAATACAAGTCATACACCACTCTTTATCAACCGCAGTGTTCCCCAAGATTCAGTGTTTGGCCTTCTCCTCCTCATCCTCTATATGTTACCCCTTGGGAACATTATCTGCCAATATGGATTTCACTTTCACCATGTAGTGATGACTAACTGCCTGACAGATGGATGCTAACTTTCTAAACCTCAACAGCAAAAACACGGCTCCTAATCGCTGTTTCCACATCCCGTTTATCCTCTCTGAAGAACATTCGTGCAAAACTTTAACATCCATTGTGACTAATGCCTCAAAATTCAACATCCACAGCGTCATCGGGACATTATTCTTTCCCCAAACATTTCCTGTCTCTGTCCCTCTCTCTCTCTCACTTCACTTCCCAAATGCAAAAACTTCCAGACTCCACAGTTTCAATATTATGTTATTTATTGAATACTTTTACAGGCTGAACTTTTTCTCTTTAGAGCAGACTTGTTTTGGTAACCTCTAGACTGAATGGAGTGATTGATTTAAAGCCAAACAACTGCTGAAGTCAATCATCATTACAGTACATACCAGGAAATAAAATAACCACCGCATATGCCAAAGTCAGATATCTTAAAAGAAAACGAAAGAATCAATCTGACTGATGCGACGTACAAAGACTTTTATACATATTTGAAATAGTAAATGTAATGTCTCAGTATTAACTTTTGTTTCTGTCTTCTTTCGCAGATTTGATCTCGGATTATAATAAAGACCTATTCGGGGTCATGTGACACCTACACCAGTGTGGAATTTACTCGTGCCAACTTTTACTCAAACCTCATCGTGGATCGAGGACATATTTCTGGATGCTGTTGTGGAAACGTAACTTCCTGCCCTTTTACCTAAGGATGTGGATGTATCTTGCTTTCGGCTGCAGAACGAGGGAATCTTTATGGATCACGTTTCTGTGAGGGTCATTGTTCAACCATGGTAAAACTTGCGAACCCGCTCTACACGGAGTGGATTCTGGAAGCAATACAGAAAATTAAGAGGCAAAAGCAGAGGCCTTCGGAGGAGCGGATTTGTCATGCGGTGTCTACGGTGCATGGACTGGACAAGGACATTGTTCTGGAGCAGTTGGAATTAAGTGTTCACGATGGCTCTGTCCTTAAGGTTACAAATAAAGGAAGCGCCTCCTATAAGGACCCAGGAAACCCCGGTAGAGTCGGATCAATATTGCCTGCAAATGCACCTTTGCCGTCGAAGGAATCTGTATGGAATTTGAACGATCTGCGCCTTGTCGATTGGAATAAAATACTCAAGAGGGCCATCGAGGGTCTGGATGATACCCACGGTTCCTCTCTTAAGAACATAGAGCGGTACCTAAAGAATCATGACAATCTGTCAGAGGTTGTTGACAACCCCGCCTTCCGTCAGAGGCTGCGGCTAGCCGCTAAGCGGTCAGTCAACAATGGCAGGCTGTTAAAAAACGGCCCTCGGTATAAACTCAGCCATGGTGGCATGGAGGGAAGGAACCCCAGGTGTCCAAGTGCTTCCCCCTTGGTCCTCTCATCGGTGACGCTCCTCCCCCATGAGCGAGAGCAGGTACGCATACCTTCATTCTCACTCATTTACCAAAAGCTAATAACCTATTAATCTATGTTTTTAAAAAGGAGATAAACATTACTGTTGACTCCCTAAAAGGATAGCTTTGAGTATTTTAAGTAAGGTTATGCTTACACATATTGAATCAGTTAATATATGACTTGCAGGAGATGTCTCTCTTGGTTTACTTCAACGTTTGTAGGTTGTGGTGGTTAAACCGAGAGGGAGAGCCAAAATCAACACAGACGTTTATCGTATTTAAACTTCTCCAGTCCACGTCCTAGAAGAAATGGACTTAGGAGGGATGGATTGAGGGGATGCATTACCAATAATCAACCTGAGATAATAACATTTACCCGTCAGGATAACTTCAACGTGTAAAAGTAAAGCTTTTATTCTGGGATCAATAAACTGCTGCTATTCTGGTTCCTACTAAGTTAGTCATCATGGGAAGCAACAGCCAATAAAAAATGTTTTGATAACCACGTCTAAAGCCCCTGAGTTAGTCGGATTTTTATATGCTTAATTAAAGACTAAAAAGTAAGTAAGATCAGCATTAACATAAGCTCATGGTTTCTTTCCCGCTGACCTTTTCCATGAAGTCTGATTGGATGGATGTCCCGCCATAGAGCAGCTGATATTTAATGCAAGTTTTATAAAGGCCATCTTTGATTTGGTTCTTAAACGCTGCCGTTCTTTTTAAAAATGAGGTTATTGAATGCTCTGCTTTTAACTGCTTCTTGTAGCAGTGCTGCTTTTGATTAGGGTTTTTTCTGGTTGCAAGATGTTCACAGCCACTGCATGTTAACCACTGACAGGAACTCCTTGTGGACTGCTGGGATCTTTTTTGGGATTTAAGTTGTTTCGAAGTGGCAGTGGCTCACTTTGATGTTTGTCTACTAAGTCAGATAGATACCTTTCTGAAAACCTGATGCCTAGTTTAGGTTAGGGGTTCCCAAGTGAAGTCTTTAAGTGCCGCTATTTTTCCTCCAACACGTCTAACTCCTCTGCAGAGCTGAATGACTCCTGGCGAGCTAATTCAGCTGTTTGTTTCCGGTGTGTTGGAGTAGAGATGCATCTAAAAGCTTTCGGACTTGGTCATCCTTGTTATAGATGTCTTTCCTGCTCGAAACACAGCCGACTCAAATGAGTGGACCATTAGGAAGCAGCTGCAAGAACTCGAAAACAGGCCTTAGAAGATAATTCAATGATTCGAGTCAGGTGTTGGAGCTAAAATTTGCCCCTGCCCTTGACAGCCGAATATCGTGCTGTGAAATCAAACAAAATCATTTGGACATAGTTTAGAACTGCATTTGTCACTTTACTTTGTCTGTGCTGCTATTTCTGTTAGAAAACATAAAGTCTCCATATCCACGATTGTCTTGTGACATCATATAACAGAGCTTATGACCATGTGGATTGTTTTTGTCTTTATTTTCCATGTTTGAAATCAAATTCAACCTTCACAGCTCCGATGGCATCATCTCAATTAAAGATTAAAAGTTATTGGACTACTGGTTATTGGAAAACGATCCCTGAATAGGATCTCTTTACATATCCCTTATGAAGTAGAAATAATCCGATGAAGTCTTTTTTAGACCGGTTAAAGTTCACTGCAAGGTTGTGAATAGAGTTTAACTTGGAAATCTCTCATCTTTAGAGCTTAAACCTAGTATTATAAATCACAATGCCATCCGGGATTCATTTTTTTTATGTCTCTGCTGCTAGTTGTTCCATAACAAGAGTGCTTGGATAATCAGAAAGTCATGTTGACAGTGCGTGGTAGGCTGTCTGCAGTGTTCTTCTTACTGGTTATGCAACCCTATCCTAATGACCCTAAAGGACGGGACTGACTTGTCTTGTGAGCTGCGATAGAACAGATAGTTTTATTGGTAATTTTGCAGGGGCCGTGAGAGCCATGTTGACTAAGAAACCCAGAATTTTCTCTGACTGCATGCAGCTGTTATGAGCGTGGTACAAACAAGCGTTGAGAGGAAATAAGAACCTGAGAAACAAACCTCCAGGTTAGCATCGAATCTGCAGTTTTTTTTTTTTTTTTTTGCCTCCTCTGGTATTTCTTTTTTTCTGACGTTTGGGGCTACAAATGTCAGAGAAATGGCAGCGCTTTTGTAATTGCAATATGATTTGTAGTGTTTGATTGGAAACAGTTTGTCAACGTGCAGCTTTTTAGTACAACCTGCATTCCTGTAACGTATCTCGTGTCGGGGCTTATCGAGATTAAGCGCGGCGTCATGCTTTATGCACAAGCAGTGCAGCCTGAAGTGGCGAGCTGCATCAGGCGACAGAGATGTCACCCCACTCCTCGATTGTTTCGCAGTGAATAATCAGGAAGCGACACCTTCATACTGCAGCCACAACTGCGACTGTTGTCTGTGGTCTGGCCAGAAGCGAAACCGAGACGCGCTTTAGAGACACGGTGCGCCGCGATGGCTCTCGGGAAAGCGCCCCTCCGATTCCCATGTGGAACATTTCGACCCTTTCGCTGCCGGGGCTCTTGGTGAAATCGCCCCACCAGTTCAGGTTTTAACGTTTACTTCAAAGGATGAGAGACCCGTCTGCCTGCGTTATCGTTAAAGCCGGTGTGTGTGCTGGTAATGAGAGATACTTTGAGGTTTAAAGAAAGAGAGCAGTCTTGGTTTAGAGTTTATTAGATTCTGAGGAGACTCAGGCAGGAACAAAGACATGGAATAAGACTTTTTTTTTTGTCTTTTTTTTCTGTCTCCCTGCTGTGTTATGCAACCACTTGAGCTCTCTCGCTCTACCAGCACTGTTCTAATAAGACCCCACCCCCTCACTCAGGAAAGCCTGCTCTTTTGAAGCAGCATAATTTCCTGTAATGTTCTTAATTTAGAATCCCCAAGAATATAATCAACATCTTTACAGCTGTTTTTATTTTGGGTTGTTTTTTTTTAGAAAATTGCTATTGATTATAATCACCAGAGAAAATAAAAAATCTTCATGGAAATGAATCTAGTCTCTAGATTAGACTTCTTAGCTCAAGGATTATTATGATTCTCTGTTTCAGAAATGTCTGTACATTTTTAGTTTGGTTACCTTTATTAAACCCATTAAATAAGGATTTCCAGTATTTTCATCAAAAGGACCAGTTTATCTCCAAGTCTGATTGCCCTATTACCTACTAAAGCATTTTTTTCCCCAAATATGTTTCAAGTAAGAAAATGCAATGTCATGAACCTGTTAATATAAATCAGATAACAGTAAGGGACCTATTTTCGGACGAGTTAAAAACTGTTAGCTCTTTCAATCAAGGCTGCATGTTATTGTTTTGTCATTAGTTGTTGTCGTCTTTTTTTTTTTTTTTTCAGAAAAGGGACAGTATGACATTATCATCGTATGACAGCCTTAAGTAAAAAAAAAAACTGAAACCGTAAAAAAAAAAAAAACTTGCTATAACATTGTTATAAACAGAGTTTGTTGGGGTAAAATATTTTTGGACTTCCACTATAGGTGCATTAACAGCTCTACACCTTACATTGAGTTGTAATCTTGTAAAACCGTTTAACATAGTATGTAAACTGCAGACGCATCAGTAAATACAATCAACCTCTATTTCAAATATTACTGTCAGGCAGCCAGACACAGGGGTTAGCTTTTCGTAGTAGCGTCTGGTTCACCTAATTCCCCAAATATTGATCTGGCAGGTTGGAAAACAGAGCAACTATCAATGTGGAAGTAAACTGCTTCCCCTCTCTACACCAACACATCGACAGAGCCGGGAACAATGACCGAACGGCCTCTGTTTCCTACCCTCCAGGGCATCATTTCGGATGGCGTGACAGATTAAAACAAAGATGCTCCGTTCACTCCTACTGCTTTTTTTTTGTTAAAGGAAAGTGACTGATTAAAAAAAATTGTCCACCTCTAGTTTTAGTAAGAGAGGGGCAGCTCAAGGTCAGCATTTGGGGGTGGATTTGAAAGATGCAAACTCTTTTTCATTCAGGATGCTGATCTGCGTCATAGAAACCAGGTCCTAATTATGGGCATCCCCAGAGTGCCATTCAGAGCTGTAGTCAGTTGGTAAGGCTTTAGTGTGTAAACTGATGATGAGGTGGGTTATTTATGGTCACACCCAGAGAGTGTTATTTTCCATTATGAGCTTCCTCCCTGTAGTCTGTTTGCTGCTCCGCTTGAAACCTTTTTCAGTTTGATCTTGATTTTTAACCTATGATTACTCAGGTTTGGACAAAGTGCTGTGCAAAGTTATGACACTGGGGAGAAATCCTTAAACCTTTAAAAACCCTAAGCTTACATTTTACTTCTCCCGAACGTTTCCATGAAACCCTTAAACGAGTGTTTGTTCTGGGGATTGCAACATCTTCGGCAAATCGCAACGGCAACAATGAGAGCACGTTATATTATCGAGGTAATTTGATTACATGCCAGTTAATCCTTTTGGACTCGAGCGCAAGCTTTAAGAATTGGATTAAGCCCTTAAACTATGATTACCAAGATCACTTACACATTCAGATGTGGATGGATAAAGGGAGGTGGATCTCAAACGCGCCACATCTCTGAGGATGAAAGTCGTTTATTATTCTTTTCTAGTCTGTGAGAACTCCTCTCTGTTTTTTCCCCCCCACATTCTCTGAGCTTCTGTTTTCTGATGATATTTTTGCCACTGTTTTAATAAACCTACAAAGGTTTAAACATGAATATTCATTTCTTAAAGTTCACACTTAAAAAAATAAATGAAACTGCCACTTCCTATTCTTGTCTTCTAAATAGTTTTGTTTCTGTTCTTCTTCTACACTCAGCTCCGGGTCGACCCCATCCCAATATGCAGTTTCTGTCTCGGGACGAAGGAGTCAAATCGAGACAAGCGGCCGGAAGAGCTGCTGTCTTGTGCAGACTGTGGAAGCAGCGGTAAGTGAGCTTCTGTAACGCTTCAGCGGGCAAATGTTTTCAAAATGAAACGTCTATACGGATGTCAAACCAACACAAAAAGCTGTACTTTTGATCGACTTAGTTTTAGGAGGGCTTGGGTTATGTTTTAAATCTGATCGTGGAACAAAGAAAACCATCATGTTTTAGATCTATGCAGTTCCTTTCACTAGTATTTATACCTCTTGAACATTTTTCTCGTGTTATCAGGTTTGCCATCACTACTAGCATGTGATTGGATCAAAACAAAGTAGTGTGCAACTATTATGTAAAACTGAAGTAATGTTGTTTTTGGTTGTTTTTTTTTGGGGGGGGTCCAAAAAAAAACAAAACTGAAAAGTAAATTTTTTCTTTACGTCTGCATGGTTTTTTCATATGTGGAGACCAACCGAAGTCACATTTGATCAACAGTGTCTAAACATGGATGTTTATTCCACATGAGTATAGTTTAATCTAAACGCTTACATAAAGGCCAAATTAGTTACATTCAGGAGTAATAGTTTTCATTTTGACAGATATCCCAGAGCTTTAGATGTCTGCCGTGACTTTTGGTGAGGTTTAATAATTTTACTTTTTTTTGTCCTTTTTTTTTTGTTGTATAGAGTTTAAACGTTGTGTGGGGAAAAAATCACCAAATACTTTAAAGGATCTGCCAAAAACGTACCCAGTTTCACACAAATACAATCTTTAATATCACCTAAAAAATTATTGTCTTCAAAACATAAACAACTGACAATGTATAGAAGTGTTGCAGACCTGTTCCGGTTTTGAACCCTTACTACAACCTGTGTGCACCGCTGCCGAAAGATTACCTCATAGCAGCCTGAGGAAATGGTTTGAAGATGCAAAGTCGAAACGTTAATCTAGGCAGGATAAAAGTATTATGCTTGTTTCCAGAGTGCTGTTAGATTCAGATATAAGCATTTGGAATAAGGTTAAAGTGACCATGTAGGCAATGTTTACCATGGGTTAACGAAAAGCCGGCTTTTCTCTTGTTTTTCTTTCATCGCTGAACTTCCATTCACCTTGCTGGAGTCGACTTTATGAAAACTGTCAGTGTTTAAACTGACTGGTGAGTTTGTGTTTATCATCAGCGTTTCATTACATTGCGGTCAGATAATTGAATCATTTAGCGCGAGCTGGAAAGTAACAGTTGATGCCGAGGTAATAATGGAACGGCGTATTACAAATGTAACAGATGATAAAACCCACTGAATTATGCACATCCTGTCATTTCCTAAAGGCCGACCTTTTTTAACATATTCAATGGGATTTATGTAATTTTGTGCATGCAGAATAATTTTAGCTTGACATGAATTTAGTTTCTTAAAAAGTCCCTATTAAAAGTCAGATAAATGCCTTTTTTTTCATCTTTGTTGTATTTAATGAAGTCTTGCTGGATTGATTGGATAAATGGTGGATCTATAAGTTGATGGATGAAACATTTAGACTATGAGACATGGAAATGTATTTTTTTTAAACTCTTGTTCTAGTCTTATCTAAAAAAAAAAAATCCTTTACCAAAATTCTTAGATCCCAGCGAATTGCAAGGTAACTATTTCAGATGATCTTTAGAGTCTAAAATCAATAGGAGTAATTCTTCTTCCAGTTTAGGTTGTGAAGTTAAACGCACCAGTTATCACCTCATTCCTGCCTCAGAGCAGATTGTTGGTATTTTTTTATTTATTTTAGTGTTCCTTTGTTCCCGTAAAATTACCACAACCAAGGAGTCATTTATGTTTGAACAATTATTTTAAATGCCATAAGGAATTGTTCTCCCGGTGACATTTTTATTGCTCAAATTTGACAGAGCGCCGTCGAGGTGGTTTTCATTAACCACTCTTAGTGTACACAAATTGTGCTCTCACTGTAAAACAGCTGTTTTACAACCATGAGAGGGGAGCTGCGTGAGAGCGAAGGCAAGCTTTTTACATGACTTTCATGGATCGGGTTCCATTAGAAAAGAGCTCTGCTGCTGTTTTTGCCTCATTAAGATCAAATTATCTGTAATTAGCAGCTGACATGTTTGATCTTACCGTTTTTAGGCAGAAGTTGTGGCGAGCAGAGAGAGAGAGAGAGAGAGCGACGTGGACGCACAGGCACACCATTATTTTTTATGATTTTTGGGGGTGTTAATGTTTAGCTTTAATGTGTGAAGAGATGGGAAAATAATAGCTGTTACCTGTTGACTCAGCCTGTGCTGGTAGGAATATGTCATAATAAAATCTGCTATTTTTTTTGAAGGGCATCCGTCATGTCTAAAGTTCTCCCCTGAGCTGACCTCAAATGTGAAGAGATTAAGGTGGCAGTGCATCGAATGTAAAACCTGCAGCTCCTGTCGAATACAGGGGAAAAATGCTGTGAGTATAACATGTTCATCCTAATACACCCTGTTTAGTGCTGTGTGCTTGACTGTGGATCCCTGAGGATTTCGCGTGCAGAATTGGGCTCATTTCTCCCGAAAACGTTAAAAGACAGCGGCTGTTACACGTATGCAGCCGGGACACATCACTTAGACATGCCTGCTGTTATCTTTCAGGATGAAATGCTTTTCTGCGATTCGTGCGATCGGGGCTTTCACATGGAATGCTGCGATCCGCCGCTTTCAAGAATGCCAAAAGGTGAGGTGTTTACACTGTCTGCCTTCTCCGCTCCCCCCCTTACTGTCAATTCAAAGCCTTCGCTTCACAGACGGCCGTTTGGGACTGTCACTCAGCACGCCAAGAAGCAGCAGTGGCTTATTAGGGGCTTTGCATGCATATCAAATTGTCCCAGCATCCCTGGGGAGATCTTCTATCTCTGGATTACAGTACTGACCCTACAGCAAGGCTTGTAATGATGCTACACATACTGTATTTGGGTATTTGGCAGGCAGCTCATACCAGTCACATAGCTTAGCTCAACAAGCTGATGTGAAGTCTATTTCACCAGCAGAGAATTGACCCCATGTTTTTCCTATGGATTGTGCTGATTAATTGATTGGTCGTTTTGAGCTGGTGGGATTCTCGCCAGCACACAATATGCATTAAAGGAAATGTTTAAAATGAGTGCGCTGTTTGTTCCCTCGGTTGATAAACCCCTACCAAAAATAAAATGAAACTTCTCTGTTTGGACACCCTCCAGGAACCTGGATCTGCCAAGTGTGCAGGCCGAAGGAGAACGGCAAAAAGCTGCTGCACAGGAAGGCTGACGAGATTAAACGTCGATATGCAAAGCCAATCGGACGACCGAAAAACAAGGTCAAACAAAGAATGTAAGTGTTTACTTATGGTGTAAAGATTATTCATGAAAACATATTTGAAAGCATGCAACATAAGTTCTGTGCTACAGAAGAAGATGTATAAGTAGATGAATATGTTTCAAATAATCAAAAGAGGAAAAAAGTAGTCTAATATTATTTCTTTCACCGAGTGACATATAAAGAGTAAATATCAGAATGGTTTACAGCTAATGAAAATCCTACGATTTAGTTCCGCAGAAGGGTGGAATATTACACAGGCTCTATAAACATTTTTAAAAGGGAAATGTTTTACACAATAATACTGAGGACCTCAGACTTGACCGTTTTCCCGCACACACTCTCAACAAGGTGGGTAAGCCAGAAAGTTTGTTTCTGAAGAAACTGGCTCTTTAAATTGTTGTATGTGAGCATATTAATGGAGATTTACGTTCAGGAAAATATAAAAAAAAATTTATTTTATTTTGTGAAGCAGACCACGTTTAAGAGATTCTGTGAGGATAAGCCACCAGATACAGATGTATACAGAAGACAAGAAACAGCAGACACATGACTGGTTTCAAGCCACAGACTAGGTCAACAGCTTCTTATTAAACATAAAGAGAAAAAACACTGGATTGTTGCTCAGTTGTCGATAGTCTCACACATGAAAGGAAAAATCGCATTACATTTGGAAATCAAGGTCCCAAAGTCCAGAGGAGGAGTGTCAAGTTTTCCTTTGGACTTGTGGACCAGAATGCTAATTGATTTAAGTGCAGTGTAAAGTTTTAACAGTGAATGATGAATTAGGGAGTCGTGTCATCTGCTGGGATTGGTCCAACGTGTTTTATCAAGTCTAGTCCAGCAACCTCTAGAGTGCTCCCTTTGCTGACAGGTGTTATGAGATGCAGATTTCATTCTCCAAGCAAGATTTGGCATCTTATCCCACTGTCGAATTGACTAATATATGCTTACATACACGTTATCACTCCTCGCCAGCAACCTTACCTATACCAAACTGAACAGAGAAACTCACATGGAGCATGAAAGACGCCGAATGCCTATCTGGTACACGGCACACTGCATTGATGCTGCAATCCATGAATCAATGCCCTGCCCATGTATTAAGTGTTTATACTGAACATATAATCACTTGGCTGACATTTTTTTATGTTAAAGATTCAGTAATTAAGCAATCCGCAACTATTTTGTGAATCTCCATTAAAAATATTTAGCCAGTAACGGTCTCACAGCAGTTAGTGTAGAGCAGATCCTTACCCTAAAATCACGACGGACACAAATTACATTGCCAAAAATTCCAAACGTCATGTAGAACAGGAAGCACGAACTATGAAGATAGGAATGAAGACAACAGGCATATATCACAGTATTATAGTATTATTATGTTATAGTATATGATGTAATATTTACCGATATTGCCATCCCTTAATTAATGTACCTGTTCATCTCAAACCTTACAAAGTGTCGTTGTTTCTTACTGACAACCCACTGCTGTTCATTTCCCCGCAGGTCTGTAACCAGTGGTGATGGCTCCATGGTAGCGCTTGGAGGAAGGGGGTCACCTGGTAGGGGTCAAAAGATTACCGTCTGTTCCACACCTTCATCTGGTCATGCTGCACCTCTGAAGGACGCCAGAGACAGATTGAGTGTCGCAGAGCCTTGTTGTGCGGTCAACGCCACCCAATTCACCCCCTACCCTCCCACCACCACCACCACTCCCTCCCTCACGTCCACCTCGACCCCAGCCACACTCACTGTTAACAAGAAAACCAAAGGGCTTATTGATGGGCTTTCCAAATTCTTTACTCCTTCCCCTGTGGGCCGTCGCTCGCGAGCCGTAGCCATAGAGTCGAGCTCTAGAGACAAGGCAGCGCCCAAACTGTACCATTGTCCTGAGCCGTTCGCCTTTGCTGCTGATGCCCCTCATAAGATAACCCCGTCATCCTCTGCACGTCCCGCAGCTTCCACGTCTCCAGGACTTAGCTCCTCCCCGCAGGTGTCCAGCAGCTCCACCACGGCGAACTCGCCTCAGAGCCCTTCCAGCCAGTCTAGTGTTCCTTCCCTTAGTAGTCTCTGCAGTAGCAGTCAACTTAAGGGACTCTTTGATGGACTCTCTCACATTTACACGACTCAGGGACAGTCGCGGAAAAAGAGACTACCTTGCTACGCACCACCTAAGCGCAGCCCCCATAAGCAGGACTTGTCCCAGTGCCTTGGAAAGAGCGAGTTTAGCAAAAATAGGTTACACCCCTCCTCTGCAGGATCTGGCCGACTGAGAGGACCCCCTTTTAAGATGGTCAGTCATTTCAAATGCAACCCTTTCCTTAAAAATCACAGGACACTAGGCAGGATGAAGTATAGAGTGAGAGCTCACAACGGAGCCACCTCACCAGGAAAGGGAGACTTGACAGATGGAAGAGTTAAGCCTGAGAATAATCATGGTAAGCAAGGCTCAAAATACCAGCCAAGACCTGCGTCTACACACCTTTTAAGCTTCTTCTTCTATTTTGTTGTTAAGCTTGACACTAGTAGCTGTAGAGCTAATATGTTCGTTTCAAAGTCACCCTCAACATTCTAACCGGCTACTAATCCTCCACCTGATTTGAATTAGTTGTAGTACATTACCACAGTTTCGTTGCGTTTTTACTTGGCTGCGAAGTTTTCAGTGGCTTCCATCTTCCTGCTCGTTGGCTTTTTGTCATAGTGCATGGCCCACTAACTCCCTCACACCGCTCTTTCCTCTGTCCTTGACCCTCTCCAATACTGCGCACATTGTGATCACCACACAGTAGAGCCTGTAGTCACATTGCGCTCCTCCTCATCCCGCCGTCTCCTCTCAGCCTCACTTCCAGTGGTCATTAGACGCATACAACCCAGTAATTCAGCCACCCAAGTTGACTCAGAGCTGACATGATGATTACACCCAGAAGTGCTCTCACCCTCACTTTTTACTGTCCACCAGAATGAAGTCCTAGTAAAAATAATACTTGGAGAAAAATGTTTGGATACATACTTTAAGAAGTTCTGAACTTCTGCTCAATAAAAGTAGACGTATAGATTACCTTGCAAAAGTGTTAATAGGTTTTTTTTTTATTCACATGTCACATTACAACCACAAACCTTTAACATCCATTGGAGTTTATGTGGTTTTAGAGAATGCAAGGCAAGGCATGCATCGAAAGTTAAAGCAAAACTTCTTCAAACCATGTGTATTTGTAATCAATGCTAAATATGTATTTTGTAAACAGCTGTTTTTTGGGGGTTATATCTCCACCCTCTTTGTACGTCAACAAACTTGATGCAAAATAGCTCATGGCAATTTTGAATGTAAAACATTTTCGACGGTTGTGGTTCGGCGGTTCCTTCTCATCCGCTTTGGTGAGTTACTTGCAGGCAGTTGATCTTAGACGGAAATATCCACTGACTGTAATGATTGCAGATGACGTAGTGATCTCAGGAAAGCAGGGAGCAGGTAGAGGTAATGCTTAAGTTGTGGAAGTATGTAGTATGAAATGAAGATTAGCTGCAGCAAGGCTTGTGTGTAAATGAGAGGGGCTCAAGTTAAACAATGACGTCACAGGGAGTAGAAGTAAAGAAGGTAGAGGGCTTCCACTACGGAGATCGGTGAAAAGACGTCAAGAAGCGTGTGCAAGCAAGTTGGAATGAATGGAAATAAGTGTCAGGTGTGATTAAAAAGGGGGTAAGCAAAATTGAAGGGATATGCGTGCAAGACACCGTGGTGAGACCAGTGTCTCTGTATGGTTTAGAGAGTGTGAAGAAAGAAAGTAGAACTGAAGGTTGCAGCTGGAAAGATGTTGAGTTTCTTTTTGGGAGCGAACAGGAGGGATGGGGTCAAGATTGAGTGCATCAGTGACAATGATGATAGGATTAAACATAGAGAGGATTGACTGTGGCGACCCTTAAAGGGTGAAGTCAAAAGAAAGGTTCTACTATAAACTCTCGTATTGTAGTTCTGGCAGCGTGTTTAGAGTTACCTTCCTGCCAACCCTCTGTTTTTTTGTTTTTTTCCAGCATTGCTTGTTAACTATGACCGGTTTCTTTGCCCCTGTTGAGAAAAAAGAAACCCCACAGCATGATGCTGGAATTATTACATTTCATAGTAGGGATGAAAAAGCAGACAAAAAAGTTATATTTTGGTGTCATTTCACCAAATTTTTTCAAAGTACATGGTTGATGGTGCAGGAATCGTTTCCTTCAGCAATGATTTTCTTCCCATCACTGAAAGATTTTTGCTGCTAATACAGTAGCTGTCCTGTCACTGGATTTCTGCTCCTTCAGAGTTACCCACAGACCCATTGGCTGCGTCTCTCCTTACCCACCCAGTCAGTTCAGGTGGTAAATCTGCAGTTTTGTCTTAGTCTCACCATTTCCAGACACTAGATTGAACAAAACTGATTAAGGGACATCTCAATTTTCAGATTTCTTAAAGAGTGAGACAACAGTGTATCCTCATTTATACCCGTCCACAATTATGCAATACTTTCTGTTGCTTCAAGCAACTAACTCAAGGAGCATAAATGCTTTTGCAAGGTACTGTATATCCATAAATATGGTGATGACACTCCACTTCCACTCCTAATGGCTTTCTGTTTTGGTGGTTAAGTCATGTTGTTGATGTCTTTCATAAAATTACTGCCTGCTTTCCAACATCAGTTGCTTTTGATGTCGAGACTCGCTCCCCTCACTGCATTGGCTTCTTAATTCATGGGAAACTGTCTTGGTAGATGACTAAGCACATGAAAGCGGTTATGCAATTAGAGTGATTTAGTTTCACTTCATTACATTTGGGATTTTAATATAAACACGCAAAGATGATACATTATGAAATTCCTCGGAGACTCAGCGGCAATGCTCACAGTATAAGAACATTTGCATAGAATGCATTTATGAGATTATTCAGCCGCGGTTGCTTTAAACAGGCGGGTGTTTGATGCTCTGGTGTTGATTTCGTATTGTTCGTGCGACAGGCCACCTCGGGAAGCTGCATGTGAAGCAGGAGGCCCAGGCGGCCATGTCTGGGGATCACGTCATGGAGGAGGACATTGAGACCTTCACTCGTGTCCAGGAACTTGCTGCTCAGGTGAGGAAATCGGATGAAAAAATGTGTGGAACAGTATTTTATTGAAAAAAACTACAGTTGTGGTGTTTGAGTTATGTGATTTTTTATTCAACCTTAGAGGTTGTAATTTGGGTCTTTAACCTACATTGATAAATGCAACAAAAACCTTTTATGGTTTCTTTAAAACTAATCAAATGTAGAAGTAACTGTTCCGGTTAGATAATAGTAAAACAGACTCAGACCAGCAGGTTGTCTGATAATATATTGGCCACAAACTATTACTGTTACTTAGTTTACTCAGATTTATCTTCATGTATCTTTTATTCCCTCACAGGAAAATTTTAAAGTACAAACTTAACATGTATTTATTTTAAAGGAGGTACATTTGCAGATGATAAGATACACTGTAAGTTTAAGTGATCTAGGTTACTAAATTTGTCTCCTTTTTGTCTCTTACAGAAAACTGGCCCACTAACGACCACAGACTTGGACCGACGCCCCGCTGTCATTGAATTCGGGAAGTACGAGATCCAAACCTGGTACTCATCACCGTACCCGCCTGAATATTCAAGGTGATGTTTACTTTTTACTCCAAAAGTTCGGTGATGTTCTGTCCTTTCTAGGTCCTGTTATAAATGCCTCCCATACTAGAAGTCTGAACTCCACCTTTTGAATATTCTCACCGACAGATTACAGAAGCTTTATCTGTGTGAGTTCTGCCTGAAGTACATGAGAAGCAAAAACATTCTCCTGAGACACACAAAGAAGTGCGTCTGGTTCCACCCTCCTGCCAACGAAATCTACAGAAAAGACACCCTTTCCGTGTTTGAGGTCAGCTCTCCTTTATTGCAACAGAGCAACAACTGTGTCCTGCATGAGATTTCACCAATGAATGAGGTCAGGAGAGAGCAGTCGGAAAATATAAGCCTGTTAAACACCGTCTCCCCCCCCTTTCTTTTTTTTCTTTCTCTCCTTTTTTTTTCCATGTTTAGGTTGATGGAAATGTCAGCAAACTCTTCTGCCAAAACCTCTGCCTGTTAGCCAAGCTTTTCCTGGATCACAAGACCTTGTATTATGATGTGGAGCCTTTCCTCTTCTACATACTTACAAAGAATGATGAGAAAGGCTGTCATCTTGTGGGCTATTTCTCCAAGGTATGGATTACAGGGTGATTTTTATGGGAAACCTCGGATTACGGCACTTCAATTTTTTTTTTTTTTTTTTTTTAAACGATTACAGAGAGACCTCTGCAGAATGTCTCGTTTTTTCCAGCCGGGGAGTCCGTTTTTTTAAAACTGATTTTGGAGGATTTGAAGCATTTCCCGCCAATAGTTTTGGCTTTGCTGAACAATTGCAACTAGTTAAATAACAGATTTACTGATAATCATCAGTTACATACCTAATTTCTCACTCAGCCGTGCTCTTAAATTGAAAGCCATTATGTGCGTTTGTGTGTGTGTGTTTCATGTATAAAAAGACAAGGACAGTGGCAGGTGCAGTAAATTGCCAGCTTCAGCAGAGCTCTGACATACTTGATCTGTTTCTCCTTCCCTCAGGAAAAGCTTTGCCAGCAGAAGTACAATGTCTCCTGCATAATGATTATGCCTCAGTACCAAAGGCAAGGATTTGGAAGGTTCCTTATTGATTTCAGTAAGTTCTTTAATGCTTGTTTTTAGACCACCACGAACAAAACTTAACTCGTTTTATTGGTTTTTACAAATAATTTCTTCTGACAAGGTGCTGTTATTTTGTTAAGGCTTTGAAAGGGGTCTAATCAAGAGGATTCATGTGAAAGGCTTAGGCCATCACACGATTGGCGACGAAAAACAATATTATGGCGTCCTGTGTTATTTGATCCCCCGGTAGTGGTTTCACCTAAGCGCCTATTTTTAACTAAATAAAACTGTCCCCAATTATCTCCTGTTTGCTCGCGACGAGGTGTAGAGGCCGCTTTTATGTTTGACTGGTAGTAAATGCAGCAAATGCAATATTTATAGCTTTGCGGTCCACTTTAGAAAACAGTTGCTGCCTTGAGTGGATTTCTGTGTTTAGCCTGGCAGGTTTTATGTCTGGATAGGCATTTAAAATTTTATTTTATTTTTTCAAGATTTGTTGACTTTGTTTGTGTAAGGGAGGGGGGGGAAACAGGGGGTGAGTGCAGGGATGGCGGGTGGTAATGGAGGATTTGATTTCCTGTTCACTTTTGGGAGCCATTGAGACACAGAGATGCGAGAGGATCTGCGATATTGAGAGTGAGCAGATAACAAAGACGGGGATTAAGGGAGATTGAACACAGCTGAGTTCGGCGCTCTTTGAAGGCTTTATTGGAAAATGTTGCTTTGGTGCTGGAAGTTGTTTAGATTAAGATTTTCTGTTATATCTGAGTGTTTTGGAGGAACACATTTTCACAGGTAGCTCCAACAGCACGTGTTTGCTTGGAAAATGCTCCCTTTTGAATTGAGACTAGAAAAATCCTCAGAGCAAAAACAAAAATAAGTTCTTGTTTCATTTTACTACTATAATCTTTATAGTCAAAGCTTCATTATTTTAGCTTTTGTTATAAACATTGTTTATAACAGAAATATTATATGTTCCCTGTGCTGCAATTAGATTTGCTTGTTTGGTTCTCAGAAGTGGCAATAATTAATTTCATGTCTCGTGTAATGGATGACCCTTTACAGGGCGGCCATGAAACTAATTACACTCGCATACATATTAGATTTTATTTGTTTTTTTCGTGTTCATTATCTGTCCTTAGTGCAGTCATGTGAGCACTGACATTCAGCTGCTTCTCTGTTTTGGCTCTTTTAAAGTGCCATGCTAAAGTATGCAGGATAAACTTTATGTATTTTGTTTGGCTTGAATGTGATAGATCAATATGGTTCAAAAACTGTTTTCCAAAGAAAAATCTCCAAAATTCGCATGTATTTGTATCATTTACATCTGTCCTTTCGTATTAACACATTTTTAAACATTTTGAATAAAATAATCAATTAAATCACAAAAAGTACTTCAAATATCCGTTTATTTCCACATTATTACTGCTAAAGTCCTTCATTTAATAGCACTCAATAAATAGTACTTTTTATAAATGGATGATAAAGCCAGATTCAGGTATAGAAAACACATAATTACAAACTCATACGTATGCAGTACCCATAAATTGTTTCCACTCACTCTGCATTCCTCAGATCAGATGAACTTGTTTTGACTCCACTTAGCTGAGGAAATGCAACCCCACCACTAGGAGCCTAGTCAAAGTTCAGACATAAACATAAATGGTGGTAAAATGTGTTGGTAATTTGATGGAAAATAATTTTTTTCCCTTTCTTTTTGGTCTAGCAGATTAAATCCATTTAAAATGCATTGAACTTTTGGGCAAAGTGTGAGTTCACTATTTAGGTTGTAGGAATATTAAAGGCTCTATACCTTCACCAGACTTTGTCCAGTAGTCAAAGTGTGAAAAGATCCCTTCTTTGTCACATTCTGCCCACCTTGACTCTGTAAGGAAACAACCCGGCAGCGCTATTTAGCTTGACTAAAGCGTTTTGTGTGTGTTTGAATCGTGTCTTTTTTAGGTTACCTCCTCACCACACAAGAAGGACAAGCTGGCTCCCCAGAGAAGCCGTTGTCAGAACTGGGTCGCTTATCCTACCTGGCATATTGGAAAAGTGTCATACTGGAGCACTTTTATAAGCACCCAGATAAACACATCAGCGTTAAAGGAATCAGCAGGGCCACTGGGATGTGTCCGCACGACATCGCCGCCACTCTCCAGCAGCTTGGAATGATTGACAGACGGGACGGCAGGTCAGTTTCACAGCCGCTGTCTCTTTCAGTTTGCGCTTCTGCGCGCTGTCTGACTTATCCAGGCCAGGGAGTATTTTTAACATCATATCCATTAATGCTGCTGAATATTGACAGAAGTAAGTCAGGTTAAGTACCCCCAAGGACATGGAGCACCTGCGGTCCCGAAGAGCTTGTCTTTGTGCTTGTGTTTAACTGCATCCTAACCCCCTCCACCCCCTCTCTCTTAGCTTTGACTTCTAATTCATGCGCTCTCCTCTCCTTTGTGTTACAGGACTGTGTTGGTCAGAAGAGAGAGGTTGATTCAGAGGCACATGGAGAGGCAGAGGTCGAACCCGCGGAAGAATGAGGTGGACTTGGACGCCTTGCAGTGGACTCCGTCCATGACTCTGAACGCCGTCCTGTCCGAGGAGGAACGAGAGGCAGAGATGGATGTAGGTGGCTTTGCTCAAGAGCAACTACATGTCAGCCTTGGTCACTTAGAAAATTACAATATAATAATCTTTTGGGAACACTGTATATAATATACAGTTATATTTCAAGCTCCTATTCGATGTCCGTCTTTCACAAGGTTAAATTCTTCTGTAATTTTTGCTTCTGGAGTAGCGTAACCAAACGAATGTACAGTTTTGGCCCGTGTACTAAACAAGTTTCTCTTATTTCTTCCTTCCACTCAATTTTCCACCAAGATACTTGCTTTTTTAAATTAATCTATGTAATACATGTTTCCCTTTTTTAAGGATGATTGTTTATTTGTCTCTAGCAGATGTATGTTAAATTGGGCTGAGGAGTTTAAAGTGAGGCCAGTAATAACAAATCCGCTCTGACTTCCACCAGGTATCTAATGTTGTGCAAAATTACCCCTAAATCATCACATAATTGATAGTACTGAATTACCCATGAAATGTAATCTCTCTACGGTTGCTTAACGGAAATGTTTTTATCCTGACGGGAAGACATCCAATCAGGATGCTGCTCATATTATCTGGAGGAAACCTGCAGCGATTCATTTGTCATGATGTTAATTCATATCTCTTGTTTTCCTATTAGCCTCGTTGCTTAGATGGTTTCTTTCTCTCTCTCTTTTTTTTTTTTTTTTTTTTACCATGCATGTTGCTTACCCAGAGATAATGCATCTTGCCCGTTTAATTACCAGGCCGAGCGGCTGAAGGAGCAGGCCAGCTGCTGGGAGAAAGAGGAGAGGGAGGGCTACATGATGACTCACGGAAGCAGACAACCTCTCACTAAGGTCCACTGCAAGATTCCCTACAGGACCTACGAGCGCCGGCCAGTTCCTCCGTGGACCAGGCGGGTCCAGAAACCGCAGGTCCTGAGCGACGCGGACGACGACGATGACGACGACTCGGACGGCTCACCGCCCATCCTGACAAAAGCTCACGAATTTCTCAAGAGAAAGGTGACTTATAGTGTTTGATCATGGGAATCATCCATCCCACATGTGATTATCGCATTGATGAGTCTTTAGCTAAGTATTCCGCATCATTAAAGAGCATCTTGTTTACTTGAATGCAATATGACTTTTAATAATTACTCATAAGCAGTGCTCAGGCTCCAGTAGCTTCATCCTGTGTGCTGGAGCCTCCCTTCTGTTCCTGCAGCAGCAGAAAATGGATTGTGTTTTCACTGCTGGTGTGGAGACTTTGCAGGCTAAACCTTGTTCTATTGTCAGCGGTCATGGTTAATTTACCGCCCTCTTCTGTTGCTCCACACATCTGTTCTTTCTATAAGGCACTGCCCCCTTGTGCTGCAGATAATATTACACCAAAACCAGAAAATGCCTGAAATCGGTCGGCTGAGTTTATTCAGTGCCTTAGTTACAGTATTGATTTCACATTCTGCTTGTGAGAGGGGTTTTGAAGAGGAGTCGGAGGCGAGCCAGCGGGAAACGACTGAAGACTGTAAAATTTAGACTGTGGTCTGCTTTCTCTTGACTTTCTCATTTGTGGTTTTCCACACTGCGCTACATTGCTTATCACTCCGGATCTCATTTCACTTCTTCACTGTAATTCTTAGCCCTTTATCCTACATGTCTAATAGCATTGGGCGTAACATTTTTTTGTTTTTTTTTGTGCTAAAAACATGATTCATGTTGAAAACTAGTAGACTTGCAATTGCAATTACACTCACAAAGAAACTGTTTTCTCAGTTAACATATTTTTGAGGCTACGCTAATCCTTGTAATTTCTACTAATTGTTTTACTATTTTTAAATTGGTGTCATTTCGACAGCTAATCATACAATTGACAGATTTTAATGTGCATTAAATTACTTTCCAAAATAGATTCAACAACCTCAAGCTTAATTGCTTAGGTTAAACCTGCAAATGTTAGTCTATTCTAACTAAAGGCCTCAGGTGTTATTAGGAAAACACTGTGGACTGAACAGCATTTTGATGCACAATGGGGGGAAAAAACGGGACAGGTTTGGATAAAGTTTTGAAGAAGGCTTCAGGAGATTTGTTAAAATAGTATCCTAAGCTTTGAAAAAGATTTGACAGTCCATGTTTTAATCAAAGGATGAAAACAAATCCGATATAAGTAAATTTACAATGATACGGCCGTAGGTATGATGGGTTTACAATAGTTATAGAGTAGACTTAGCAAACTATTACTAAGCAATCAGGGAACCCTTATACGATTAGAACAAAGTTAGTCTTTTTGGTCTTCATGTAAAACGCTCTTTGTGAGACAAACACCGGCCATCCACTTCTGCCTGCACCTTGATGCATTAGAAACCCTTTTTTTTAGGGATCGGGATGCTGGTCAGGGTTAACGGGAAAATGTCTGAAGCCAAATACTTAACATTCCTGCAAGGCAAATCGGTTAGAACCGTCATTTTAGCAGCAACAAAAATACAAGGGAATTTCTCGTTTTCTTTTTACTTTGTCATATTATAAATTATCCCATTTTAATAGTTTTTTTCTAATCATTACCTGAATTCAGTGCAAAGTAAAAGAAAAAGGAGTAAATTATGGGCACGGATAAGCCTCATCCTCGGTCTTACTGTGTTGTGAAACATTTAGTCTAAAACATTATTTTTTAACAAGTCATTCACCTAGCGTTATTAGGACTGATTGGGCTTTTACATCTATGTCATGTTTTTTGTTTATTTATCCTTCAGAGTGCAGCAGTTCTTAAGAAGCGAGGGCGTAGACGGAAGCGAATCAACAGCAGCGTCACGACGGAAACGATCTCTGAGAGGACCGAGGTTCTGAACGAACCTTTCGACAACTCTGAGGATGACGGTCCGATGCCCCAGCTGGAGCGCACCTCCAGGATCGCAGAGACGGAGGAATATGATGATGATGAGGAGGAGGAGGAGATGCAAAAGTATAAAATATCAGCTTTACCAATGAAGAGACGAAGAGGTCGTCCAAGGCTTCAGAAAAACGCACATAAAGACAATCTTGAGCGCTGGAATGAAGGTATTTGCTGTTTTAAAAAAAATCATTAGTTCTCTATTTCATTTTCAGTTTGAAAATAAGCTTTTGCTATCAAAAAAAGGAAATCTCAGAGACGTGAAGTTTTTTTGGGTTTTGCTTTGCAGGAACTGATCTGGTTTCCAAGAGATCCGGCAGACCACGTCCAGTGAAGCGGAAGAAAGGCTGGCCCAAAGGGGTCAAAAGGGGTCCGCCTAAATGGAGGCTAAAGAACGAACGCAAGATGGGCTTTAAGCTGAACCTCTACACGCCGCCCGAAACGCCTATGGAGGCAGAGCAGCACTACATTCGCACCGAGGCAACAAAACACGCACCTGACCAGGAGTTGTTCAGCGAAGACGAGGAAACAAAAGCAGGAGGATCCTTGGACAGTCCGGATTTGCCGCAGGGGAGGCTTTGTTCAGAGCCAACAAGTCCTGCTGATTATGGTTCCCAGGCGTCGGGCTCGCCTGAAGGATCATCTGTTGCATCGCCCACATGTTCGCCCGCTCCTTTTGTCGAGGGTCCCTATCCACTTCCTGCGGAGAGAGCTGACTCACCAGAACCTCCGAAGGTCAACAGGCAGGATAGCAGGCATGAGCCGGACTCTCCAGCCAAAGATATGGGGGATATTTGTGGGAAGTCCATTTCTCTGGAGACCAACACTGACGAAATTTATGGGGAGGAGCAGAGAGTTCAGACGGAGGATCCAAACGCTGACGATGAAGATGAACAGAGCAGCAAGAAGGCGGCGCCTGAGAGCGATGCGGAAGACTTGGAACAATGTTCGAAAGAGACACCAAATGTCATCCAAACTTTTTCAGATCCAAAAGAAGACAACAGCTCTGAACCAAGTCAGCAGGTTCCTAAAGAGCCGTCCAGCGAAGAGTTACAGGTAAGTGCTGCAGAGAAGCTGCAGGATGCAGCGACAGAAGCTACAGTAGAAACACCGCCTCCTGCAGCAGCAGCAGTCTCTTCCGTAGCGCCTCCAGACTCCGATAATCCAGGAGACTCCGAATCCGAGGAAGAAAGCACGATGAGCCCTGCTCCAAACCACCCACCTCCTTTACCCATGGGAAGGTCTGCGCTCAGCCCCGTGCTGAGAGAGGATCCCCCTGTCTGCGCAGAGTTTGACTCAGAGACCATCCAAGCTGTTCAGTCGCTGACGCGGGAGAGCGAGGGAGAGACGGTGTTTCAGGACTGCGCTGAGAGCCACGAGCCCTGCAGGAATCGTCAGACCTACGCCCACGTGGCCCAGAGCCCTCAGCTCACTCCCCTGGACGACTGCCCTCAGTCTGACCACAGCAGCCCCCTCTCCTCTGCCCAGTCCCATCCCAGCCAGTCAGTACGCTCTGTCAGCAGCCCGGCCGTCTCCATCCTTGAGAGCGGCTACACTCAGATCAGCCCTGACCACAGTGCCATATCGGTGCCCTTGCTCCACAACATGGAGACCAGCCCCATGATGGATGTGCCGTCGGTGTCAGATCACTCCCAGCAGGTGGTGGACAGCGGATTCAGTGACCTGGGTAGCATCGAGAGCACCACGGAGAATTACGAGAATCCGAGCAGCTACGACTCCACTATGGGGGGCAGCATCTGTGGCGCAGGCCCCTCCCAGAACAGCTGCTCGTATGGCACCATCCCCTCTAGCAGCCTGCCCCAGAACAGCTGCGCCGTGAGCCAGCAAATGGCCGCCGTTAACCCCGGTAGCTGCGGGATGATTCAGCAGAACAGCCTGAGCTCGCCGCCGCACTGCGGTGTCAAGTCGCCACAGGGCTGCGTGGTGGTGGAGCGACCCCCGAGCAATTCCCAGCACAACCAACACAGCCAGCGCAGCCAACACAGCTCTCACAACAGACACGGCCCGCCACACAATCAGCACAGCCAACACAATCAGCACAGCCAACACAATCAGCACGTTCCACACAATCAACATTTCCAACACAATCACCACCCAGGGCACGGCCAGGTCAACCCCTACCTGCACAGCCAGCACGCTCAGCACGTCCTGCACAGCCAGCAGCAGCAACCGCCCATGGCCCAGTGCTCCATCCCGGCCAACTTCACCAACACCATGCAGATGACAGACATCCCAGAGTCTGCCAACCCCAACTTTGCCCTCTATGAGAGGATCAACCCTCAGGGGGAGTACGCCAGCGGACATTTCTCCCAGTCATCCGGCCTTAGCCTAGCCAAGCTGCAGCAGTTCACCAACACCTTCATCGACCACTCGCACTCCAATCCGTTCAACCATGCAACGCCGCACCCCATCACTTCGTACGCAAACAATCCTACGCTGTCATCCCAGCACTCCGGCCTGGTGTCCTTACCGCAGACCCCTCACAGAGTCCCCAACCAACAGGTGCAGGCCACCATGACCCCTCCCCCAAACCTGAGTTCACCCTCATCCATGATGCTGCAGCCCAACATGGGCATCTCGCGTTCGCAGCGCGTGACCCACGCGACGTCGAAGAGCCACGTCGCGTCGCGCTCCAAGTCGGCCCCGCTGTCCCACCACCACCAGCAGCAGATGTACGCCCGGCCGCCGCAGGCCGTCGCCATGCAGGCGCCGCCCCGGACGATCGCCACCATGCCTCGCATGAACATGAGCGTGAACATCATGCCGGGGCCGAGCTACAACGTCGGCTCGATAAACATGCCCTCCCTCAACGCCATGAACGGCTATGGCATGAGCCAGCCCATGATGAACAGTGGCTACCATGGCAACCACGCCTATATGAACCAGTCACCCCAGTACTCTATGCAGATGGGCATGATGGGAACGCAGCCATACTCCCAGCAGTCCATGCAGGCGCCGCCACATGCCAACATGGTGTACCCTCCAGCTGGTCACCATGGTTACATGAACACGGGCATGTCCAAGCAGTCCCTGAAAGGTCCCTTAATCAGGCGGTAACCCTCCGCCGGACAGAGCTGCTTCTTCTCCTGTGCATTTGGCTGTTGTTGTTTTTTAATGCACTGACCAGGCCTTGCTTTCTTCTTCTTCTTTTTTATTTTGGCGTTTTTATTTAGTTTTTCTTATGTGTGTTACTTTTAAAAGAAAATACAATTAAAAACCAGCAGCAGCACTTGTATAGAATGCAAAAACTTTCATCCTTGAGGTAACTTTTAAAGCTAATGTTAAAAAAAAGAAGTATTTTTGTTCCTCCAGATGGGAAGCCTTACGTCATTAAGATGAAAATCTATTTAATTAGCGTTAGTGTTTCTGATGTGTCTTTAGGCCAGGCGGGTTCGGAGCTCAGTCGTAGAAGTCTCATCAGTGTAGCAGCCTCAAATGAAGCCATTTAATGCGCCTGCTGTGAGTGGAAATAGTGGCTGTTCAGTGTACCTGTCTAACAGTGCTGACAATTAGTTTGTACTATACTCATGCCTTTGTATATTTAAATTATTGTACTTATTTTGTAAAGTGATAAAAAAAAGCATGCTTTGGTCTCTGTTAGTGACAGTGCATTGAGTAGTACTGTACAAGTGTTGTGCTTTATAGCAAGCCATTAAAAAAACAAATATATATATATATATATATATATATATATATATATATATATATATATATATATATATATATATATATATATATATATATATGGCCTTTATTAGGTTTCCCTACACGGGAAGAAAGATAAAACTATATTTTATTAAATCTAATAATGTTAAAAAAAATGTAAACTTAGTCTTCTGTTTTTTTTCTGTTTGGTTTGAGAGGTTTTATTGCGACGTATGTATAATTCTGAAGCCTTTTGTAACGGATCTCCTCGAGGCAGCTTTCTGTTTATTGAAACAGATTGATTTCTGTCAGAAAAAGCATATCTCAGTGTTTCTACACAGAAAAAAACAAAAAAACAAAAACATTTTAAAGTGTCCGGAAGTGTGGCAGAATTTAAAGAACTAAATGATTATAACGATAACAGTAAAGATGATATAAATTTAGTCCAAAGTTGATATTTTACATAATGCCTTTAAAGCTACGCTTTCATTCCATGTGTAGATTTGTTTTCTATCTTTATAAAGCCTTGGATTTATATTTTACTGAATTGTAGAAGAATAGAGCCTGTGAATAGACCAAACTAAGCTAATGGATTGCATGTAAAACGCAACTTGTACTTGTGTTTTTGTTAATATTGCTCTTTTGTAACCTTTGTACCTGTACAGAGTTGCTGGTGAGAACGGCGGGGAAATATCCGGCTGTGTGCACACAAATCAAACAGAAAGACATTCTTGTATTTATGACCTTTCTCCTTTAGTCAGTCACTTAAAATGCTGTACATTTTAGCCTAAGAATAAATTATGATTGACCATGTACTCGATTGTTCTCTTGATTCTAGCAAGAAGACCTAATTTAAGTGTCCAAACCATATTTTTGTTCAAGGACATAAAACACTTAATACTGGAAAAAGAAATTGTGTGATTATTGGTTAACTTGACCTTTGCTAGGTTCAAATCGCTGCATTTCTTTTTTTAAATTAGTAACAATCAGCCTCGTTTTCCCTCCAGGAGCTGTTGGTCTAGTTCCCTCAGCTGCTTCAGGAAGCCCCAGTTAGGGATGATACGTCTGCGACGTTTTGTAAGCTCGATGGCCTCGACGAGTGTCTTGTTCTCGTAGATCATCAGGTAGGCAAGGAAGAGGGTTGCTGACCGGCTCCTCCCCATCACGCAGTGCACCAGCAGTTTATCTAGGGATAAAGGGTCGATTCGTTCAGACGGTGGCCGAATAATAGAGAATAAAAACAGAAAATTAACAGATTCTGTGAGGTATTACTCAGAATTTTTTATCATCTGTATGATTCACATATTTTCAAAAACTTTGGTTGCTGTTCTTTATAATTTATTTCATATATTTTTTTTATCTGAATTGTGTGTGATAGAGCAACTCAAAGTAGCTCATAGTTGCAACATGAAAAGTATTTTTTGTCCATGATTTTACAATTATAAATACTCTGATTATGTTCTAATCTAAACCGTTCTGTTAAAGCTCTGGTTTTATGACAGTACTGCTGGAACAAGACCTTACAGCCCATTTTCAAGTCTTTTTCTGTATGCCCTGCGTTCAGCTAAATATCTTCCAGTTAGCTCTGAAAAGCTTCTGCTGGATAAAGCAACTCCAGAGCATGCATGATACTACCACCTCTGTGTTTCACCCCGGGATGGTCCAGGATGCTACACACAGCATTTCATAGACAGTTTAACTGAGGCTGATCTAAAACCTGCAGGTGCTTGTGATATGTAGCACTATATTTCCTTTCACTATACAGCCATCAACTATTTTGTGTGGGTCTATCACATCAAACCCATTGAAATCAATGTAAGTCCATGTTTGTTGCATCATAATAAACAATGAAATGGGGAAAATGTTTGCAACCACTGAAGTCAGCAGGATGAAGGGAGTACCGTAGTTTTTGTTTTTTCTGTGAATCTGGTGAAATTGCCTTACTCTGAGGATTTCCAAGTGTCTCC
Organism: Orestias chungarensis; assembly: GCA_032876305.1. Taxonomy (NCBI): domain Eukaryota; kingdom Metazoa; phylum Chordata; class Actinopteri; order Cyprinodontiformes; family Cyprinodontidae; genus Orestias; species Orestias chungarensis. Next base: position 53,526 of record JAVLVB010000001.1, on the reverse strand, counting down.
CGAATGAACTTGGCAGCTGAGAAGAAATACTGACTGAGGTCAAATGTCGAGATGTCTTCTGCGACCACACCATAGTAAACAATGTCCATGTCCCCGTAGTAACCGGCGCCCGTGTCCACGTTGTTCCATGTCCCCTCTGCTGCGTTCAGTATGTGAGTAACGCCCAAACTCTTCAGGGTAAACTTGTCCTTTGCAGTTTGCCTTCAAGGGGAAAAATATGTATTGACGATTCCTTTTATTCTACTGAAAAAGGATTTGCCCCCTTACTTCTTACAATTTACTACTTCAGTATTTCGGTTTTTATCAAAGGCTGTGTAAACCTGCTCTGTGCTGTGTTGTTAAATGATGATGTAATCACATGCTTGTGGACATTTCTTTGGTTTAAGTTTATCTGCAACAACCAGCCCTGATCTATAGTCGATCAGTCAAGGTCAACTTAAATAGACCCTGCGTAATCAAATTATTTTGGCCAAAAGGGTTTAAAAAATAAAAATCGTGATCAAAATAAATTCAAAAACGGACCAGAAAGAACAAGAGCTGAAGTGTTTTGGCTGAAGGAAGACTGCATTTCCCATGAGGACCAGCGCATAGCATTGTAAAATCCTGATCTCCCGGTCGCCTGTAGTTGCATTGAAGTACCTTTCTGTTTGCAGTGGCTGTGTGAAAGATGAATAGCGATGAGGTAATTAATCTAAATGTGGGGAATCAATGTCATACGATGATGTTGAATATAAACGGGGGAAGTGACATGTGACATATGCCGTAAAGCAGTCAGCACATTTCTAGTTGTTTTGGGTTCCTGCCACCCTCCTCAAAGTTACTTAGTGCCGGTTAAAGCGATACGGACCCCCTTGGGCCATGACAGAGGTGTCATTCAACGAGCTGTAAGTCCATGTATAATCACAAAAGTTCTGAAAATATTATATGGTTGAAAGTTACTTAGTGTTGCTTTAAGGAGTATTGCCTTGGTTCTTTATTACTGGGCCATGTGACACCCTTCTGAAGCTGTTTCTAACTCTTTTGGAACCACTAAGAAAACCATCCATCCATTATCTTCCATATCAAGTCGTGGAGGCAGCACATTAAGCAGACTTTTCTCTCTCCAGCCACTTGGGTCAGCTTTTTTGGTGGAAACTGAAGCCGTTCCTTGGCTCTACCTTTTCCTGGATCTTCCCCCGGTTCTCCGCCTGGTGGGACAGACCTGGAACAACTCACCAGGAAGGCATCCTACCCGGATATCTGAGCCAGCTCTTACGGCTCATCTTAATATTGAGCAGCTAAATAAGATGGACTAATAAGATAATGTGTGGATGCTGTTACATCTGATGTACATCTGATCTGCAGAGCTTCTTGAAGCTGATGGAATCCTGAATTCAGCTGAAAATACTAAAGGGGCATTGTTTGAACATCTGTTTTTTGGTACTCTTTCATAAAAAAAAATAGTGAAACCTCGTCATAGTCAGTACGTAAAACTGGTTAGGACCTTAAAGTAGCCTTAACAATATTCCTAAGTAACACCAGAGATAAGCGGAAGACACGTTGCTAGAAATGAGTTATGGTAGAAATGGTTGATGGGATTGACTCATTAGGTTTAGAGGGGAACAATTACTTTTTCTCACATGGATGGGCTAAAAATAAATTATTTTTTACACTTTTTACTACTCACTCATCTCCAATGTAGACGTTAGGCCAGACCTCGTTGACACGAGTGTAAGGCACGCTCCCGCGGTTGAGGATTTTCTCCAGCTCGTAGCCCCCAGGTGTGACATAATCGTCTGCTGTGTTGGACTCCTCCGCTGCTTTAGGAACATTTATCTTTGATCCACTCGTTGAATCACGAGAAGCCATTTTTCTCTCACCTCGGCTTCCTTTCAAGCATGGCTCCCTTTGCCCGAAGTGGTGAAACAGACACCGTTTAGTTTTTATCTTCGACGTGCATCTTGCAGCTCAACTCACCGGGACACGTAGGACCTTTGTTTTCATCCCTCTGCCAGCTTGTTGTGAAGCAATGCTTTGAGGCAGAACACGGGAAGCGTTAGTTCTGGGCGAAGATTGCTTAACCTTCTCTGTGACGGGGCATCAAGTGCAGAGGATATTTTTAGGGCTGTGATGTGGCAGCGGCCCCCTGACCTTAGCCGCAATGTGTTCCTGCCTGTGGGGAAAAGCTTCAACCCAGCCAGTCGGTGCCACATGCACGGCTAAACACACGACTTTAATCTCCGCTGCTGGCTGCAAGACATTTTTATCCAAACTCTGAGCTTGCCAGAAGATACCCACATGCAATAGAGTGAGCAGGGCACTCGGAGGCTTTTCTCCTCGAAATCACGTCAGTCTCCCTTAGCTTTTCTGTGTGTCTTCAGATGCGGCAAGAAAGCGTGTAAGTGCAGCCTTAGAACACCCGTTAAGGATGTTCTGCATCTTCTCTCGGGGGGCCGTAGGCCAGAGCTGAAACGTGTCAGACGGTTCGACGGATTAGGTTTTTGACTAGGATTGCGCATGCCTTTGAATCCCCCTTTATACGATATGCACAGTCCATTCAGAGATCTAAATGCAAGCCCCCCCCCCCCCAAAAAAAAATACAAAAAACGTGGGAGCGTGATGATGAGTGTGTTGTTTTCACACCATCAGAGCCCCCTTGTATTCCCGCCCCATCATATCTTCATACACCACCATCATTCTTTCTGACAGTGAAATCATTAAACCTGTGATATCCAATTCCTTTCATTTTGACAGCATCTTTCTCTCAGCAAGCTCTGGAGAGCATTTCTTACTAAGATGGCTTCTGCTTTTCATCTCTCTTTCAAAGTCTGACCTGAATCTGTAAACTCTCTCAGAACCATGATAGCAGTTTTTTTTTTATGTTTTTGCCGTTTTGCATCAAGCCTTTTTCGACATTTCACAGTTTTAAACATACCTCACTGGACATAAGTGAACACTTAGGTGGAGCGTTGTTTATTCATAGCCATAAGCTGTTTCTGTGTAATTTCAGTGCATCAGGGTCTCAGCAGTTGATTCTTCTTAATACTTGAGACAATTATGCAAATTTGAGATCCATCATATGAAATTCTACCTATGGTATTCCAGTCATAAGGTGGGCATCTCAGGATGTGTTGAGTCTACACTGGACCCATAGGGTCTCATAGGGTAATTTTACTCTTGGAAGGTGAAGCGCTGCTTCTCTCTTAAATGTTGGGCAGCCTCCAGCAGGTTTTCTTCCAGGACCCACTTGTACTTAGCTCCATCTTAGCTCCATACAAAATATTCTGCATTGTTTGAAAGGTTTACTTTTTTGCCTCATCTGACCGCTTGATATACTCCCATTTAGGCTGAGAATTCATTTTCAGCTCCTCCAGTTACCTTGGAAATCTTGGCCTCTTTTTGTCTGGGTATTGCTCTCCTTGTCCAGTCTGACAGTAAATGCAGGGAAACATGCCTTGGTAACCTTGAGTATAGAGGTGGGAAATATCTATTTAAAATGTTATCACTGTCAGGTTGTGATCGATGACTCGAGCAGAGGTGGGATTACGAGAAAGAATAATTTATTTTGGGGAAGGATAATGAACAGAACATGAACCGGAACAAAGGCAAGGCGGAAACGGAACAGGACAACGTGGAGACGGAACTTAAACAGTGAACTGAAGCGAGACGCGGAAATTACAAACGTGAATAAACAAAACAATCAAAATAAACAAACCAGCTAAAGAACACGGGAAGGGGGAAATAAACTAACAAACAAAATAACAACAACAATAATCACAAGGGAGGAAGCACGGGAAACCGGAGACTACAGGAAAACAAAACCAAAGTGAATACCAATGGGGAAGAGCCAGGACAGAATTCAGCGAGCAAGAGATGAAGGCTTACTGGGAGATGTAGAGGAACAAGCAAGAGATGACGCAGAGAGACGAGGAGGGAAATCAGACGATCCAGCGGTGAGTAAGTGGATGAATGCGGCTAAAGTATAGGGGAACCGGGGTGGGAATGGTGGAGAAGATGATTGGATATTTAGAATAGATGTGAATGATGAGAACAGCTGAGGGAACACACACACAGGGAGAAAGAAAGAGCAGACAGCGAGGGAGAAAACAAAGACTCAACCAAACTAGAAAATAACCTAAACAAAGCAATAACTAAATATAAATAATGATAACAACAACAAACTGAACCAAACCAAAAACACGGATCATGACAATCACACCATGGAGTGGTTGATTTGTGATAACTATAAAAGTAATGCTAACAAACAACAACAAAAATTATAAACATACTTAGCTGAAATAAAGTTTTTTAGGATTGCAGTTACATAAAGAAGTCTGATTTCTGTTACTAAACCAAAAGCAGTATCTACATTTAATCGTCTTTTCTGTATTATTATTTTATCAACGCTGTGATAAAAAAAAAGCTGGAAAAAAATCAAAAGTAAAAAAACAAAACAATTCTGCCAGTTTTTGCACAATCATTACACTATGATGAAGAAATTAGTTCTGACGGCTGTTTGATGTAGCAAACAGGACACAAGACCTTTTTATTGCAGTTTTTGATGATTCCAGAAAAATACTTCTCAGTTTTTAACGTTTGTGACCTTTTCTGGAGCAATGGTCTTCAAAACATTTAAAAGCCTTGACGTGTTAGGGTTTATCAGATCATTTTTCATATTTTGAAACCTAATCACTTCCATAAACTGTGTCTCTTCTCTAAATAACCACCAATCTAACTGCTGGTTTGGGTGCAACGGACAGGTCAAAGAAAACACAACAGTGATCAGATAATGCAGCATTGATGACATTTACAGTTTAAATGAGTCACTCTTTGAGATGAGCACATCTGCTGTAGAGGAAGCCCTCTGCTGCGAGTGGGTCAAGTCACACCAAGCCTTTTCACTACATCAGTGGGTCCTTCTTCATGTTTATTGTTGGCTACATGCTGGTGCACATTCAAAACTCCAGCTTTGACCAAACAGTCAAAGTCAGTGCAAACAACTACAGTAATTCACGAAGTCTTTAATAAAACAGTTTATTCGTGGTTTGCAGATGTTGATATTAAACATTGTGTACTTTCTTATCTCCATTCTGAATAAAACATTTAAATAATTAAAAAACTCCCAAAAGATAGTTAGTTCAAAAATATTTAAATTCATGGTGGTGAGATGAAACAAAATTGTTAATCAAAAAAGTTTTTCTTGACACAACATAGAGTAAAGCTAGTGTCAGTGTGTTAACTAGCACTATACCTCTGATGCTGACGAGCAAGTGGCAAACATTTTTATAGCTTTACTGAATAGTTAGGGCTCTAAAGGTTGACTAATTTTTGTACATTTCCGTCAAAGAAATCTTGCTACTCCCACGGTTGCATCAGCGAGATTCAGAGTCTCACGTCCAGATATTAGCTTCCCTCTTTGCCTTTTTCAGTTTACCGTTATTCAGGTCATCAGATTCAGATCCAGCGTCCTGTAGCGGTTTATATCTGATCTGTATCTGTAGGGACATGTTGGTTTAAGTAGGTGCAGGCTTGTTTTGTTTTTGTTTTTTCACTGTCAGCTGTCCAGCTGACAGTGAAAAAACAAGCAAATATGAGTTGGACAACTCTGATTTGCTGACAATAGATTGTTGGATTTTAGTCTCCAGCATATTGATTTCTTGAATGAAATTATGATGGTCATCTTCAGAAAAGGGAGACATCCTGCCGATGGTGTTAACCTTTTCTATTCAAAAGTCATACTTTAAATGCAGTGATTTTAAAACTGGTGTAATGTGCTCCCGCCCTCTGGTCCTTGTCAGCACTCGTGCGGCTGAATTCTGCAGAAGCTGAAGATTGAAAGTAGTCTTTTTTGGAAGGCCAGAGAGAAGGGCATTAAAATAATCTAAACGACAAGAGATAAAAGCATGCATCAGCACCTCCGTGCTGGCCTGAGAGAGAAACTCAGTGTACTAAGTATCTCTAGCAGGAATATATAAATAATAATAATGAATAATAATAAGTCAAAAAGTCTTGGGCCAGCAAAAAGAAAACGATCATATTTAAGATTTGTAGAAAGAAGAATAAGTGATTTTAAAGCAAGTAAAATCTTCACCAGATTGGAGCAGAAGTGGAACCCAGATTGAGTTAAACAACACACTTTTCAGCATGCTTCCTATTAAGCTTCTGAATAACGTTGTGAGAATTTCAGTGAATTACACATATTTGTAATTGTTTGAAAAAAAAACAGTGAATAACAATCTGTTGGACTGCAAAACTGGATATTTAAATAAATCCACACAAACCGTTCTGTTATGCTTTTTGAACAAACATCAAGGATTCATGAAGATTACAAAAAAACAAAACCTTTAGCAGCCCATCATTCACATCTTGTCTCCATCTCTGACTGTTATCTTGTTCTTCGTTGGAGAGCTAAAGTTAGGTTCAGATGACAGAGCTGCTTCAGAAACCCAGTATTGGGGAGGATGTTTCTGCTCCTGCAGACAACCTCCACCGCTTCCACCAGAGTAAGACCCTCTTTGATCATGAGATAGGCCAACACGAGGGTTCCCGAGCGGCTGATTCCCCGAGCACAGTGGACGAGCACCTTACCTGCCCAAAGAAAGGACAGAACACCCACATAGGTTGTTCATTTTTAGTGGATTTAATGGGATTATTATATTTTATCTGTTTTTTCACAGCAGAATATAGTGTGTATTCAAACATACTTCCTTACATTATAGCTGAAAACCCTTAATTTATTGGGATCTTATATAATAAACAAGCATATAATACTAAAGAAGGTGAAAATTATATATGGTTTTGTTTGATGCCAATAAATGAACTACAAATACCTGGAGGCCGCATTAGATCTGGGTTTGATTTGAGATCTGGGCCGATTTACTTCCCAGCTGGGTATCAACCCTAAACATGCAGCCAAAGCTAAAATGAAGTGGTTTAGATGAATGGATGTTTACAATATCCCCTAAGAATTAACAGTTTTATTCATTCCCTTATCTAGTCATACTCAACCTGAGCAAGTTCGTGAGAAAAATTGGGCATAAATTTGGTTGTTTACATCTACAGGCTGAATGCAAAACCACTTTTTCAGCTTGTTATGCATTCTTTACTTTGCTCTACTTTTTGTACGTCATGGAAAATCCATTTAAAATAAGTTTGAAATGGGTCATTTTTAAAGACATTGTGAGTTTATTAACAATTCCCTACTGCAAGGTTATGTAGTTGAAACAGTGTTGTACCGTTTACACCCTCCCCTAATGCACAACCATAAACATTCAATACAGCCATCAGTAATTTATGTTTTCACCCCCAGGCTGCAAAAACTGTCTATCTTTATCCAAGAAACTGTTATTAGAAACATAGAATAAAACCTAAACCTCAAGCCTTTAACTAGAGTTGTTTTCCCTATTGATTTTTAACATGAGACAAAGTAAAACGTAAGCTCAAAATGATTAATCCACATAAAACATTCAGTTAGAGACTCCAAAATACAGGAAGTGTTTGCCTGTTTATTCTTATTATTTAGTATTTAGTATTATTTAGGAAGTGATTTCCCTATTGCAAAGCAATACAGCAACAGATTTGAGCGTTATTTAGTCATAATTTTGCAGACTTTGTTGAAATTTAATCCATCTTAGTGATGCGTCACATTGGTGCCTCACGAGTTACCACCACGCCTTCGTCTTGATGTACTTTAACCGAATCGTACCTTTCTGACTCAGCGCTCCCTGAATAAAATCAGCGGTCTCTGAGAAGAACGGGCTCATATCAAAATCTCTGCAGTCTGCTGCTTCCACTCCGTAGTACTGTATATTTGTGTCGACGTAGAAACGTGGCCCTGTGTCAATGTGCTGAGGGCCATCTGCAGCATTCACCACATGTGTTATTCCCAGATTCTGTAGCAGTGTCTTATCTCGAGCTGTCGCCCTGTAAATAGCACATAGATGATGGAAGGACTGTGATGAAGCTGTTTTTTCTCGCCTGCAGCCGGCATATGTTTGCAAAAAAAAAAATTCCTCAGCGTGACTCCAACGTACAGATTATTCTATATTTATCCCATCAGTTGGTCAAGCATGCGACTCCTTTGCAGAAACAGTTTCACGATCACATGAGCACCCCCCCTCCAAAGTGAGAACGTCACTTACGCGTTCCCGACGAAGAGGTCGGGCCAGACCTCGTTGACAGCTCCGGTGGGACGCCTGTTTTTCAGCAGAAGGCCCAACAGATCGCAGGTGGGTGGTGTCGGATCCACTGACTCCTGCTCTGAGCTCATACTCGCTAATTCTTACCTCAGTGTTGGTATATGATTAACACAATTGATATTCCTCTTGATATGCACCCAACAGCTAGATGACTTTCCCAAATGGGGTCCAGAAACGAGAAATCACTTGTATTAAACTTTAACCTTAAAGCTGCAATCTGCTCTGTTTGGAGTGTTAACTGGAAAACTGGGTAACCCGCTGAAAATAGACAGCTGAGCATACCAGAGGCTAAACTGAGGGAGTATGGACTATTTATTCCTGCGTGTGAGAAGCCAGTCTGCAGCTACCTACACAGTAACCGTTTTAAAATGTAGGCTGGAGCAGGGACTCAAGGCTTCAGTGAAAGACCTCTAACGCATCTTCTCAAAAAAAAAAAAAAAACTAAAACTAATTCACAGATCCAGATTGAAAAATAATTTTACAGTTAAACTTTGAATATACAGAAGCTTTGAGTTTAGGGTGACAGGTTGCAATAAAACTGTGTTGTGAGATTTGAATTTAGATGTAGAGTTTGACTAGACCATTATAACAGCATGTTTTGATCCTAACCATCTGCTTGAACATGAAGCTCCGCCTCCGGTCTAAAGATTCAGGCTTCTTTCAGGTTTGCCTTGTGTTTAGTAACCTCAGTGATCCTCCAATCGACGTTCTTTTCTTTCTTTTTTTTTTTGTTGAGGAAAATATTTCTTAATCATGATCCTACGTCACCATTTATTGTCTCTGTTCTAAGCCAAGATGTCTTGAGTGTACAAGTTAACAGTTTTATTTTCAACAGACAGTTCCACTTAAGCTGTAATGGCCCTCTTTAGTTGAACTGTTTGGGCCCAGCATGTAAGTCTTAGCGGATGGCCATGTCTTACTTTTTTTCATTACTGGGTGATGGATTGAACTGTTCTCAGCAAGATGCTCAGAATTTGGGATTATACTTTATAACCAACCCCTGCTTAAAATGCATTCTCACATGTATCCCTGATCTTTCTGTTGTTTTCCTAACTGTTCTTTTTGGTCTAGTTTTGTTGCATGGTCTCTACGCTATCACATTTTTAAGGCCTTCAAATAACAAACTATCACATTAAAAATGGTTAATTGAAACGGCTAAGTTCGAATAAACCTTTTGCGAAGAATGGCAAGATACGCTTGCTTTTTTAAAATACATTTTATTTGGTTTGCTTAAAATTCACATAAAAATTGGATACAAACATAGAGACCGACGATTCAAGCACAAATACACACCACACTTTTCTGAATCTTAGCTGTTTGCATTTGTAAACCCATGTATGATTGTTCTTTTACGTCATTTATGCACTAAGACTCTCACTAGTCTACCTGTGTGTTATAGTTCTATGGTTGCCGTTTGCGTTTTCGTATTTCTTTACATCTAGTTTGAACAATGTCACAAGTGGTCTTGCCATCTCAGGTCTAGTTATTTGCCATCAGTTTTAAATGAGAACTCATTACTCATGTATCTTATTCCATTATCAAAATTAACACAGAGGCTACCCAGGAAAACTCTAACTGTATTAAAGTCTCCAGCTTAATTGTAAAGTCACATGATGAAGCCTTATGCTGTGATTCATCCACTGATGAGGAAAAATTAAGGTGAAATTTCATCTGAAAAGCACCAGATTAAAGAATTAACAGACCGAAACTGTTACTGGGGCAATCTGCCTGTCGTTTTCCACAGTGGCGAATTACAGGTTGTGAGGTAATGGTAATTCAGAAAGCCATCAGAATACTTTATTATAGTCATACCATACTGTGGCAATGGAAAACATGGGTGCAGTGAATGGAAGCATTTGAAAGTCGCACATTCCTGCATATAACAATAAATATTTTTTTACATGTTTATTTTTTACTTCTAGAATTACTTAAGACATTAATCACTGGGCTTTTTTTATTTGCATTGTGGACTAAAATATATGTATATATTTTCTATACAGACTCTTTAGTTGACGACTTAATGTGCAAATGTTTTACGTTTATTTGTCGGTCTGCTGTAAGTAATATGCAACAGATTAAAGTCTCTTCTGTGGTTAGTTGCCAGGTGTTTGAAGTAGTTTTTTTTTCTGTTGCAAAACAAACAATTATTTTTATTCATTTTTTTCCATTCATCATTTATTTCAATTCCTGGTAAGAGGTTAATGACTGCCAGCATCGGTTGTCTTAACCTCACATTCATTTCATCTGGCACCGCTAGCTCTGTTTACCAAAGGTGACGCACTGGGCAGCTCGCATTCCACCTCCAGCTCCAAGCCAGCAAGTTGGGCTTGTTAGTATTTGCCCACGACCTTTAACCATTTACATAGGATCCCTGGTATCGGCTGGGGTTATGCACCACAGCTGCTAAAGTCAATGAATACTTTAGACTCCCTCTAAAAACACTATAACTGGCTGTTTTATTTGTTCACACACCAAATATGCCTTAATATGCACAGTGGGGACTGTTTTGGCACTACTGCAGAGAAGAAGACTCTTCCATATCTCCAGTCTTGGTGGCTCACTCAAGTGGTGCTCCAGAATCTAAGAAGGAATCCTAAGGCTAGAATAGCCAGAAAAATTAATTTTGCTTTTGGATTGGCTGTTCTCCAACCACCAGCCAGTAACATGTCAAGTAGCATTACTCCTTCAGCTCCCAAGCTGCATTTACTTTTGAATATTGTAGCTATGCAGCATGTGGCATTTTTACAATCTGTTTGTTATAAAAACTTGTCAGATCTGTCGACGGTGGATAGACTCCATATATAATAGGGAAAGCTATTCATATATAGATCTTTTGGTCATTTTAGTTTTTAATTAATAAAATAAGAGTTGGGTTATTGCAACATACTTACCCACAATCTAAACCTTTCCTTGCAAATGCATTTAAGTCACCTCACTGCTTGCTTGTTTTTTTTCCTCTGCATGTTTTTTTAAAACCCTAAGACATTCTTGCTTTAACTGCAGCATACTTTATAATTTTAACATATTTTTTATCTGAAGTAATCATTTCTTTTAGCTTTTATTTGTAACACAGACAAAATGAATCCCACAAACAAAACACAAGAAAACGATTTACAAAAAAAGTTTGTTTTTGAAACCATTCAAACCAGTAGGAGGCCACAATATAATTAAACTCAATTAGTTTCACTGCTGCTTAATGGCAGTGCAGCTTTTTGTCCAGACTTCGGAGCTGCTCCAGGAATCCCTCATTGGGTGAAACATTCCTGTTGGCATTGACGGCTTTGATGGCGTCCTCCAGAGTCATGTTCTCGTGGATCATCAGGTAGGCCAGAACCAAAGTGGAGGAGCGGCTGAGTCCCATTGCGCAGTGGACAAAGACCTTACCTGCGAGCCATCAGAAACAAAAAAACACACACCCAGTGGACAATCTTGTTCTAGGATCCCCTACAAGCTTTATTTCCATATTTACAAACATGCAATCAAGGGATTATTGAAAAGGACATTGTTCTAAATGTCCAATTTGTTACTTCTCCGTGGATTAAAAACCATAAACATTACAGAGAAGAAACCTCTTACTCCAGAGTAAAAGTTTTCAACCGTGTTGCAGCAAAGGTCTCTACACACGTTAAGCCCCGGTTTCTTATCACGCCCGAGGATTAGGGAGCAGAGGACCGAGTAATTGAACTGTCTTCGCTTCTGTTAGCTTCTGCATAGTTCTGCCAGGGATTACAGCGGGCCCCCGCCACACGCCACAGCCCTCTGATCAGCCGCCATGTGAAGAAGAAGGCCTCATCTTATTACTGTCATGTCAGTAACCGACTTCACTTTGCATAACAGGCCGCGCAGACGCAGGCCACAAACATAATTGTGTAATTTCCATGTCCAATAAAAGTCTATCTTACAAATTACCAGGGCAATCCATTTAAAACTAATTTCCCCGACAAAGGTCTGAGCCCATGAAAAGATTACCATGGGGGACGATATTAGCTTGATATTATGTTTAGTGTTTGATTTGCATTTTAATGAGCAACACAACTAGGGGTTGCTGTAATGGGAATCGACTGACAAATGTTTCTACAGTCTACCTCGTCTTCCCCAAGTTAACATGTCGATAATGAGGAGAAACCTTTAAGCGCCTCGAGAGCCTCCTCACCTGTGGGCAGGCTTAAAGCGTTCTTGATAAAGTTGGCCGCCGGGTAAAAGAAGGAACTCAAGTCGAAGGACGACATGTCAAAAGCTTCCACTCCATAATAAGTGATAGTCGTGTCCCTGTAAAAGCTGGGTCCCGTGTTCACGTTGAATTTTCCGGCGGCGGCGTTGAGCACATGGGTGATGTGGTGAGCCTGGAGGGTCCGCTTGTCTTTGGCAGCGTACCTGAGGCGAAAAATAAAAGTAAATTAATTGTTTCCCATATTATATAACCTTCACATAATAAATAATGATCTCTATGATTACTTTGATGATGAGAGGCAGCAATAGAAAAGGGCTTCACAATATAAAAACTTTTTTGTTGAAATGCAATTCTTTGAACAGAGCCATCTAATTGGAGTCAGCATGTGAGATTTTACTTTAAGGGCAAATGTTTTCATATTTGAGAGCCACCAAACATAACAATCAGTCTCCCTTTGCTTGGTTTTCCAGAGCAAAGTTAATTATTTTTACATAAAATGCCTTTTTACCCCCCCCACCCTCCAAAAAAAAAAAAAATTAAATATGCACTTCAATATATTGATCATGATGCCATGTAAATTGCTTTTTTTAGGAGTTTTGATATCCTTCTGTATGCAGAAGACAGATTGTTCAATAACACCTTGGACGCCTCGCCTTTTTGCAGTTAAGTATTCACAGATTCATTTATTCAGAGTTTATCTCTGGAACATCACACCAAATTGTTTGAAGAAAACTTTCCTGTTTGAAGATTTAATTTTTTTTAAATGTTCAAAAGTAAATGTCGATTCAGAAGGTGGACTATCTGCAATGCTACTTGACATGCTGTTGCCTGGTGTTAGTGATTTAAGGATCGCCATTTATTTGGAGTGGAACTGATTGGCTGTTTACACAACAGAAGAAATAATGAAGAGCATAAATCTTAGCTTTGTGCCAAGATGGTTTTACACGGTGTGGTTTTTTTCATGAATGTATATTTCTTGTAAGAATTATTAAAACTTCTAGTTATAAATGTAAATTTTTTTTTAGAGGAGGTCTCAGTCATTTGCAGATTTGAAAAATGTATAGTGTACCACCCCAAAATAGGGTGTGGTGTGTTAAAAATACAGAAAAAAGATAATCCAGATAATCAAGATACTGTTAAATTTAAGAAGACGACACAACGCAACTCACGCCATTCCTGAAAAAGATACAGACAGCTAACTCCTGGGTTTGCAATCATAAAATGTACTTGTGGTTTTTATTTTTTGTCATCTGTGAGTGAAAAAAAACATCTGATTTATGAAGATTGAGGCAAATCAATAAGCTGTCTCTCCAGTCGATCTTTCTACGTAATTAACATTAAATCTGTCGTTTTTTTCTCTCCTATGTCTGAGCCAAAAGTATGAAAGCATTTCTGATTGTTCAGTGGGATTCTAACTAAACTTTAGCCTGAAATGATGATTTTAGTACCAATTAGGCAATGAACGTTAATCACTTTAGACAGACTTATAGTGAATGAGTGATATGACAGATGCTCTCGTCTGTCTCATGGGTAAAACAAATTTTGTTTTCTCATCTTATGAGCTGAAAGCGTTGTTAAGACCACTAATAACAAATTCAAAACAAAAAAACAGGTGTTCAGTCCTCACATGTCTCCTATATAGATCCTGGGGTAAACTTCGTCCATATGGTTGTTTCCGCCTTTCTTTGTCCACATTAGGCGGTGTAGTTCAGAAGCTGTGGGGGTTTCATACCTACCCACTTTCGGCTCAGAGCTCGCCATGGTGCTGAGACCCCTGGGCATATCCTCCACTTGTGCTACCTTCACTCTACTGCAAAGAACAGAACCGGTAACCGTCTGCGTAAAAAATTGGCTGCTGAGAAGAATGCAGGGATTACTGAACACCCAAGCAGGGTGTATATGATGTCAGGAAGTCCTGGTGAAGATGTTTTTTTTTAATTAAATAATACTATAGTTTTCTGTGAAGGCCTAAGAGAATTGTTGGAGAACATTTGTAATCAGAAGCATGAAGGGAAAATAATTGATCTGAATTGTATTTTTATCATGCACAATTAATAACTGTGTGCAATTGTTTTACTTACTCTTCTTTGCAAGGGGCTCTTTTGTAACTTCTCATGTTGATGTCTAACTACATGTACTAAAAATAAAAAGCCACATGACTCAGCTGTGCAGCTGATCCATAAAATACAAAAGCTACTGTCCTTAATACAGTTGTCTCTTTTCGATTCCTGGCACTGGAGCATGTTTTGCATGTCGTTCCCGCCTCTTTCTGAACCTTCTTACTCTCCACTGTTGAATTAAGGCCCTGTTGCCACAAAAACCTTTAAAAATGTAACTTTGAAAGACTCCTTAAATATTTATCTATTAGATTTTTCTTTAGTTATATAATTACTCCATTGTTGAGACTGAAATATTCATCCAGCTTTTGAAATTATATGCTTTACCCTAAAAATAATTTCAGTAAACACAGATTATACAGTTCAAACGAGGACATCATCTTTCTAATGGATAAATAAAATGCATGTGGACCATATGGACCACAGTTACAGCAATAAAAGCTCTCCAAACTGGCACAGAAGCACAAGATCAAATAAGTAGAAGGTGACCTTATGCTTCTCTCTTTATTTTATTTATAATTCAGCAACTCTTGGCATATTTATTTATCCCCAGAGAAAACTTGTATTCAAGGTTTGTAAACTGATTTTCATTTCCTGTAGGCAGATCTAGCCTGTGCCTTTATAATTTATATGCCAGGCTTTACTCTATGTGCTGTTTACATTAGCATCAGTTTAGCCTTGTGTGAGACTGCTTAAGGCTGAGAGTGTACAATTCATGTACATGCATTAACCGCAGCTCCGCTTCCTCTCTGCAGTCTTTCTCATGAGTGGGGACGTGCTGTGGGCATTAGGGTTTACAGGGTTGGTTCAGAGCGATGAGTCATTGAGACCAAATCTGTTTTGGTGACCTTTCGTTAAGCTGCTGTAGCATATGGAGGTGCACATCACGAGGACTTGATTCATCCCTGCTGATTGCCTAAGTGTCAGTTAGAGGAGATGCATGCAAGAAGACGCTGCATTGACCCAGCACATGCTAGATGAGTGTGTGAGCATTGACGGCAGGGTGAAGTGCATCTTTATACAACGTAAACCCAGAAGTACCTGCAGGCTCTTATTTCTTCTCATTGATCTAGAAGTGCAGCCTTTTTCTTTCCCTCCCACAGTCAGGGGCAGAGAACTGATTTCCCTGGTGCATATGTTGAGCTTCAGCTCTGCTTTCACAGCCTTCCCCCCTCAGGCTAAGCTGTCCTTCCTACTCCACTTTTGTGTAATTAAAGATACTTTCTATGGGAAAGTGCCTGCAGTTAACATGGAGGGCAAATAAAAATGGCTTCTTCTTTACCTCCTCAGGCACCTTTTTCTTGGGGACTTTTAGGTATTGCACTTCCTTCTTCAGCCTGTCAGATGCGCTTCATCTGGATTCATGGAAAAATAATTCAAAAGTTAGGAAATGTGTTAGGAAATTATGTGTCCGTTCTGCACATATTTTAGTAATTATTTCTACACACAGTATAATAAATTCCCTTTATTTAACAGTAGTGTGAAAGGTATTTGCCACGTACAGATTTCTTTGGTCATACTTGAAAATACTCTTTTAATACTTGTCAAAAAATAATCTTAGCAAATACAAAAGTGAAGAAATTCAGTTAATAAGTGAATCAGGATTTTCAAACAAACTTGTCCCAATGTAAAATATAACGTACCTCCTTGATAACCCATAAGGTAAGGTTGGGTAAGCACATAGTTTAAATTCACTTTCCGAATCCACACCATGGCCCAATTACTTTCACAACTGTAGAATCATATAATCAGCTAAACAAAACCTATTTGACAACCAAATAAAACAATCTCTGAAACAAACAATCTCTGAAACAAACACAATATGCTTGTATGGAGTTACAGAACAGACAAGAAGGGTACATATTAACATCTGTCATCCTACTAAACATACGAAAGATGCGGCCATACCTAACACAACATGCTACCCAGCTCCTGTTTCAGTCAATGGTTATCTCCTGCCTTGACTATTGCAACGCACTCCTGACTGGTCTCCCAGCCTGTACGGTCTGGTCTTCAATCAGTCCAAAACGTCTCATGTCACCCCTCTGTTCATCGAGTTTCACTGGATACCCCTTATGGCTCCCATCTACTGGAATACTCTTGCAAAGGCTTATGTCACAGCTCGGTCACTTCGGTCATCAATGGATTGTCATCTAGCAGTGCCTGCACCATGCTTAAGACAATCCAGACTGTTTTCTTGTGTTGTTTCAAGATGGTGGAATGACCTACCAAGCGCCACAAAAACAGTAGCTTCGCTGTGTATGCTCAAGAAACTCTTGAAGACCCACCTCTTTAAAGAACATCTCCTTTCCTAACACTTATCCACACCTCTAAACCCCCTCTACTACTCTTTCTGTACTTCCCTCTATCTCTTTAATATCACCACTGACTCTGACTAGGGATTTTTTCTCTAGATAGCTTATGGCCAGTGTCTACTTTGTAAGTCGTTTTGGATAAAAGCGTCTTGCTAAATGCATAAACATAAACATACAAAAACCATCAACTGTAAACTGAATCCAGTGGATCTGGCCTGGTTGGTGAATCTTCCCAGGAATGCATCAACAACATACCCAGAAGCTCAGAAAGAACCCAACAGCCTATCTTTAAACTCCCAGTCGGTCGTGGCAGAGGGCTGCTTGTACTGAGCAAGGATCTGTTGGAGGTTTCTTCCTGTAAAAGGGGAGTTTTTTCTCTCCACTGTCGCTACATGCATGCTCAGTATGAAGGATTGCTGTAAAGTCAACGACAATGCAAGCTATTGTTTTGGTATGCTGATTCTGGAGGAGTGAATGCTGCAAGTCAATGGTGGGTTTCCTTAGATTGGAAACTTTTTTTAAACTTATTTGTTTATGATTTATCTGTGATTTGAATTGTTGTTGTTGTAAACTGCTTTGAGACAACATTTGTTGTAAATTGGCGCTATATAAATAAACTGACTCCTGATTCTTTATTAAGCTTTTGGCTTGACTACTGCAAAGCCAATCTAGCTGGACAAAGAGGAGAGACTAATCTAATCAAGTTCTAATCTAATTCCATTTCCTTAGTTTTGAAAAAGCCTAGCAGAATGGTTCCAGTCTACTTGACTGGTCTTGCAAACTCTCGTGTCATGACTCGGTCGCTCTGGTCGTAAATTAAAGCCACGCTTTAGACAAACTGGACTCTTTTCATGTGTCATGCCATAAAGGGCATTCCTGTTGATCTGCTGTCTTCTCTGTCTGAACCTGGGTATTGAAATGTCTAAAATGTCTTAATGTCTCTCTCTCTCTCTATATATATATATATATATATATATATATATATATATATATATATATATAGAGAGAGAGAGAGAGAGAGACATTTAGAAACTTTAGACATTTCAATACCCAGGCTATATATATATAAATATATAAACAAACATTAATTAAAACCGCAGCTCGAAGGATTGACCAAGACCAGGGGACTCAGTTGAGTTTCTTGTGAAACAAACCCACGAAGCAGAGTTACCACGTTAGTCACGTGACATCATGCTGCAAATGCACTAAAGGCTTATCTTCTTCTCTGATGCCAGAGGTTTACAGATGCATGATTTTATCCATAATCTTTCATCTCGAGTCAGACTTCCTGTTAGTAAAGGTATTTCTTATCATATGATGCTTTTGTATGGTGAAAAAAAAATTTCACTTTAAGAATTTTAATATAATAAACAATCATTGTTAAAGCAGATGAGTTCCACAAAAGCACGAAGCTACATTAACAATTTCAGGAAACTATTTAATATTTTCATAAATTTGACGATCATTTGAGAAACATGCTTTATTCTGGCTAAGCTAATAATCCATTTTCAGACAAATGTACTCAGAGATATTTCACAACACTTCATACGTGCAGTTAATTCAGAAAAGCAGATTGTGAGCAGACACTTGCCTTGGCTGAAATCGTTGCTTGTCATGGTCTCACTATACAAGAGCCACATCTAGGTCGAGAGCGCAACAGTCTGTGTTCTCCTTGGTAATCTACCCTGCAACCTTTTTTGCTAATTTTAACATCTGAATCACATCCCAAAATAATTCTGGCTTCATCCTCTATATTCCTTAAAGGTTACCCGAGCTGCCAGTGCAGAAAAATAAGGTCTGTGCTTCTGTGCATGAGCCTTTCTGACTATCTTCCATCCATCCATGTATCTAATTAACATCTGGCTGTTTTGATCAGCATTTGTCTCTTTTTCTGTTTTTGCTTTGTTATCATTTAATGATTGGTATTACATCAGAAAAACTGAAAAAAGATAGTTTTATTCCAGACACTTATACACCTCATATCAGAAAAAGGAGAAGATCACATACAAGCAATGTATTGATTTATTCACTGTAATATTCTATTATTACTATTTTATAGTGACCCCAAATTATTGTATATTGTATGAGACATTTGGACAAAGTAAAATAAGCAATATCAAAATGGTTTTGTGTATAAATATTTTTTAGGACAAGAAAAAACAATATATAACATTAAGAAATTGCCATTGCCGAGCTTTGCAGCAGATAATATAAGCGTTCATACCTTTTGCTATCAGGCTTGTTTCCAGATTATTTTATAGACCACTCAGAGATCTGACACCTGTTGATGCACAGCAGTGATCAAGTCCACTGCTATGATAAATAGAACAAAAACAATTCACACAGTGATGTGTCGGACAGATGTTGCCGATTTATTCCCTTTCGAGACACAAGCTTCGCTCACAAAACATGGTTTTGATTCATTTGGTCCATTTTGCTGTTACAAGAAACATAACAGTTGCACTTATGTTGATACGTTTTAGCTTTTCATCTTGTATAATTTTTTTATAAAAATATTTTTTATAAAAACAATTAAAACTGAAGAAAAGAGAAATATGAATACCTCAAATATCTAAAAATGATTCCAGGTCATTTTGCACCTTTGCTGTTTTGCTTAAGCATAGCTGTGCTTTCTCCTGCTGGATGTTTTGTACCAACAATTTTTATTTTATATTTCTTTACCAAATTGTACCTATAAATTTTCATTCAGGATCAGATTATATTGTAACCAATTAATACAAATGGGGATTAAAATACAAAATGAATACGAATAGAGAGGAATTTAGGTTTTTATATTATGTCCACCATACACGTATACACCAATCATCTATAACTCGCTTGTTCATGCAGGATCACTTTGATGAATTTGATCATTTCAGAAATTTAGGGCCCAAATATCTAAATAATTCATAAAAATACTACAATACAATACTACAATAAGAAATAAACTAAATATGCAATCGTAAAAGTACATAATCACGAAATGCATCACCACCAAACCCTGTAAAAAGAATCGGGAAAAAAAGGGACATGTTTTCCTAGATAACAGATCTCTTCTTTACACTGCAGAGAAATACATTTTGATATTGAAAAGCACCTGAATCCTTTAGTCGATGATTAATTCAGGTGAAACTTAAGCATTGGCTTTAACGATAACAGTCTGACAAATTGAGTTTTTCTAAACACAAACAAGTTTCTCTTTTCATCTTAAAATGTTAAAATGTCCAAAATATCCTAGAAAATCTGCGATCTGTAGAGGAAAATAAAGTAGTCTGTGGAAACGTCACAGTCCATACTGCTGGATCGACAGACTGCCTGACTTCCACATTGTGGTTACTACAATATCTGACAGGTTTTCTTTTTCCTTATCAGCTGAAGATCCAGATCCAGCAATAAAGCCAGGAAATTCCTGTTGGGATAGATGGCTCTCTTCTGGATCACTTTCTGCAGGGCCTGTTTGAGTGGAAGGCGATGGTACAGCATGAGGTAAGCTAGCACCAAAGTTGACGAGCGGCTCATTCCCATGATGCAGTGCACCAGAACCTTCCCTGAAGAACAAGACAAAGGCAGAGAGCGTTGTGCGCGAAGGATTAGTGAGGCCTCAGACTTATTAATATCATACATGACTGCCCGTCTCACACTGAGGTCTTTCTTTTTTTTCTGGATGTGAGCTAAAAATATAGCCGGCAATTCACCGTCTTTGTTCATTTAAAGTTCTTTTGCAGACAGGCCGACTGTCTTTAATCCCAACTCATCCTCTCCCTGATAGTTTCTTTGAAAGAAGCGGCGGCATACTTAAATTCAGCAAGGTAAGAGTCTTATTATTATGGGCTGAACATGCATTTGCATACCAGTACAAGCTCTGTTACATTGTGGTACCAGGTGACATTGAAAGAGAGGCAAGATGTGAGGGGTCTTAACTGAATGAAGGATTTACAAAGGGAAATACATTATGGGATGTGTAAAAATGTAAAATAGTGGAAGCTTCTTTTCATTCTGTTCAATTTGGATCAAGTTCTTTCAAGGTTCTTACCACCAGGTGACTTCAGGGCTTTATGAATGAAATCTGCTGCCGGCTGAAAGTAAACGTCCAGGTCAAAGTGAGTCGAGTCGTCTGCTGGAATGCCAAAATACACAAAGTCGTTGCCATAAAAGCTTTGGTTTCCTTGGCTGCCTTGCTTGGAGTGAGCAGCATTTAACACATGAGTTATGCCTAAATTCAGAAGGACAGCCTTGTTTTGGGCTACTGCCCTAGCAAGACACAAAGACAGAGGTTTAAGACTTGGGTGAAAGCTACGCATCACAGCAAACTGGCTTTATGTCAGAGTGACGATATGTGTCAGAGGCTTAAAAAAAAAAAACGTGATAGATGAATATGAGAAAATTAGAATGTCTTTCAAAATTTCATCTGAAAAAGTGAACTACGGTACTTTCAAACTAATATGCTAGTCTATAGTAAACATAAATGTATGTATTAATAAAAGATATGTTACTGTTAATTTTATGTTTTACTATATTTCTGTTTGAAGCTAATGACAACCAAAAGTTAAAGTTCTTAGAAGATAAGAAAATTATCTATGAGACTATAAATTTGTTATGTAGTGACAATGCAATACACAGTCAGGGTGTGTCCACAGCATAAGGAGGATAAGCAATTAAATGAAATCTGCTGAAGGAGTGTAATGCTTAAGCATTTTAATGGAAAGTTAAGTGGAACGAAACGGTATCAAAGATAATTTTGCACAAAACAACAATTTTCATATGTAAATATCCCAGATTCTGTTTCGTAGAAAATGAATATGTTACATTGGACTAATAAAAAGAGCTATTCATGGTCAGTATGTTTTCAGGAATGTTGGTATTTAAAAAAGGAAGTTCACGTACTGTACATTATATATACTCAGCTCTTGATCAAGCCATTTGGAGGAGTTACTGCACGGATGCAGCCTGGCACGGCGGCAGTCCGTCTGAAGGCTCTGCTGAGGTGTTTAATGGTGTTTAAGGTAGCCCAGATTGCTTTCATAGTGATTTCTAGCTCATCTTCCTTGTTGAATTTGTTATCATCCTCCTCAACCAAACTAAACTCCATGGATTCCTTATAGGCAGGCAAATATATGATGGTTTGCTCTGTTTGTTCTGATGTCTCTCATCTTCCTCGTGACAATATTTAATTACTTCTCTATGGGATTTAGGTCAGACCAGTTTGCTAACCAGTCAAGAGCAGTGATGCTATAGTCATTAAATCAGGTATGGGTGCTTTTAGCAGTGTGGGCAGGACCCAAGTCCTGCTAGAAAATCAATTTAGCATCTTCAAAAGGCTTCTCAGAAAAATGAAGCATGAATTGTTTTGACATTCCCTGGGAAATGCCTCCAATCGACCGACATCTATATATAACATGATTCCTCAAATAGTCACTTCTCTTTACTTCTTTTCAATTTTTATAGCATCAGTTTACAACTAATGTAATCTTAAAGCTGTTTACAATAAGACCTAGAATGGTTTGAATTCATCAACAAAATTGACTTAATTTTAATACATTACAAAGCCGTGAAGTGCACCTCATGATGTGATAAGCTGATAAGTTTTAATAATCATTGGAAGCCCAGCTAATAATTTAGAAGCAATTCCATTCGGAACAAATGTGGCAACCAAAGAAAGGAACAACTTGCTATTAACAGGAAGAGACTAAAAGTCTGGACCTCGAAGCCTCCAGAATCTGAGACCTACAATTTATTTTCTTTTATCTCATTATTGAGGAAATGCAACCCCACATCTTGATATGCCATAAAAAATATTCCTAAACCTTAAAGCAAGTTTTAGTTTTCTGTAATTTTGGCACCAGTGTGGACAACAGTGTGTTTTGCCTGAAGGAAGACTTCATTTCCCATAAACACCAGCGCATAGTTTCGTAAAATGGCTGTACAAAGGATGAATAGCGATGAGGTGATGAATCTAATTGTGACGAAACAATGTCAAATGATGATGCTGAAAATAAGAAATGGGGGAAGTGACATATGTCGTTAAGCAGTCGGCACATTTTTTGTTGTTTTGTGAAGCAGAGTTCCTGCCACTCTCCTCAAAGGTGCTTAGTGCCAGGTAAAGCGATAGAGACTGTCTCAGGCCTTGACAGACGTGTCATTCAACAAGTTGTAAGTAGACGTGTAATCATAAAAGTTCTGAAAATATTTTATGAAGTGTTGCTTTAATTAGGTTTTCAGTTAATCCTCCTTAGGCTGCAGTAATCCCTGTTGATTGTGATACTTTTCTATCACAATTTTTCCTTCCATTTAACTTTTCATTGACATGCTTGTGCAACAATTATGCAATATTCTAACTTTTGAGACTCTGGATATTTTATTTTTGTTAGCTTTAAGCCATATTCATTAAACTAATTGGAAATTAAGGGCTTAGAATATGTCACTTTGAAAACATCAACATCATCAAACAAAATAAATGGCATAAGTTTACCTTTTTTTATTTAATTACTGAGACAAACTAACATCTTAATGATATTCTTAAGTTTTTAATTGCCCCTGTATGGTTGTAGGGCACTTTGATAACAAATTTAAATACATACTTACACATTTCCTATGTATATATTAGGCCATACTTCATCAATTTGGTGGAGGTGTAGCTTACAGGAGTCCAAAACCTTCTGCAGTTCCTTCACAGTTGGATATTCCTTTGTCTTGTCCTTCACAGCTGGCATTTTGAATCCAAAAGTTCAGCGTTGGACCGACTGTCGGCCAAAATGTTTGCTGTTATCAAAGCAGTTCCAGTGTTTCTCCGGCTCGGGATGATTGGTTCCAGCAGGTGCTGTCGCTGGACAGTTACCCAATTTGGTGCTTAACCTAGCGTGTAGTCTTACCCGTGCAGAGGGCAGAACAACACCGGCTGCAGCGGGAGCTCTGCTTTTCACACACCACCGTGGGACTCTAATTTAATCAGCCTCGCTCAGTGGTGAATCATTCTATAAATCAGTGATAATTGGGCATAATTATGATCAAACTGTTAAAGAGCACTGCTTATATCGGATATAACTAAGCTTTTATGAAACAGAACCGCTCTGTGGTAACATCATGTGGCTTGTTTAATGCTCCAGTGCAAACATCTAAGAAAACTGATAAAAAAATAAAATAAAATAAAAAGGTGAAGCAAACACAAGCTTTACTCTTGGCAAAAGCATGCCATCTTTGACTCTTATCAAGTTTCAGGTTAATTTCAGTCAACGTAAAGGAAAACCTGATAACATGACTTTCACTCCATAAAACTCAATGACTTTCCTTCTTTAGGATCATAGATGTTGATGGAATGCATCAATAAATGTCTTTGGGTCATTTTTAACCTTCATAAATGTATTGACTACTTATTTAAACCAGCCATTTGGCTTCATGGAGCTTTTATTGGCTTCATGTCCCGCCTCTAGTGCAGGTTATACGCAATAAACCTATTTAAAAATATCTTCTGTAACCTTTGTGCTCCTTTGAAGAGCATTTCAGCTGAGGCGGCGTCTTACATAACAACAATTTCTCAGAAATAAATGATTTGCAATGACTTTCATAGAGTTTGTGGAGTTATCTTTTCCTCCCAATGTCTTTCTTCTTCAAACAGATGGTAACAGTTCTTGGCAAGCGACCAAAGAGTAACAAAGAGAATGATATCATTATATTGAACATGATTAGGTGAATGTAGCTTTTAAAAGGTTTTTCTCCTGACTATGACTACAGAGTATTTTCATAACTTTGGATAAAACGTTACCAAGAAAACTGCGCAAAATACAGCTACGTCCAGTGTTTTGTGGAAAATCCAATACTTTCATGTAATTGCTTAATCATTTATTTTATTCACATGCCCTTTAACCTTAACTTTTTAAAAGGGTGTATGTATGGGATAAGTAAAGTAACTTTTAAACTGCAAAAAAATAAAATAAAATAAAAATACATTCCAAAGAAACCTCTTAGATGAGATTTGGGAAAAAGTTAGATTTTCAAAAAAATATACTGACATGTAAGTCATCTTAATGGTCAATATCCTCATTAAAAATATTATATTAATTTGTGTACCACAGTGTCTGACCTCACCAAGCTTGAATGATCTTGAATAAACCGAAGCAAGGTTTGGTTTTAAAAACACCTGCAGAGCGACATTTCTGGTTTAGTTTGGTTTTCTTATTTGAAAAATATTTTGACAAGCGCTACACTGCTTATTAAAGTCTATACCACCATCTGCTGACAGCCTAATTCATTTGCTCAAAACCAGGCAACAGGTGAAAATATGAATGTTTGCTCCAGTTAACATTTCATCAATTGAGACCCAATCTTTATCAACCTAATTCAAATACCAGAGATGGAACTAGAAAAGTTTACATCCCACAAAATCCTCTTTGTTGAGGCACTGAACCGACAACATCCTTTTAACCTCAAACAAATGCTAAAAATACCTTATCATTACTTAAATATTAAAATCTGAATCTGTTGGGAAACATATGGTAATTGTGGTGAAGGTAAGAAATAACCTGATATCTTGAGACTTTGCTTCAACGTAAAACAAATAATTTTGCATGTTACAATTAATTTAGTTTAAAGGTAACTTGATTTAAACTCAATTGGTGATTGCAAAAGTAACTTAGGTTTATCATAAACAGTCAAGTATGCTGTTTTTTAGTTGTTACATTTTCTCCAACACAATAACAAAGCTTGTGGTTTTTAACTGCAATTTTACACCAAGAAAAGAAGTACACCAAGATTATAAAACTATGTCCTAAGCTTTGCGCATCTCACTCAGGACTGTTCACTCTACCTTAATGGAAACAGTACAAGACTGCACTATGACATGTGATTCGGGAAAACGACCATAAGTAACTTTGGAGGAGCTGCAGAGAACAACTCAAGTATCAGTCATGTAAATCCGGGATTTGAAGAAGAGCAGTTAGAAGAAATGTACTGTTAAAGTTGGCCAAAGTTGATGGGGAGATAAGGGACGTTATATACAGGGAAATTCTGGAAGAATACCAGTTAGAGGCTGCAAAAGAAATAACTGGAATTGTACCTACCAGCAGAAAAAAATACATGACCATTTAGCCAGAATTATAATGGAAAGGCATCCATCAAAGTTTTGTCCTGTATTAGAAAGGCTTATTCAAAGTCCAGAGATTGATCCAGTTGAGAAGGAAAATTGATGTTCATAAATGTTTGCCATCTTTGAACCTATTTGCAAAGAAGAAGAATCAGACATTTCAGTCCTCCATTTGTGCAAAGCTGGTGGAGACAGTCGTACATAATGGGTGGTCCTCTGTCATTCGTTGACGGTTAAGGAAGAAAGGGCCTGTACACAGTTGAACTGCAAAGATCCAAGCCGGAACAGCCGAAACATGCGGAACTCACAATTCTTTAAGTTCCTGTTGATATTTGGACACAGGCTCTTTTATAAACCTATGGCCACCATACAAACATTACTATATTTTACACTTCCATAGGTATAGTTCTTATAGTTGTACACCCCTCTTCACATTCGAATATATACCTTTTCTTATCTGGTCAGCGTTGTGGAAAGACTTATCAAAAAGCACACACAAAGTCTTCTGATGACCAGGACACTACAAGACACACACACAAATGCACAGCGGGAGGTGATTCTGAAAAAGGATTGGCTTAAATTGGTTTAATACAAATGTGTGCCACACTTTTCAGATTTATATTTAAAGAACTGCTTGAGGGAAATATTAACATCTTGTCTATGCCTTACTTTGTGCTGATCTTTCATGTCAAATTACAATAAAATAATATTAAAGCCATTAGTAGACTAAATGTAAAAACACTACACTAAATGAAATATATTTGGGATAAAGTGTTTTATATACAGACAATTGTGAATACATTTCGGGGACATGGCCATTTCTTAGTTCTGATGTTTCAAGCGGACCCAGTGGAGTAACACAAGAGAGGGACGAGTTTAATTGTTGTTGATTTCCAGAGAGTACAGTAAATTTGTAATTACTTATTACATTGGGTCCAGCGTGGGCACAATGGGCACAATGGGCTTAATATTGAAGTTCATATATTTATAAAGCTGCAAAGACTGTCGTTTGTGTGATATCAACCTCCAAGTTAGTAAATTCAGTTAAATCTTAAATTAATAACATAAAAGAAAAAATGAAATGAATCTGTTTGCCTATTTTGGAGGCATTTCCTATCCGAATTGATATTTTAAGTATCTTTAGTGGGAGTCTTCTTAAGTTTTTGATCTAAAGCCCACAGCTGCTTTAGGAACCCCCGGTTAGGGAAAATCCATCTGCACTCTTTGACCTTATTGATGGCTTCCAGCAGAGTGTAGGCATGGTAGATCATGAGGTAGGCCAGGACCAGCGAGGCCGACCTGCTTACTCCAACTGCACAGTGCACTAACACCCGAGCTACAGTGGAAGAACATACATGAAAGTGATGAACATTAGTGTCATCCTCTTAAATAAAATACTGAAACAGAGGCAACTCGGCAGCTATTTACCACCATTCACGCCGAGTGAGTTGTGAATGTACTCAGCTGTTGGAAAGAAGTAACGAGAAAGATCAAATGTCGGCGAGTCATCAGCGGGGACTCCATAATACTCCACTGTTGCTCCATAAAAGTCGTGACTTCCCTGACTGTACGTCCTCCCATGAGCTGCATTCACAACATGAGTAATTCCCAGCTTCCACAGGCTGTAGCGGTCGTTGGCAACTGACCTGAGGAAAAAAAAACAAAAAAAAAACTGTCATGACATTTGGAAGACCGGATGAGAAAGAAACGTCGAGAACCTTCACACTTACATGTCCCCAATGAAGAGGTTTGGCCAGACTTCGTCCACATGGTTCCCAAATCTCTTCCCTCCGTACAAAACCCTCTGCAGCTGTTTTAGAGACGTAGCGAGACAAGAAACCGAGCTGCTTTTATCCTGCATATTAAGTTTTGTCTGTATAAACATTAAATGTGTGTACACAAAAAATACATTCGATGATTTATTCCTTAAGTTTCCTGAGGACAGAAAATGCATTTTGAAAGTGTTTAGGCTAGAGTCGTGCTGGTACTGACAAAAACAGGTGCCTCTGTTCTAAAATTAAAACACTGACCTATTTTCTTAAGGTCAGGCTTAAACCACTGTGATTAATGACTTACTTTATAGAAATATAAAAAAAACTAAGCAACAAGGAAATAAGGACTAAGATAAAGGATTTCTTATATTCATTAAAACTGCTATGCTATTTTTTTTTTACCATAACTGTAAAGTATCTTATTCTTTACTTTTTAAATTCTATTCTATATTTCATAACATCACACCACTAAAAATTGAATAATTGTGTTTTTTGTGGTTTTAACATTTTTAAGAATTTCTTAAATAAAACAGAAACAAAGTAAATATTAAATCACTTCTGTACATATTTTTTCCACATAAACAAATGTATAATGATATTTTAATGCCATAATAAGGGAGGGGGAAAACTCTTTATGGAAACCGAAACTTGCAACTAAATAAGATGAATCTAATATGTGGAGAACTAAACTAATAGTTTGTGCTCTTATTGTTTGTTGAGTGGAGAAATACCACCATTTAGGTACAGATATGATTCTGGCTGGATACTAAAGCCCTATTCTTATCAGAATGGGAAAAGTTAATTTAAATCTACTTGTTTTTCTGGCTTTTGAGTGTGGTTCATAAATCTTCATTAAGCTTCAGGTCTAGAAAATTGCAGGAGTTTAATTTTAGCCTGCATTACACTTTCCAAAAACAAAGTTTCAGGTGTTTAGGATCATTAATCTGGAACACAAAAATCAGTTGCGGTTTCATTCTACCCCTCAGAAAAGGAACGTTCAAAACAACCCCGGAACTATCAAGGCCTATAACGCAAAATGCTGTAAGGCCAGTGAAGTCAGTTTTATCTAAACATGGAGACGAGGTGTTTAGAACTTTCACCACAAAACAAATCCTTGTCTTGTTCTATAATTCCTCCCTTCAAACTGAAGTGTAAGTTTCTAGCTGCATCCCAACTTTCCCAACTGTTAAGCTTTAGACGTTAACCCTGCTAAAAATGTGTTCAGAAAAGAAATGAAAATTTTACATAACTAAAAAATGTGGGTCTGTGCATTGTTTCCCTGCAACTTCCTTTGAGGTTTATTTACTTATCGTTGTGGGCGTATTTTTAAATTTCAGTATTAAAAGAAGCATCAAGAAATTCATACTTGACCATCAAATTCTTGCTGGTAAAATAATTAAAGATCTTTGTTGTAAATTCATCAGAAAAATCTCTTCAAATGCATGAAAAACGGCGAGACAATTAAAAATAAATGAATGTGTACGATGTATAAATAAATGTATGAGCAGCAGAGTTGGGTAATAAGCAGTTAAATTTGCACAAGTTACATTTTCTTGCTATTTTCA
>JAVLVB010000001.1:3042-15692 GCA_032876305.1 Orestias chungarensis | reverse complement strand
AAAGTAACACTTAGCCATCTGCTTTCCCGTTATCTAACTGACAATTTTATGGCTTGGGACAGATGAATAGTCCCCCTCCATCATCCTCTGTCCCAGCTCTGGAAGATAAGAAAAACAGGTCTTATCAGGAAATTTATAACCCTTAAGACTCTGCTTCTACTTAAAGAAACAGTACAGGAATGTTTATCCTGCAACAATCACTTAGACTGTGAGCTGCTGCAGATCCTCCTCAGTCACTTAGTGTTATATCAACGCAATCCACCTTTTATTAGGTTACGTGGTTCAGTTTTAGTGAGCAAAGGAAGATAAATACCGTTTTTAACCAATCCTCCATTAACTCCCATATTAAAGACGTAACAATGAATAAAATCAGATTATATTTATTTTATAAGGCATTTGAAATCTAATGAAAATAATTCGAAAAAAAACAGTAAAAAAGTGCTTGTAAAATTCACATAATTTATAAATATGTATATTTCTTAAAGTGAGCTAAAATCGTATATAGCCCCGTTAGCCTAAATGCTAGGTAACGGCATACAGGTTGCCATGGTGATTTAGGTATTTTTATACTCGCCTGTGTCCAGCAGTTGAATGTGGGTGAGACGATGTCATAAAGCCTTTACAAAAACTTTCACACTTCACTAATGTTAACCTGTAAAAAATACATCGCTAAAATATATTACGTGAAAGGGCAACTTAGTTTCCGTCTTCATCGTATTTTTCGTCCGGCGCTACATACACAGACAGCCCGGGGTCCTGCGGCGCCGAGGTCAAGCGGGTGTCTATGCAGTTTCTCCTCCATATCGTCCTTACTCCGGCAGGCTCCAACCTCTGCTAATCTCGCCGTGTTAGATAGAACAGCTCTAGTTCTCGGTAAGTGCTTCGTATATCTGAGCTGAGGTGTTTTGTTTACACCTTAGCTCCGGCTGGGATGGTTTATCTAATGTAGTGGCTTTAAAACGCCCACCTTTTAAAAATCTCCTTTTAAAACAGCGGGCAGTGCAGATCCCCAATGGGCGAAGGTTAGCTAGCATCTCACGTCGAGAATAAACGAAACTGGGCCGAAAAACCCATCCAGATGGGATAAAATTGCGTTTTATTTTCCATGTTCCTAATTTAAATGCCACCCCTTTATTTGCTTGTGCTTCCTGTGGTAATTATCTCTACGTTTTAGCTGCACTGATGAAACAGTAGCAGGTTGGACAACATGACTGCAAGGTGCGCCTTGGTATTTATGGAAACAGGCTGTAGGACCTGTAGCCTTTTAGTTTAATCTCGACTGCTTGACTTAGTCAGTAGGTGATAGGCTTTACTCATTAAATTCAAACTATCTAACTAATCTAAGTTGGTAGAAACTAAATTGTACATAGTAAGTCAACGTAAAGTGGTTCTGGACTGTAAGTTATGGCACAACTGCAGCTTTTGATGAACAAAAGCCCGTCCATCTGAACCGAAAACACTTGTGGTTACTTTGGAGGAGCTGCAGAGATCCATGACTGCTAACACGACAACCATTAGTCAGGCACTTGCCGAACATCAGCTTGGACACACAGTTCTGCACGGTGGTGGCGGCGGCAGCGTCGTGAAGAAACAAGCTACTTGTTTTTCTCCATTTGACCCAGGGTTTAAAGACTTGAAAGTGGAAAAGAGCTTCACCTTCAAGCAGCATGACAACCTTAAACCTATATCCTCTACTATTCTATCTAACACTGACTGTAGTTTGATTAAGATGCATAACTTTCCTACTAATTTACAATTATTTGCTACATACTGTTGGACTGTCATCTAAGATTGCAATTAAAATGCATTGAAGTTCAAGATTGTATCAAAAAGAAAATGGGGAAAATGTCCAAAGGGTATGAACAGAAGATGTTTATTTTTGTGTACCTTTTTTGCACAGACGAGCAGTAGAAAAAATACAACTGATAAATCTCAAACAGTAGCTCAGAAGGAGAATAAGCAAACACACTCTCTTACAAAACATACCAGTTTAAAAAATAGCTTTCTTTCGGATGTAAGTTACATAATTATTTCTTCATATTTCTATCACTGAGCTGCACACGGTAAGTACTTTTGTTGAAGTTATCAGTACTTTAATGGAACAAACTTTGAGGAGAAAAAGGTAAAAATAATAATTAGGTCAGTTTCCATAGTCGTTAAACTTCACTCATTTTAATTTATCAATGTGATCCCAATTCTTAGCATGAGAAGAAGTTTATAACAATGCAAGGAATGCCCACCCCTAATAGCAGAGGCAGCAATTAATGTCGAAACTGAAAATGTTTGCAGCTACAGTTGGCATGATAATTATAATATAAAAAAACATCGGCCATAAATTTAAGGCAAGGCGTTTTCATCATATTAAAAGTTTTCCCTTGATTTTCTTTTAAAATTATGAAGGGTTTCGATAGATGTGACTCATATGGGACAAAACCAAACAAAAGCCTAAAGGTGTCCTTTATGCTGTCCATATATACTTTCATACACAACATAACTGGACAGCCTTCTCTGTATATTAATTCTCCATTTTCAGTGTAGATATAGGACAGGTAAAACTAGTCTTTTCTATTATTTTAGTGAACTGACAAAAAATAACTGCACATATTGAACAGAAAAAACAAACCGACCCAAAAAAACTAAGAGGAATCTGCGTATCTCTACGCAGCCCAACATAAAACAAAATGGCCACAGTCATCTTAGTACTAAATGGTGTGGGCAAAACAAACTGACCTCATGTCAATGTGTGTACTTGTTTATAAGTAAATGTTTAGGATGAGGGTGTTTGAGCGGAAGGAGGATTTGGAGAGAGTGTCTGCTGCCATTCTGAATGGCGGTCAATTTGTTCAGTGTCCTTCTCTCTACTGTATAAAAAAAAAAAAGCAGCTTTGAGGAAAGTTTTTTTTTTATTAAAAGCAGTCTTCAATGGGGATTTTTTTATATTTGGAAATCAAATTTTCTGTAATTTATAATAAGTCTTATCTGAACCATTTTCCCGCAGACATGATGGCGGTTCCTCCAGCATACATGGACCTTGGGAAATCGGCAAAGGACATCTTCAATAAAGGATATGGTAAAACGAAGCAAGGTTAATGTGTGTTTAGCCATTGTGCGCTTGCTGAAGCTGCTCATTGTCACTTTCTCCGCAGGGTTCGGGATGGTGAAGCTGGATGTGAAGACCAAGTCTTCTAATGGAGTAGTAAGATAAAATATTTTTGTACTTTTATTTCCTTATAGAACCCTTTACACTTTTCGGCATCCCCAGCTTTCAGTGTTTTGTGGTGTGGAGAGTGGTTAGTGATGGATAACGGTTTAGTTTCTTTGTATGTATGCCAGGCCCACCTGTTGTCGCTTAAAAGCTAAATTTCACACTCAATTGACCAACATATCTGGTCCCACCAACCTTTCAGGAGAGTTGAGCAATTGTCACGCGGTTAGGTTAGTAATGCACAGGCTGTTTTCTGGCATTATATCTAAATCGCCATGTAGTTGGTGGGTCGAAACCTCAGTGACTCCGATATGTTACTTTGTTTTGTGGCACTAACAAGAAACTTTTTTTTTTTTTTTACTTTCTCACCACCATCACCTCATTGTCCATAGTTATAAAATAAACATCCTTGTCAAGCCTTGTGGCTATGAGAGGATCTCCCTGTCAGGTCAGATTTGCTACCCAAATAAACAGCAAGTTGTTAATTTGTGAATAAGAAAAAAACTCACTTGTGGTGAAACTTTGATGTAGAGGTTTTTCTTCTGAAGATTTTCATGGTATTAGGTAGACCCTCTATTCGCCTCAGTTTTCCTGTCCATAAATGAATGAAGGGGCTGTAAACATTTCTTCAGATGTTTATAAGGATATTCAGGATGGAAAATGTATTCATTTTCAGGTTCAAGAACAAGTTTTAGATTATTTAAGCTTCTGAATCTTACTTCTGTATGCTTACACTTCCAAATCTAAAATGATAAAGTAGTCCTTCAAACGTCTGCTGTAAGCACTGGCCTTTATTAGTCAGCCTTGAAAGATGCATTAAGAAAAAATCAAAACCTTCCAATCTCGATTGTCTCAAGCTTATTAGAATTTTCCTTTTGTGCTCCTCTCAGGAATTTAAAACATCTGGCTCTTCAAACGTAGACACCAGCAAGGTCACTGGAACCCTAGAAACTAAGTATAAGTTGGCCGAGTATGGGCTGACCTTTACTGAGAAATGGACCACTGAGAATACTCTGGGGACTGAAGTCTGTGTTGAGGATAAGGTAAACGTGGCTTCCCTTGTTTCTTCCACTGAGTTAAAAAGGTTGTAAGTTACTCATGGCACATTCTCCTTCATCCAGATCACCAAGGGTCTGAAACTTCAATTTGAAACCACATTTTCACCCAACACCGGGCAAGTCAGATTTTAATAGCATCTCCTTCACATTAGGTTCTTTTCTCTTTACATTCTCGTGTTAATTTTAATCCTATTTCTACAGGAAGAAGAGCGGCAAAGTCAAGACGGCGTATAAGCGGGAATACCTCAACGCCGGAGTGGATGTGGATTTAGACTTTGCCGGTCCCACCATCCACGGAGCGGTTGTGGCCGGGTACGAGGGATGGCTTGCTGGTTACCAGATGACCTTTGATTCGGCCAAATCCAAGATGACTAAGAGCAACTTCGCTGTTGGATACAAAACCGGCGACTTCCAGCTTCACACCAACGTGTAGGTCTCGAAATAAGCAACATTTTTAAAGACAGTAACCGCCGGTTTACGTGATATGTGATATGATTCCTGTACAGTAATGATGGTTCAGAGTTTGGAGGATCCATTTATCAGAAGGTAAACAAGGACCTGGAGACGGCCGTGAGTCTCGCCTGGACCGCCGGCAGCAATGGCACACGCTTCGGAGTTGCTGCTAAATACCAATTAGACTCTAGTGCCTCCATATCAGTAAGTTTGCCGTTTCCAATACATCTTGAATTTAAGAGATTGTTATAAAGATTATTCATTTCAGGTTAATTGGGAAATTTGCTTCAATTTAAGTCTCCATTTATTGATACGCACTTATTGAAATTAATCAAGAAAATATGTTTTTCCTTCAGGCTAAGGTGAATAATTCCAGCTTAGTAGGAATTGGATACACCCAGACTCTCCGGCCTGGTAAGAACCGTTTGGAAACGATAAGAACAAACCCTTTCAGATTTGAACTCCAATCAACTTACATCCGTTTCTGCAGGTATGAAGCTCACGCTCTCAGCATTAGTGGACGGGAAGAACATCAACGCTGGCGGTCACAAGCTCGGTCTAGGCTTGGAGCTGGAGGCGTAGAGATCCGCTCCGCGGTTTCACGATGATATCAGCAGAGTCTGAGCAGCTCAGCGACAGATATTCTAAAGACGAGGCCAAAACGACGTAGAATCCCAGTACGTGGGCACAGATGAGACGGAAATAAACGTTTCCACCAACCTCCTGTCATTGTGATTCAGCCACTTGTATTTATCAGCTACTTTCCCTTCTGCCAATTTATGCCGCATAAATAATATAAAAAATAAAAAAAAGCAAACCCGGCTTGTATGTTCGACAATCTAAGAGTGGTTTCAGAACGTCAATATTCTGCTGAAATGTGATTATGTAGAATGTACAACTGATATTTTGCACAGTAGACTAACTTTTATTTAAGCTCTTAGCATATTTTTTGGTGATATGCTGGTAGTACCTTACTGCCTGCTGGAAGTTGCTGCTCCTCATTTATATTATTTCCAATAGAGCCTTTTTATTGCGCTATATCACACGTTTTAGTTTGCCTTTAGTTGCTCAGCAAACTCAAGTAAGGTTTTCCTCGTGAATCGATTGAAAACTGAACGAAAAACCATGTTCACATCTGGTTTTAGAGACTGCAACACTCAACGGAGAGCAGTCTGTATTGTTCGGGTGTGTCTACCTGCAAAATAAAGACCTGAATTTAAGAGTATTTTCATCTTTATTTTTTTTTGTTAGAGTACAGAATTAGGCAACTTGGTGTAATGAAAAAAAAAAGAACATTTCACTTCAATAAAGTTCATTGGCCATCATTTAGAGGTTTAAGGTCATAACATCTATGTGGAGAAAACAGTTTAGGGAGTAATTGTCACCTGAATTTGGGTTCAACTTTATATTTTCCAGAAACGGAAGTCGACACTGGGGCTTTTTAAATTTTGACTGCCAGCGTCAGCCCATCTCCCACCGTCAGCATGCTTAAAGTAATCCGGACGTCTCTGTGCAGCTTCTTATTCAGCCGGTCGATGGCGACGGTGTCGGTGTCGTTGGGAGACGGATTCAGCACCCTGCCGCCCCACAGCACCTAAAAAGACGGCACAGACGTATTCGTTATCCGAAGCCAACGCGAGGCGCGGCTTCCCCACTCGACGCGAAGCTCTCACATTGTCGATGGCGATGACGCCTCCTTTCCTCAACAGAAGCAGAGACTTCTCGTAGTAACTGTCGTAGTTGACTTTGTCGGCGTCGATGAAGACGAAGTCAAAGGTTTCCGCTTGCCCGGTAGATAGGAGATTGTCTGTTTAAAAATATGAAGAAATATTGATGGTTATGCAGCTTTCAGCAAAAATATCAAAGCTATTAACTATTTCAACAAGACCTTGCGGATTTTTAATCAAGACAGCAGCCAATAAAGTGTTTTACGTCTATTCCGAAAAAGAATTGATGCCGTAAAAGGGAGATGGAAACGCATTTGCCGAATAAGTTACAATGTAACTTAATTTGACTTCCTGTTTATTACAGTCATGCACGATGGCAACATCTTACAATATCACGCTTTTTGTACCCTAGTAGAGTCGGTTTTAAGGTCCAGGTTTATACAAGTAAGATATTTCCAATGCCATTGAGCGCAAGCCCAGGAAAAGTGAATTTTACATTCATTGAAGAAAATGTTCTTATCTTACTAAATACAATTATCAGTTAAGGTGCAGTATTGTTTCTGTAACTGCCCTGCAACAAAGCCAATCATTTCCCTTCATAACTTGAGAAATTTAAGTGGATTCCATTAATATTTCTTACAAAAAAATAAAAAACAATCAGAGCAAATTTATCCTTCCTTAAATATATTAAACAGTC
Organism: Orestias chungarensis; assembly: GCA_032876305.1. NCBI lineage: Eukaryota > Metazoa > Chordata > Actinopteri > Cyprinodontiformes > Cyprinodontidae > Orestias > Orestias chungarensis. The sequence goes on along the minus strand of JAVLVB010000001.1, from coordinate 8,612 downwards.
TTAGGTATTCAGTTGCAAAACAGTTAACAAATACAGTATAACTTGAACGTATCCGTTTCCACATAGAAATAAAATTTAGAAGTTTGTTTAATCTGTTTAACTTAATTTGTTAATCTGTTAACGTTTTACTAGATACTCAAATCCATAGTCAAACTTTCACTAAACCACATTTGTAACAGCTTGAGTTACAAGTAATCCAAACAACTCAAAACAGGTTTTTCTCAGTTTTACGCACATCTGTATATTTCAAAAGCCAACGATTGAAACACCATAAATGACAGTGTTGAAAAATTAGGTGTGGAATAAATCCAAGTGACTTTCTCAACATTTGATGCACAATTTTAGTCAAACTGAGAAACGTTATTGAAGATTTCAAGTACTGTACCGAGAGTATTCAGGGCTGGTTGAATGTGGAGATCTATTTTATGATCAACTCCAGCCTATAAGGATAAAGACAATAAAAAAAGAAGCAACAATTCAACAATCAGAAACTTTTTTTTTTTTTTAAGTCTATTTAATTACCTTTCTTAAACAAATAGTTGAATCTAAAATTCTTAAAGAAAACCTAATTTACTTGAGACATTGAAAAAGGGAAACCCATCATGTACGTTATTTCCTACAGACTCAATTTAAAAGTTTCTTTTTATACTGTTAAAATCGCTTCAAAAACTAAGACATGATTTCCACTTCTGTACCTTTTCTAATAAACATTTCTAATGAACGTCTTAAAGCTTTCATTAATGTTCATCGGATACAGCATTCTGAACAGTGACTTACCGTTTGGAGTGCGACATATACATGATTTTTAAAGATTGGTTATTGATTTATGTTTTTTTATTAGCTCTAAGCTAAAAAAGAAAAAGAAACCACAATTAAACCCTCAATAATATTCTAACTTATTTTGATGCAACCAACCTAAGTCTGATCCTGAATGGCATTTTAATAGTATGCAGCTCTGCTAAAGTATATACTTATCTCCACTAAGCTAATTTTATAACATAAATATTATTTTAGAACCGATTATTATTTCAGTTTGAAGCTTTGAAATTCAATGCCTTATTTTTGTTGTTACTTAAAAAATTCCAAAGTTTAATATTCACTTATGAAATAACCCGGCATATACCCTTTAGGTTCACTTTACTGCAACAAGTTCAGTTTGCCCTGTGACAACAAACTGAACTATAGCCTTTTTTTTTCTGCATTATAAACACAATTTATATTTAAAAAAAGACACCGACTGCCACCTTCTGTATCTAACCATCAGAATAGACGGTCACTGACCTCCTTCCAGAATGGTTTACCAATGTTCGTGTATTCCTCACTGACGTCACAGGCCACCACGACTCCGTCCTCAGGTAAGGCCAACGCCATATTTAGAGTGTTGTAGCCGGTATATACTCCTGCAGATACAGAGGGACTGTTAGGTGACTAAATAACTTTAGTGCGTTCCTTGCAAACATATTTTGTCACCTCGTTCCACTGCACAATTGAGATCGTATAACTTGGAACAACAACATAAAGAACAGTTGTGAAGTGATGGAAAATAATAAATAATGTTTCTCTTTTAGAATAATCAAAAGAGGAGTGGGAGGCACACTTTTATTAATTCCTTTTACTCATAAAGACAATAAATAATAGATAAAAGACTTATTCAGTGCTTTTTGCAATTAAATATAATCAAAGGTATCCCCACACCATCATACTGCCACCACCGCTTTTCTGTCTTTCTTTGGAATTGTGTCTGGAGTGTTATCTGCCTATTACTGTAGCTGGCTTATGGCAAAAAAAAAAAAACATTTTTATGTTTGAACAAATCTAGTTTTATAAAAAAATTTGAGTTAAAATGTTTATTTAGTTGGGAACATATTTCAAACTCATTCCCTTCTGTTTTCCAGACGGTTGAGATAAAAAACCCCACATAGACTTGCACGTTGCTACCAAGCTTAGTCATCATCAGGGTCACTGTCTGCTGAGCCAAGCCAGACCCTTCATCCTGTGACCCAGATTCAGCAGCTCCAGTTCTCCTGGAGAAAGCTGTTTTCCTGGCAGTAGATACATACAAACAGGCCTTTAATCGGCTTTTGAAACGTGTGTGTGCTGCTGTCGGCCAGGCTGCTACGCAACAGCGCTAGGATTAAAGAAGAGACCGCAGAAAGGAAACAGTGAGGTGTTGTTTGAGACTAATCTGTACATCGATCTGTGCCCCGTTAAATTTAAAAGACGCTAAATAGTAGAACTCTGAGCAGAACCACACAAAAACTACAAGAGGAATCCTAAAGTTTGATTGGTGTACATTTACAGAAAGGAAACAAAAAAATAAAACCTCACAACTTTTTATATATTTAAAAGTGTTTTGAGAAAACTTTGATGGATTATTTTCTTGTTAGGGTCAATTGTGGTAGAGGGGGAACAGATTTTGAGGTCCATAAACACAACATAAGACAGCTATGAGAAAGAGAAAGCAATGCGAAACTGCATAAGGAAAGAGTGAGGTCTTCTTTAAGGCCACTTTGACGCTTCTCTTTATTGATCTGTGCCTCATTTAATTTAAAGACTTAAAATAAGCTCATTGATATCACCGCATCTCTACATCCTATTCTCTTATCCTAAATTGTCTCGTGTCTATTGTATTCATTGTAGTGCTTTTAGTCATTGGGCTTTCTTTTTTTTAGCTCCGTTGCATGTTGCACTTTGTCTATTGTACTGTGGTTCTATGTTGCATCACGCTTTCATTGCACTGTGTACCTGTACTCAGATGGAATCCCAATTAAAGCCTCTTGACTTATTAATCCTTAACCAAAATCCAAAACTCTGCATGATTTTGCGTTACCACTTCCGTCTTTATTGACATATTTGTGTGTATCCATCTTTAGTGTGATACGCTTTCATGTATTTTTTGTGCAACAGATTGTCTTTTATAGTCCTGTAAATGGAGCTGCTCATAAACCAAATGCAAATCCACTTAAACAAATGCACAGAATAAGGAGAGCCTCCACACCTCAAATCTGCCAAGATTTATGCAGAAGTAGCAGAGAAATACCTGACAGACTTTTGTTTTTAAGGTGTGGTTTACTGTTTAATTTAGAATTTCTTAAAGATCCCATGTCGGAAAAAGACAAAAAACTATATAAAAGAATGATTTTATACTGCTTTGGTGTAAATGTTTCCAACTATTCAGATATGCTTTTATAATCGTATAGATTGTCATCTAGAGATGAATTTGGATGACTACTTACCAATCTCCAGCGCCTTCTTGGCTTGAATTAGTTTTGCCAAGTTGGCCATGAACTGCGCCTGCTCACAGGCCACCATCATGATGTTCCATGAGTCCTCCATCGTCCGCTGCAAGACGCAATCGGAAACTGATCACATCCGAAAATGTCCTGAAACACGATCATATCTGACAGCGCGAGCAAGAGCAGTATTCCAGATCCACGGCACTCACCAGCCGGAGGTTTTTCAGAACCGGATGTTCCCTCAGCGAATGATTGAGCACGTACTGCATCAGTGGGTCGTCTTTCCTGCCGCCGTGACTTTTGGAGATGCTCATCCTGAACGATTTCTTCTTCCCTGAGGGCGAACGTAAAACAATAAGGAGTCCAGAGCTCATGAAACCGCAGTCTGGTATGGGAGCTGTTATTAGATTCAGATTTGATCCAGGCTAAATGACCTCAGAGGGGAAATGAAATTAAAACATTTAAAGCGATAGACACCGTTATGGGAAAATATAGACAGGAAATTGTGACATGATTTACTGGTGCAAGCCTCCGGGAAACGGAAGAAGTAAACAAGAGATTTGTATTAAGTGGGCAAAGATGCAGAATATGGAGAAGAGCCTTAAAGAAACAATATAAAAATGAAAAGTTCCTTATAGATTAAATAAATACACTCCAATGTGAAAGTATTCTTGCCTGAATAATTTAATTTTACTAAGTGCAACATTTGTTCAAATGTTTTTCCAAGTTCCTTTATAATGACGACTGCGTTATTTAGGGTGATCGATGCTGTACTTGCTGGTAACTTATGTCCTTGTATTTACAAATAACAACCTTCCACTGACCAATATTATAGATAATAAGCATTAAAACCATGTTAGTCCCAGAAACATAAAATCACTAAAGATGGTTTCATTTGGCTTCTTTAGGCTCAGAGAATGACTTAGATAAATCAATTTGATTCTACTCAATCTTCTCCTACAATTGAAAGACAGGTTTGATATAGATGTACCATGTTTAAGACAAGATACACAAACAAAAAGGTATGGATTTTAAAACACTAAATTGATAAATAAGGCATCGGCCAGTTCTCTGTATGAAGATATATCAAGATTTTTTTAAATTACCGTTTCAACACTACAAATAAAAGGACGTTAACTCTACAAAGCTTGAATTAATACAGCTTTGCCGCTACTGCTGCTGCACACTGCCGTTCAGCTGGCTGAAGGAAGGATGACTTGTGTCCAGACTTTGAGTTTTGGAAATCTGGACTAACAGCTGTGATGTGGAAATTTAGGACACCCTGTCCATTATCTTTGTCAACCAGTTAAATCAGGGAAAAGACAAATAAAAAGCCAATTTTAGTTAATTGTGATCGATTTATAGAAGCAATGAAAAAAAAAAAAGGGTCAATGGGTGAATACTTGCTCTGTATTAGCTTGGGTTGGTCTATAATAAGCAGAGCTGCAAAATAAACTTTTAGAACTACGACAAAAACTGATATGTCGCCTGTAACTGTAACTCTAGTCAAAATCACAGCAGTCTACACAACTAGAATCATTTCTGGTTTTCTGTTGAGTTTTTTTAATTATCAAATAAATGTGTAATATACTTTCTTGCTTTGTTAAAAACGGCATCAAGCTGTGTGTGTATGTCTTCCCTAAATGTTATCATACATAAGAACTCATTGCAGCTCATTCAGGTCAAGACAAAAATGGAACTGAATGATGGAAATAATAATAAAATATACTTGACTGAATAATTTAGGTTTAGTAAGGGCAGTAATATGATCCACTTTTCAGGATCACATACGTCAAAAATCATCCCCGTGCACACACATTTATACATTATATATATATATATATACACAACAGAGAAAGGTTCAGCTGGAAAGTGAAACTATAAACCAATAATGAACTAAAAACTATTCTGCAAAGAACAGTGGGCCACAAATGATTCCTCAGACATATAGCAGACTCACCAGCAGTAGCATCATAGTAATAATATAGTAATGCTTGCAAAATGAGCCCAATCTAGAAATAAAATCTGTTTTAGTTGGCTTATTGTATTTACAGGTTAAAAACCTGAAATAAAGTGTTTTTAATGTTTTGGTAGAAATAAACTAAATGTTGACATAAAGGTGTTCCGTCAAGTCTCGTTTCCCCGTCAGATGCCGTTTCTCTGGGTCTCGTTTCCCCGTCAGATGCCGTTTCTCTGGGTCTCCTTTCCCCGTCAGATGCCGTTTCTCTGGGTCTCGTTTCCCCGTCAGATGCCGTTTCTCTGGGTCTCGTTTCCCCGTCAGATGCCGTTTCTCTGGGTCTCCTTTCCCCGTCAGATGCCGTTTCTCTGGGTCTC